>CM035111.1:21662618-22169650 GCA_020205505.1 Panax japonicus
GATGACATATGGGCCCCTCATAAAATAACCAAACTTACCACAAACGTCTCATAATAGACTCTTTATATACATCAAGGATTGAATAAATATTACCACAAATCATTTTATTTTTAATCAACACATAATTAATCTTTCAACAATTATTAATCATTTATAACTTGTCCTCTCAATTATTGATTTAATAATATAACATATTATACAGATGATACTGTAACAATAATTGAATCAATAATATAAGAGATATGATGCAGCAATTACTGTAGCAATAATTGAGTATAGCTGAGTGACTTCTCACGTAAGCATCAATAATCAATATCGTGTGCTACTATGCAACCACGCGTATTACTGTACTTTTACTACAGGGTAGTTCAACAGTTTTAACGGTAACACCTCCGCCGTTATTTTCATAAAGTATTTTTGTCGTTTTCTCAATCCGACAATAATTCCATTGTGGGGTCAACCAATGATTGTGTCGTCGTACGAATATTCCCCGACAAAAAGAATATTCCCCGACCAAACGAATATTTTATAACAACTTGCTTACTTTGAAAAATTTATAAATATTACCCACAACTATAACATTATATCAAATCTACTCCATAATTTTCAAAAATAATATTTATAGAAAATTCGTCTTTATTTATAAAAGTTGGGGTCTTACAACCTCCCCTTCTTATGAAATTTTGCCCTCGAAATTAGGGTTTGTACCTGGTATGTCGAAAAGGTAAGGATACCTTGATTTTATTTTAGATTCTAACTCCCAAGTCATTTCTTCAACATCGTGGTTTCTCCACAAAACTTTGACTTGAGGTATAACCTTGTAGCGTAGAATATGTTCCTTCTTATCCAAGATTTGAACAGGAACCTCATCATACGTCAAATCTTCCGCTATTTCGTCCGGTTCTAACTCAATAATGTGGTTCGGGTCTTTCACATATTTACATAACATGGATATGTGAAAAAAGTTATGAACACGAGACATACTTGGCGGTAAAGCGAGTCTATAGGCCACAGTTCCTACTCGATCGAAGATTAAAACATGGGCCGATGAATCGAGGATTGAGTTTTCCTCTCTTTCCAAATCTCGTAACTCCTTTCCATGGAGCAACACGCAAGAACACATGATGTAAGACCCCAAATTTTATGAAATAAAAGTAATAATTTTTTTTTATAATTACTATTCAGTAAATGGTTAAATTGATAAAAGTTTAAAGTTAAGGGTGATATATAAAATTTTAAAAAATAAGCAAATGGTTATAAAATACTCATTGTTGTCGGGGAATATTCGTTTGGTCGTGTAATATTCTTCCTGTCGGGGAATATTCATACGACGGCGCAGCCTTTTATGGGCCCCATAACGGAAAGCGATTGGATGAAGTAAACGACAAGTATAAGTTGTTTACAAATAACGGCGTAGTTGTTACCGTTAACACTGTTGGAATACTCGGTGGTTAAAATACAGTAATATGTGTGGTTGCACAGTAGCACACGATATTGCACCAATTATTGATTCTTACGTAAGAAGGCACTATTCAATAATTGTTACAATAATTATTGTTCAGTATTTTATTGATTTAATAATTGTTGCGTTTATATTTTATATTACTGTTATTTCAATAATTGTCACTACACAGTATTTTCTATTATCGGAGCAATAATTCATATTATCTGAATAATATTATTATATAACATTATTGGCAATATCTAGAAAGTTCTGTCTAAGGAGAGGTTTGGTCACCTAATTGCGCGTCAGTAAGGAGAAGTTCTTTTTGGAAAGCTCCCTCTTTCCTGGGAACTGCCTGATTGCTAGTACTGTGACTCTGTAATATTATTTGTGAATAATTAATTATTGATTTATATGATGAGAAAAATATTGATTTTATGTGGATATAGTTGGAGAAAATTTTTAAAGTGACAATTATTGAAAATTGATATTTTATCTTTTTTGATAAAATAATATTTTATTATATTATTATAATATAATAATGATGATATTTTTACAATGAATGTGAGATATATGATTATATGAGTGGGAAGAGTATTTTTGTTGTAAAAGTTGTTTAAAACATGTTTTGTGTGTTGGTGGACCCCATTTCTTGACTGAAATTTGATTATAGCCTGTAAAATCTTCCGTATGTGGATTTCGGTCAATTTCTGTTTGAAATTTGGAAAAAATTTCTTCTGTAAAGTTGTAGAGAATTGAATTTCCTATTAAAAGTCACGAGATTCGAATTTTTCTGAAAAAGGTATATTTATTATGAATTATTGAAGTTCTGAAATTCCAGAATAATTGAATTTTGGAAGTTTTAATTGTTTTATACAAGAAAAATGTTTTTTTAATGATTAGTGGGTTGTTAAACATGTTGAAATATGAATTCAAAGAGGCGTAGGAAATTTGATATATAAATATAATATTTTATTAAATTTTCTGCTTTGGTGTTTTAAGTATTTTCCTATAAATAGGGTGCTTAGGTTAGAATTAAAAATTACACCAGAAACTGAAGTTTTCTCTCTATTTCTCTCTCTATATTATCGAGCGTATTCTTGTGAGTATTTTAGTACTTTGAGTATTGCTATACGGTGCAAGTTCGTTCAATGTTATATCCGACATTCCAGTACTGCTCTTTTGAGGTAAGGGATTGTAAGGGATAGTAAGGGATTGAAAGGGATTGAAAAGGATGTTATTTTCTTCGTAAGCGATATTATTTCTTCAATATCATTATGTTGAAATATTGGTTTGAACTTTTTAACAAATTTGGAACTTTTTCATGTCGGAGTTACTATTCATGAATTACTATTTACGAGTTACTATTCACGATTTACTATTCATGAGTTACTATTCACGACGAGTTATTATTTATGAGTTACTATTCACGATGGGTTACTATTCATGAGTTACTATTCACGAGTTACTATTTACGAGAACTATTCACTACAAAATTGGTTTCTTTTTCTAACCAAATTATAGTTGATTTATGAATATTACTCTGGAGATTAAAACTATGTATTGATTATATTGATTTTATTATCATATATAACATTTTTATAACCCTGATGTTGAAATTCTCTTTCACTGGAGTGTAAAGATGGATAAATTATTGGTATGATCATGACTAGGGTTCTCTTTGGCCAGTAGTGAAAAGTTGAATTGTGACTGGTATGATCACTTCCATTGAATTTATAATTGAATATCTTTAGCTTAAGTGAAAAGGTGAATTGATCAACATGGTTATAATTACTATTAACGAAGGTAATTACTATTGACGAAGAGACTCTTTATATACATCATGGATTGAATAAATATTACCACAAATCATTTTATTTTTAATCAACACATAATTAATCTTTCAACAATTATTAATCATTTATAACTTGTCCTCTCAATTATTGATTTAATAATATAGCATATTATACAGATGATACTGTAACAATAATTGAATCAATAATATAAGAGATATGATGCCGCAATTACTGTAGCAATAATTGAGTATAGCTGATTGACTTCTCACGTAAGCATCAATAATCAATACCGTGTGCTACTATGCAACCACGCGTATTACTGTACTTTTACTACAGGGTAGTTCAACAGTTTTAACGGTAACACCTCCGCCGTTATTTTCATAAAGTATTTTTGTCGTTTTCTCAATCCGACAATAATTCCATTGTGGGGTCCACCAATGATTGTGCCGTCGTACGAATATTCCCCGACAAAAAGAATATTCCCGACCAAACGAATATTTTATAACAACTTGCTTACTTTTCAAAATTTATAAATATTACCCACAACTATAACATTATATCAAATTTACTCCATAATATTCAAAAATAATATTTATAGAAAATTCATCTTTATTTATAAAAGTTGGGGTCTTAGAATACATCACCCATTCTGAGTCGCCAAATACATGGTACATAAATCAAATACAAACTTCTTTTATACAATACGACAAAAACGTAGCTTAGAGTTTTTACACGAATATTGCCTCATAGACAGTATTACAACTCAAATGAAGTCCTCAACATACTCTATTACACACTTACTTATGCTCACATAGCTCTCTATTACGAATGAAATAAAGATGAACTATCTAAATACAATACTGAATAAATAAAAAGAAAATAGAGATAGAGATAATGGGTTATCTCCCATCAAGCGCTAAGTTATAGTCAGTTAGCTTGACTGTCTTAGATACTCATGTTGAAGAAAGAATTGAGGCGACTTTCTGTCTGTCTACCTCATTACCAAAGTAATACTTTAAGCGTTGTCCATTCACCTTAAAAGGCTTGTCTGGCAACGTATCGAATACTTCAATTGCACCATGCGGAAAAATAGTTTTCACTGTAAATGGTCCTGACCACCTCGATGTCAGCTTCCCGAGAAAAAGTTTAAGTCTGGAGTTATAAAGCAAAACCCTTTGTCCCGGTTCAAATGCACTCTCAATGATTTTTCGATCATGCCATTTCTTCACTTTCTCCTTATACAACTTCAAATTCTCGTATGCCTGTAATCTGAATTCATCCAACTCATTGAGTTGGTGTAGGCGTTTCTCCCCGACAGCTTTCAAATCAAAATTTAGCTTTCGAATTGCCCAATATGCGTTATGCTCTAGCTCCATAGGAAGGTGGCAGGCTTTTCCATACACGAGCTGAAAAGGTGACATACCCAACGGTGTCTTATATGACATCCTATAAGCCCATACTGAATCATCTAACTTCAATGACCAGTCCTTCCTCGTGGGATTCACAACTTTCTCCAGGATTCTCTTAACTTCTAGATTCGACACTTCATCTTAGCCATTTGTTTATGGGTGATATGTTGTAGCAATGCTATGATTCACCTCATATTTAGCCAATAAAGCTGTAAACTACCTGTTGCAAAAGTGACTGCCTTCGTCACTGATGTTATCCCTTGGAGTCCCAAACCTTGTGAAGATGCTTCTGTGTAAAAATCTGAGGACGACCTTGGCATCATTTTTCGGAAGCGCTTCTACTTCTACCCATTTCGAGACATAATCTACAGTGAGCAGAATGTAGAGATTTTTGCAGGAAGAAACGAAAGGCCCCAAGAAATCAATTCCCCATACATCAAAAATTTCTACTTCCAAGATTGTATTCAATGGCATTTCATCCCTTTTAGAGATGTTCCCCACTCGCTAACATTTATCACACCGCTGGACAAAACTGTGTGCATCCTTGAAAATTGTCAGCCAGTAGAATCCTGCTTGTAGTATTTTAGCCGCTGTTCTTTCACCACCATAGTGACCTCCATACGCAGTAAAGTGACAATCCTGCAGAATCCCCTCCGTCTCGCTATACGGAATACACCTTCTTATAACATGATCAGAACACTGTTTAAATAAATAAGGCTCATCCCATATATACCATTTGACA
This sequence comes from Panax japonicus, assembly GCA_020205505.1. Taxonomy (NCBI): domain Eukaryota; kingdom Viridiplantae; phylum Streptophyta; class Magnoliopsida; order Apiales; family Araliaceae; genus Panax; species Panax japonicus. Next base: position 21,668,010 of record CM035111.1, read on the forward strand.
TCATGCAAAAATTTCTTCTTTTGATAACCCACCAAATCAGAAGGTAGCCTCTTACTCACCAAATAGTTTGTGTAGTCTGCAAACCATGGCACTTCCCCTTTTACCACAAACAATTGTTCATCTGGAAAGGATTCATTGATTAAAACCTTATCATCTGTCTCCCTTTCCGGATTCTCAAGTCGAGATAAGTGGTCCACCACTTGGTTTTCAGTGCCCTTCCTGTCCTTGATTTCCAAATCAAATTCCTTTAGTAATAAAATCCATCTGATCAACCGAGGCTTTGCATCCTTCTTCGCCACTAAATGTCGAATTGCGACGTGATCCGTATACACTATCACCTTTGTGCCGATCAAATATGCTCTAAATTTATCAAAGGCATACACCACTGCCAATAACTCTTTCTCCGTGGTGGTGTAGTTCAATTGTGCATCTGTAAGGGTCTTGCTGACATAATAAATAACATGAAACATCTTCTCTTTCCTCTGCCCCAAAGCAGCCCCTACGGCGTAATCACTGGCATCACACATCAACTCAAATGGCAAATCCCAATCTGGTGCAATAATAATTGGTGTTGATGTTAATTTTTCTTTTAGGTGCTCAAATGCCGACACGCAAGCCTCATTAAAGTTAAAATGTGCATCCTTCTCCAATAAACTGCATAGTGGTTTAGTTATCTTGGAGAAGTCTTTGATGAATCTGCGGTAGAAACCTGCATGTCTCAGAAAGCTGCGAACACCTTTTACCGAAGTAGGTGGTGGTAATTTCTCTATAGTTTCCAGCTTTACCCTATCTACCTTGAGGCCCTTCTTCAATACTTTGTGTCCCAATATGATTTCTTCTTGTACCATAAAATGGCATTTTTCCCAGTTCAGTACTAGATTTTTTTCAACACACCGCTTCAAAACCATCACCAAATTTTCAAGGCATAGATCAAACGAGTACCCGAAGACTGAGAAGTCATCCATAAATACATCCACATTTTGCTCCACTATATCTGAAAATATAGCCATCATGCATCTCTAAAAAGTGGCTGGAGCATTGCACAACCCAAAAGACATCTTTCTGAAGGCGAATGTGTCGTAAGGACATGTGGAAGTTGTCTTTTCCTAGTCTTCTGGAGCTATCATTACTTAATTATAGCCCGAATATCCGTCAAGTAGGAAATATTACTCACGACCTTCTAATCTGTCCAACATCTGATCAATGAATACGAGTGGAAAATGATCTTTCCTTGTAGCTTTGTTGAGCCTGCGGTAGTCCATGCATACTCTCCACCCTGTCACTGTTGGTGTTGGAATCAACTTATTATTCTCATTAGTCACTACGGTCATGCCACCCTTTTTCGGTACACACTGCACTGGGCTTACCCATGAGCTATCTGAGATCTAATGGATTATGCCTGTATCCAGCCATTTTAGTACCTCTTTCTTAACCACTTCTTTCATTATCGGATTAAGACTCCTTCGTTGCTCAACCGATGGCTTAATTTCATCTTCCATCAGGATTTTATGCATGTAAAATGAATGGTTGATCCCTTTGATATCCGTTATGGTCCAGCCAATAGCTGATTTGAACTCTCGAAGCACTCGTAGCAGTTTTTCTTCCTGAAAAGATGTTAATGCAGAAGAAATAATCACAGGTAGCTTTGCATCTTTATTTAAAAATGCGTACCTGAGATGTTCTGGAAGTGGTTTTAATTCAAGTTCTGGAGGTGTCTCAAGAGATGGCTTTAATTTTATTGAGGATTCTCCCGCTTTTGTCAATGGTGTAATAGGTGTTCTGAATTTTCTGACTTGTGGAGTGGTATCAAGATATTGCACAAGTTCGTCAAGTTCCTCGTCCTCCAAATCTGAATTTTCACCAATTACACTCCTCAAAGGTTCATCATCCACTCGTCTCTGTACTTCATCATTTACGACCTGATCCACCAAATCAACCAGGAAACATTCCTCTTCATCTGCTGGAAACTTCATAGCTTTGAATACATTAAAGGTGACCTCTTGATCATGAACACGCATAGTGAGTTCCCCCTTCTTCACATCTATCAGAGTCTTTCCTGTGGCAAAGAATGGTCTTCCCAGTATGATTGTTATATTTTGTCTTCCTCGTAATCCAAAATAATGAAGTCAGCCGAAAAGATAAATCTGTCCACCTTTACTAATACATCTTCAACAATTCCCCGTGGATATGTGATGGATCTGTCAGCTAACTACAAAGAAATGTTTGTTGGCCTTGGATCCGGTAATCCCAATTGATTGAATACTGACAAAGTATCAAATTTATTCTTGCCCCAAGATCACACAAATATTTTTCAAAATTCATCTCCCCGATTGTGCACAAGATTGTGAAACTGCTCGGATCCTTCAGCTTCGGAGCTAACTTCTGCTGAAGCACTGCATTGCATTCTTCTGTCAAGGCTACAGTCTCAAATTCGCCTAATCTCCTTTTCCTTGATAGTATACCCTTCATAAACTGTGCATAGCTTTGCATTTGTTCCAATGCCTCAGCGAAAGGTATATTGATTTGCAGCTTTTTAAATACCTCCATAAACTTGCTGAATTGCTTATCTTCCCTTTTCTTATTTAATCTCTGTGGATATGGAACTTGAGTATGAATTGGTGGTACTGAACTCTTCAGCTTCTCCTCTAAACCTGCTTTATCTTTCTCTTCCTGCTGAACCTCAGACTCTTCCAAATTTTCTTTCTCAGTAGCTGGCTCCTCTGCCTCGCGCGGCCGCGCGACCTCCTCTTGTGTAACAGGCTCGGGCGTGCGACTTGCAGTATCTGCTATGTTTTTCCCAGATCTTAATGTGATTGCTTGACACTGTTCTTTCCCTTCTCTTCTTGGATTTGTCTCTTTATTACTTGGCAATGAACCCTGGGGCCTGTTGGTAAGCATGTTCTCCATCAGCCCCATTTGAGTTTCCAGATTCTTAATAGCCATTGCTTGGCTTTTGATCATAATCTCTGTATTTTCCATGTATTTCATCATCATCTCCTCCATTTCTTATTTCTTTTCTTGCTGAGGTGCAGCTGGAGTATGATGTTGTTGTCGTTGTTGTTATTGTTGAGAAAATCCCGGTGGAAAAGGTGGTCTTGGATTAAACTTTGGCTGCGCTGGTTGTGTCTGAAACTTATTATTTGATTGAAACTGATTCTGCTGATTCCCTTGGTTATTTGACCAACTAATGTTTGGATGATTTCAATTGTTGGGGTGGTATGTATTCTAAAACTGACCTTGGTCATTTTTGTAGTTGTTCACATACTGCACTGACTCTGAGCTGATAACACATTGATCCGTCGAGTGTGACCCCACACAAATCTCACATACGAAGGTAACCATCATTGTTTTACCTTCTGCCAAAGTATCTATCTTCTTTGACATTGCTGCCATCTGTGCTGACAACTGAGTAATAGCATAAACCTCCAACACACCTGCAACTTTGGGTTGTGGCATCCGAGATATAGGATTTTGAAAATTGTTCTATGTCATTGTCTCGATAAGGTTATAGGCTTCTTCATAGCTTTTTGCCCATAATTCCCCTCCTGCAGCTGCATCTACAATCGGTCTCGAATGCCATCCCAATCCATTATAGAATGCGTTGATCACCATCCAATCTAGCATACCGTGATGTGGACACTTTCGTAGCATTTCTTTGTATCTCTCCCATTCTTCATATAAGGACTCGACCTGTTATTGCTCAAACTGAGAGATATCTGTCCTCATCTTTACAGTCTTAGCCATTGGGAAGAACTTAGCTAAGAACTTCTGTGCTAAGTCCTCCCATGTAGTTATAGATCCTGCTGGCAAAGAATGAAGCCAAGTTCTTAATTTATCCCTCAATGAGAATGGGAATAGCCTAATTCTGATAGCATCCTCCGGCACACTGTTGTATCTGAATGTATCACAGATTTTAATGAAACTCAATAGGTGTTCATTCGGATCATCTGTAGTGGCACCCACAAACTACAACGAATTCTGTACCATCTGAATAGTGCCCATTTTTATCCCGAATGTATTGGCTGCTATTGCTGGTCTGACGATGCTAGACTGTAGTCCATTAATATTGCGCATGGAATATTCCTTCAGAGCCTATGCTCCTCTCTTTGCTCTTCTCCTTGCCTCGGCTGCCATATTAGATGTCGTACTTTCTAACTGTGCTTGTAAATTTCTACGAACACTCGCTTTCCAACCTCTCCCGTTTATGTTGTCCTGAACAGGTGTTAAGTCGGGGTTGGATGACCGCGTGCGCATAAAAATTTATCCAAATTCCTGAAATAAAAAATAAAAACAAAAATGAGATAAGACTAGAATTGTCTAAATCATACAATATAGCTTAAAACTAATGATAATAATAATAAATTAAACGCCTTTCACCGGCAATGGCACCAAAAACTTGTTGCCTCTTTTTTAGTCTTAACAAAAGAGCTCTAACTCATGTAAGCATACATGTGTCAACAAGTAATATAGAGTAAGTAAAGTATCGATCCCACAGAGAAAGATGTTTAATTTAAATCACTATGCATTAATTAAATCACTATATTTATATGCTCAAACTAATGACTAAGATTGGTTTGTTCTCGAATCGTAAATAACGACTAAAACAATAATAACAATGGAATAAATCGAATCTGGAAATAATGGGACCCTAACTTCATTTAATATTTCATTCAATCGCCACGATCATGCATGACTTGTTCAAATATAACAGGAAAGTAGCTAAGAGCACTAAAAGAGTCGTAGCCTTTTTTCAATGCACTATGACCTACTTACACAACATCCACAGATGATAGACTCTATGTAATCATCAATATAACCAAAATCACTATATGTCTATGTGAAAATGCAACTATATTGAATTTAAGTTCAAGCCCTTATTCTAACTAATATGGTGAAACAGTATATGTCTATCCAGTTCACAAAATACACAAGCAATATAAAAATGCCCCATATACGTATACTATCATGATTACAATCCATACTTGCATGTTCATTGTCAATTCCATATAAGTACTGAAAAGAATGGAGATCAAGCATTCATACATGCAAAACAATCATGATAGACATCCATATGATCTGTAACACAAGAGTAAACCCTATTTACGATGTAAAAAATACGTAAAAACTGAATAATAGTCAAAGTCATCCATCTGACACCCGTCAAAAATCGTTTTAAACCCATTACAACCCTTTAAAATTTCAAATTAAAATAACTGCTCAACATTAGTTAGGCATCGCGCGCGGCCACGCGCTCCCCCAGTGTAATCCTCTCGCGGGCGCGCGACTTGCAGTGTGCCATAATGTCCAGTCGGGTGCTCGCGCGGGCGCGCTTCTCCAAGCTTGCCTTGTCGCACGGTCGTGCGGCTTCTGCAACTGAGATTACAGGTTCTACTACTGCAACCGTTCTGTCCTGCTGCTCTTTCCTTTGTTCATGCCTGCTTAGTCTCCTGATCCTCTCGATCCTCATAGCATGCATCCTCATCTTGTGCCTCGCTTCATGCGTCCATTCATCTCATGCCCTTTAAGTCCACCAAATATTTTCGTTTCCTGCACTTTTACACCAAAAGGAGTTTTAAGTATACGCAATGGAAACTAACAGGAAATACAACTAAAATATACTAAAATGTACTTGAGATGAGCATAGTTCGTATGAATTGGTACTCCATAAGTAGGTATAAAACCCACTTATCAAACCTCTTCGACATTGTGGTTCCTCAATATCACCTTTACAGAAGGTATCACTTTATTTCTGAGCTCTTGTTCTTTTTTGTCGACTATCTGGATATGAATCTCTTCATAAGATAAATCTTTACTGAACTGCAACAGTTCATATTCGATCGCATGTTTGTAATCGGGTTTATACAGTCGTAACACCGAAATGTAAAAAACATTATGAATGTTTTCCAACTCTAGAGGTAGAACTACCTCATAAGCCACTTCCCCCCACTCTTCGTAGTATCTTGAACGGTCCAATAAATCTTGGACTGAGCTTTCCTTTCTTGCCAAAATGAATTTTCGCCTTCCAAGGAGAAAATTTTAGGAAAACGAAAGTTCCTACATCAAATTCGCGATTCAGCCTGTGTTGATCGTCATACTTTTTCTGTCTATCTTGGGCTGCTAGCAATCTTGTCCTGATGAGTTTGATAACCTCAGCAGTTTGTTGTACCAGTTCTGGTCCTAACAGTTGGCGTTCACCTACTTCATCCCAGCATAGTGGAGTTCTGCACTTTCTGTCGTATAATGCCTCGTAAGGTGGCATGCCGATGCTCGCATGGTAACTGTTGTTGTAGGTAAATTCCACCAATGGTAAATGTTCTTCCCAGCTCCTTTTGAAATCCATGACGCATGCTCTCAGCATATCTTCCAACATTTGGATTGTTCGTTCACTTTGCCCGTCGGTTTGCCGATGGTATGCTGTACTCATTCGCAATTGTGTTCCCATACATTCTTGTTGTCTCTTCTAGAAGTTTAACGTAAATCACAGATCTCTATCTGATACAATTGACACTGGCACTCCATGCCTCAAAAAGATCTCTTTAACGTACAACCTTGCCAATTGATCAAGATTAAATCTAATCTTTATTGGCAAAAAGTGTACTGATTTTATCAGTCTGTCAACTATCACCCAAATCGCATCGCATCCTTTCTAAGTACTTGGAAGACCCACCACAAAATCCATTATGATGTGTTCCCACTTCCATTCTGGTATTTCTAACGGTTGAAGTAATCCTCTTGGTCTTTGATGCTCGGCTTTGACTCTTTGACATGTCAAGCATTTTGCCACACGTTGGGGAACGTCTCTTTTCATGTTCGGCCACCAAAAATGTCACCACAAATCATGATACATCTTCGTACTTCCTGGATGAATTGAATATCTTGTGTTGTGTGCTTTGGTTAAGATTTCGTCTTTAAGCTCTGGTACTGCTGGAACCCAAATTCTTTCCTTGACCGTAGTAGTCCTTCAGTATCGATCTTGTATTTTACATCACTACCCTCAACCACTTTCTCTTTGATCGTTTCGCATTCTTTATCTTGTAGTTGAGCACTCTTCACTTTATCCACCAAAGTTGGACTATCATCTATCTGGAATAGTCGTTCCTCGGATTCCTTTGGAAATTTGATTTCCAACTCTAGCTTTTTCATTGCTGAAATAAGCTCCTCCTGAGTGGTTATCGGCATCAACTTCTCCCGACCTTTCTTGCTCAAAGCATCTACAACCACATTCGCTTTGCCCGGGTGATAAAAGATCTCACAATCGTAATCTTTTATCAATTCCATCCATCTTCTTTGACGCATGTTCGGGTCCTTCTGTGTGAAAATATACTTCAGACTTTTATGGTCTGTATAGATCTCACATTTTTCTCCATAGAGATAGTGTCTCTGTATCTTCAGAGCAAATACTACTGCAGCCAATTCCAAATCATGAGTCGAATAACCTTTCTCATAATCCTTCAGTTGTCTTGATGCATACGCAATTACTTTATCGTTCTGCATAAGAACACAACCCAACCCTTTATGTGACGCATCACAAAACACCACAAAGTTTCCTGTACTATCTGGTAATGACAACACAGGTGCCACACTTAGCTTCTTATTTAAATCTTGAAAACTTAGTTCACACTTCTTCGTCCAAACAAATTTTACTGCTTTCCATGTCAAATTTGTTAGTGGAGTGGCTATCTTAGAAAAATCTTGAATAAATCTTCTATAATAACCGGTCAGTCCCAAGAAACTCCTTACCTCCGACGGTGTTCTTGGTTGTTCCCAATTGATTACAGCTTCCACTTTTGATGGATCCATTGAAATCCCATCCTTGTCAATCACGTGCCTAAGAAATTGTACACGGTCTAGCCAAAATTCGCACTTAGAGAATTTTGCGTACAACTTTTCATTTCTTAGTGTTTCCAATGTCACACGTAAGTGTTCCATGTGTTCTTCTTGAGTTTTGGAATACACCAGAATGTCATCGATGAATACCACTACAAACTTGTCTAAGAATGGTTTAAACACCCTATTCATCAAATCCATGAATGCAGTAGGTGCATTGGTTAAACCAAAAGACATCCAGAAACTCATAATATCCATACCGAGTTCTGAATGTCGTTTTAGTTATATCCTCCTTCCTTACCTTCAATTGGTGATACCCACTTCTCAAATCTATTTTCAAGAAGTATTTAGCACCCTTCAACTAATCAAACAAGTCATCTATTCTTGGTAATGGATATTTGTTTTTAATAATGACTTTGTTTAATTCTCTATAATCAATGCAAAGACGCATCGAGCCATCCTTCTTCTTCATGAATAACATCGGCACTCCCCACGGTGATACGCTTGGTTAAATATACTTCTTGTCTAATCGTTCTTTTAATTGTACCATCAGTTCCTTCATTTCTACCGGAGCCATTCTGTACGGGGCCTTTGTTATCAGTGTTGTTCCCAGCGTTAAGTCGATCACGAACTCAATCTCTCTGTCAGGCGGAAGTCCTGGCAAATCCTCTGGAAACACTTCCTCAAATTCCCTCATCACTGGTATCTCTTCCAGTTTCACACTCTTCTTCTGAGTATCGACTATGTAAGCTAAATAGCCCACATAGCCTTGACTCAACAATTTCTTGGCCTGCATAATCGTCAGACATTTCATTTGTCTAGGCGACTTACTACCATAAAATACTACCTTTGACGGGGTCATAAGGTTTACACACTTCTTTTGGCAATCAATTACCGCTCCATATCTAAACAGCCAATCCATTCCCAAAATAACATCAAACTCTCCAAGTCTAATCGGAATCAAATCTACCATCATGATTTTTTCCTTCATTTTCATCCTACAGTTCTTGTATACAAACCTAATAGGGATCACTTCTTTATTCGCAATTTCTATGTTCAAAGGAAAATTCAGTTCCTCATTAGGCAATCCTAACCTCTTAGCAAATTCATCGAATATAAACGAGCAAGTAGCACCCGAATCGAATAATACATAATCATTTATATCATTAATTAGGATAATACCTGACACCACATCCTTTGATTGCACAGCATCTTGCATAGTCATGTTGAAGGTTCTGGTTGTGGATTTGTTTGATGTTGTAGGTCCCGCAATGCCCCATGTACCTCCACTGTTACCTCCATTGCTTCTATTTGTCTTTCCAGCCTTCTTTTTAGGGCATTCACGAGCAAAGTGATCCTTGGATCCGCACGTGAAGCACACGTTCTTCTTAGGTTGAGTGCAATTTGGGGCGATGTGACCCTCCTGACCACAATTGAAGCATACTCGTTTCCCATCAAGCACGCACCCTTATGAAACTTCTTACATGTAGCACATGCTTCAAACTTCTTGTTTTGTTGGTTACCCTGCTGGTTTCTAGTACCCACGCTTCCATTCCACTTCCTCTTCAAATTGTGGTTGTTGTTTCCACCACTAACACCTCCATTCTTAATCTCCACCTCATTCGTCTTCTTCTTCTGTTCCTGATTGAACTTTGTCACTGCCTCACCTCCACCTTCAGCGAGTATTGCTTTCTCCATTACTTCTGCGAAAGACTTCAATTGGAACAGGGAGACCCTACTGTACAACTAGGGTTTCAGTCCTTGTTCAAATATCTTCGTCTTGTGTTCGTCCGTTCTGACTTGATATGGCGCAAACCTCGCCAACTTGTTGAATTTAGTGGCATACTCAGATACTGTCATCGTTCCCTGCTTCAGTTCCAAAAATTGCACTTCTAGCTGACTCTTCGAAATCTCTGGGAAATAGGTCTCGAAGAATATCTCCTTAAACTTGTCATAGGTCATCACCTTTGGCCCTTCACGAGTTTTATTGGCCTGCCGCCAATAATTAGCATCTGCTTTCAACATAAATGTTGTGAAAGCATTCTTCTGATCATCCCCTATCCTAGCAACATCGAACACCTTTTCTATCTCCATAATCCAGGTTTGTGCCTCGACTGGATTCATGGACCCATAGAATTCAGGTGCTCCAACCGCTTTGAAATCCTTAAACGTTGTTCCTTGGTTCTGTGGTTGATTCTGCAACACTCATGTAAGTGGCGTCATTAGTTGTTGAACGGGGTTAACATCAACATTGTCGTTATTAGTTCCTTCAGTGGTTCTCTATCGTGGTTGTTGACATCTGGGAGGCATTTTCTGATAAAAATACACTCATTAGATTATTGTTCAACTCTTTTAAGTAATTTCCACTTAACTTGCCTCCACAAAAGAAATAGCCACATAATCACATAACACTTTGAATAAAATAACAACATTTATTTATTCATAATTTCTTTGACAATATAAAATAAAAGCATCACTGCTATTTACATTACTTTCCTGAACTACAAACGTTTCAGGACAACATCATCATCATATCCCATAGGTTACATAACACTTGGGATTTACAATTTATTTAACATTCATTAATCGCATAACAACTACAATGTTCTACTGAGATACTGCTTAGCCTTACTACGTTCTTCCTCCATGATCCGGAACATTGTTCTGCGATATAATACGTATGATGGCAGCGTCTTGAACTGAATCGGATAACCCATTACCCGATCCTGAGCTCGATTAACCACAGTATTGAATACTCTATTCATTTCTTCCATCTTCATATTCTTTGTTTGTGCGTCTTTCACTGCTATCCCGGCTCGTTGAAACGATTCCTCGTACGCGTCTTCGGCTCTTGCCCTCTTAGTAGCCTCTTCTTTTAGCTTTTTCCTCAGTTCTGCGACCTCCTCAATCATTTGTTCTTTCTCTCCTTCAGTCTGTACTAGCTTCTCCTCGATATTAGTCAGTCGTTCCTCACGATTCTGGATCTCGTCGTCTTACTGTGTCATTACAGTCTGTTGTTCAGCTACTATCTCTTGCAATTCCTCAACTATATCCTAAAGTTCCACGTTACGGTCGTTGACTTCATCGTACATACGAGCGGCTATTGAGGTTGGTGGAGTCTCTTCCTCCTCGTCCTCGTCATCCTGATTCTCCTGTGGCAACTTAACGGGATCCTCCTCATCTATCTCCACATCATCATCCTCATCTTCAACCACTGTGACCAACGGGGCTGACTCCCATGGCAGTAGTCATTCCCAAGCAACCTGAATATCGCGAGGCTCCTCCTCTATAGGAATCTGAGGTCCCTCATCCCTTGCCTAACTAGATTCTCTGACATTAGTCATCCTGACAACAAAATTTTAAGTTTTAATTATTAATCATTACTACTCGACACTCATGAACACATAATTTATAAACACATAAGCACACAAGTGTTTTATTACTTCTTTCTTAAAACTCGATAAGAGTTTATCATCACTATCTTTTCAAAGGTTACTTCCTAAGGCTTTTCCCCACCTAAGGTTCATAACCTAAAGCTTTGATACCAACTTGTGACACCCCCAAATCCAGGTACTACATTACCTCAAGATTTGGTGTTCACTTAATCAAAACATTCATATCTAACTACCCAATCATAATAAAATTGAATAATAAAACCTGCCCATACAGGATTACGTTAATAAAAATTATCTCCCAGGTTATCTAACCTTTAATTACAATCATTCAAATTCAGAAATTAAATTATTACGTCACATCATTATTAAAAGTCTATCATTATAACAATAAAATAAAATTACAAGCTTCATCACTTGTACATGCTTCTTTTCCCTTTGCTAGTTGTAGGTTCATTTACCTTCTCAACCTTAGCTGTAATAAGTGTATAAATATGCAAGAGTGAGCAAAACAATTGTTCACTAGATATATAAATGAATGAACACGAATGAAATAACTGCCAACAAATAGGCTCATCAACACTGAAGAGTACTCTATCAATAATAACCAACGACTGGAACCAAAATATGGAGTATATAAAACTAAGGGTCATAAGACCACAAACTATGTCCACAGTTACAAGTAATCTTTCAACTTCAACTTTAATAGTCATAAGACTATAAGGACTCCTCGTACTTAGGGGGATCGGCCCTTCGTACAATGTATTGTGCACAAACATTTCAACGCTAAGTGTAAACCCCTAATAATAGGGTTGTTCATCTCAGTATTTAGAGTACAAGTCCGCAACAAAGAAATTTTGGTTTGGATAAGCTTTCAAGGGTAATTTGAAGTTTAACGAACATCAACTAGATGACTAGTTGAATCAATAGTGTTTGATAACACAATAGTTTATCAATAATAACATAATTATTGAATATACATTAAGTAAAAGCAAGCTAAAATTAAAGCTTGCTCATTATGAGAATGGCTTGTGTCAAGTAAATGAACTAAGATAATTCAATATTAGACATTAGAATTCAAGAAAATTACATTCATCGTACTTGAAGGCCAATAAAGAAACTTGTCTAACAATAAACAAGTTAGAATACATCAATAACTATTAGAATTTAAAACTTATTTGAATAAAGTTTAAGTCATAGCTAGCTTGTTCAAATAATGATGAGGAATACAAGAATTCGATTAATGAAAGATTAAAGTAAGAAACTTGCTCAATGTAAATGTAGGGTTAGAAAACTTACTCAATGTAAAAAGAGAAGTTTAGAAACTTGCTCAATCAAAAGAATGAAGTTAGACAATGTAATAATAGAACTAACTCAATGAAAGTGTAGAGTTAGAAAACTTGCCTTGAGTGTAAGCTAAAATATTAAAACTCACGTTCACCTATGCACAGTATTAAAATCACAACATCTATTAGACATACTAATATTAACTTTTCAATATAAAACGCATTACTAGCTAAACTTGTTATTTTAGCACAAGTCTTATGCTACCATATATATTTCAGAATTCCCAAGTGTTAACATCACAACACTTATCTAACATTCATTGTATAAACTAAGTTACGCATAAAACGTTCGTAACTTACTAATCATTTTTACAACTTTGAATTTACAATCCACCTAACATGAATCTGTTTAACCTTGTTGTTACATGATTCTCACATTAACCTAACATTAAGCAAAGTTACATTGAACGTTCAAAGTCTACAGAATTAGCAGACTTCACTGTCTGAAACTGGGCACTGGCACTGCCGCGTTAGTTTTATACTGGATTGCAGTGCACCCGCGCGGCTGTGCCCCCGCGCCAAGAAACTGTGCGGTCGCGCTATGTACAGACTCCAGTTTCTGCAGAACATGGCTATGGCAGTTTTCTTAAGCCAACTAACACAAATTTCACCCACCAAATAGTAATAATAACATGTAAAAATGGTATAGTAACTATCACAAACATATTTGTGAACATATTCCACCAATTAAAACCATCTAACAACAATTTAAACTAGGTTAATTTCTTAAATTCCATGTTTTTCATATAAAACTCAATTTTTTGATATTCATCCCAAAAATCATCACTGTGATTTCAATATTTGGCCAAATTGCTTCGTTCAAATTACGTTATGCTCGTTTCTTAATGAACTAACATATACAAGACTCAATGTATAGTTTAACATATGAATTGACCATCAAAATTGGTACTTATATGAGCCATAAGAAAAAAATACATATAAACATACACTGTCAAAAATTTCTTCTACTATAAACCGAAATTTTCCGAGATTAGCATGAAATTTACTTGTTTAAACATAAAATCTAGCATCATAAACACATAAACTCACCATAATTCAGTTTTCTACAACAATTCAACACATTTGCAATTCACAGAAAATATACAATTTTGCCGAAGAACATATATATGTATATAATACTAAGGTTTAGATACACTACCTTCAATTTATTTGAAATTCTTGTTAGAACTATTTAGAAACCATAGCTCTCAATTCTCTCTCAAAACTCTCTTGTAATTCTCTCTCAAATCCTCTGTAACTTTTCTCTTTTCATTCCTCAGTATAAGACTTAAGCTACTAAGCATACTAACTGATAGGCTAGTCAACGTAAAAATAATAATACGCCTACTAATGACCTTAATAAATTAGCAGTTACCAATTTAATATATATTATTTATTTTTTATTTATTTAGTTTATTATAATTAAAAATCAAAAAAATTCCAAAAGTCATAAGGCTTTGTTTGGCAAATCATTTAAAATTAAAGAGTTTATATCCTTAAGCATTGTTCGGGTAAAACTAAATTAAACTACTTTAATTTATTTTAATACTCCTTATAATATAGTTATTTGTCACACTATATTTAATAAAGCTTTCATACTTTATTTAATTTAAATAATAATTAATTAAATAAATCATTTAATCACATAACTCAATACAAATAATTAACCATCAATTTGAAATATCAACATAATAATAATTTCCTTAACTCATTAATTATTTATTTAACAGATAATTAACCAAATAAAATCAAATCAATTAAACAAATATTTATTCAATGATAAACACATCCATTAAATATTTATATAACTCAATAAATATTTAATATTATAATTAAAATTCTGGAATGTTACAACGTGAATAGTAACCATGACATAAAAGATAGAAATTTCATAAAAAAAATCATACTTCGTGAATAGTACTCGTGAATAGTATCGTATTTGTGAATAGTATCGTATACATGAATAGTGTCGTTTACGTGAATAGTAATCTCGACATGAAAAGGTAGAAATTTCACAATAAAATTCATACCAATATTTTGGCATAATGATATTGAAAGAAATTATCATTTACGAAGAAAATAACATCTCTTACCTCAAAAGAACAGTACTTCCGGCTGAAATATCAGGTATAAGGCTAAAGGAAACTTGCACTTAATAACAACTCTCAAAGTATCTAAATACTGACAAAAATATGCTCGATAATATAGAGAGAGGAAGCTTATAATTCAGGTGTGATTTTCAATTCTAACTAAGCACCCTATTTATAGAAAAATGCTAGAACGCCAAATAGACTAACATGCTACCTAATGGCTTTACATGCTACTATTCGTGCCCATCACTTTTGAAATAAAATTTTAGCACATTTCTCACCAACCAAAAGTATGGCCCACCATGTTTTTAATAAAAATATTTATTTTTGAAACTTCAATAATTCATAATAAATAGCTCTTTTATCGGAAAAATTCCAATCTCATGTCTATTCCATATGAAATTTAAGTCTCTACAACTTTTTAGAAGAAAGTTTATCCAAATTCCAATCAGAAAATGTCTAAAATCCACATACGAATGATTTTTAATACCTCAATTCCGACAAAATACTGATAAAACACCTCAACATTAATTCCTTCTTTTATATCCACATAAAATAAATATTTTCTTATCATATAAATTAATAATTAATTATTCACAAAAAATATTACAGAATCAGAATTATGACAACCAGGTCGTTCCCAAGAAAGAGGGAGCTTTTCGATAAGGATTTCTCCTTACTGGCACGCAATTAGGTGACCAAATCCTTTTCCTATAAAGAACTTCCTTAGACATTGTCAATAATGCTATCTAATAATATTATTCAAATAATATGAATTATTGATTTGATAATGGGAAATACTGTGCAGTGACAATTACTGAAACAATAATAATATAAAATATCAACGTAGCAATTATTGAATTAATAAAATAAAACATTGAACTGTAATTAGTATTGTTATAATTATTGAGTAGTGCCTTCTTATGTATGAATTAATTATTCAAAAATACTATGCAATACCGTGTGCTACTGTGCAACCACATGTATTATAGTACTTTAACCACTAGGTATTCCAATAGTGTTAACGGTAATAACTACGTCATTATTTGTAAAAACTCAAACTTGTCGTTTTCTTCGTCCGACCATTTTTTGTTATGGGGCCCGCAAATGACTGCTCCGTCGTACGAATATTCCCCCACAGCGAGAATATTCCCCGACAAAAATGAATATTTTATAACCAATTTCTTATTTTGCAAAATTTGCATATTTCAACCATAACCAAAGAATTATATCAAATTAACACCTTATTATTCACAATAACAATTAAAGGAAATTTGATTTTATTTATAAAAAGTTGGGTTCTTACATATATACCATGTCTATTCAATTGTATATTGTTATTATTCAATCTTTGACTTAAATATCATTGTTCAATCCTATATTATTGTGTTGAACCTTAAAATAGTAAAAAATATCTTATTGATTGGACTAATCTATACTTGATGAGTGTTCTAAAATTCTAGAACCACTGATAAGCTAGTTCCAAACTAAACTTCCTTTAGTACGGATATCCTAAAGTCAAACTGAGATGAACAACCCTAATATAGGGGTTACGTGTTAACGTTTAGATGTTTGTGCACAATACATGGTACAAATGGCTGATCTCCCTAAGTACGTAAGGAAGGGTTTGTATAGTCTAAACGACTGTTAAGGTTGAGGTAATAATACCTAATTACTAGGGACATATTTCATGGTCTTAGGACCCTCATATATAAATCTCGAACTTGTTTTTCTATTTTTAATTAGTTGAACAAGTTCTCCATTATTTAGTATTCATTGTCTAATCTCATGTTATTGCTATTATTATTATTTTTAATAGTGATCAATTGTTTGCTCACTCTTGCAATTAACACTACAGCTAAAGTTGAGAAAGTCAATGAGCCATCTTCTAGCAAATGAAATGGCAAGATGTTCAAGTGATGAAGACTTATTTGAATTTATTTAAATGAATTATGTTAGAAGACTCATGTTATTTTGTGATGTATTCTGCAGACTTATGTAATAATTTAAGGTTAGATTACCTGAGATTGATTTAAGTTAATGTAACCCTTTAATGGGGAAGATTATTGTTTAAGTTATTTAAGTTATGTATTTATCCTTTGTTATGGGTAGTTAGATGTAATTGTTTTGAATAGTGAGCACCAAATCATGTAGGAATGGAGTACCCGAATTTGGGGGTGTCACAGATCTAATCAAAGAATCTTATTACTTTTCAAATTAGTTTCACTTCTGAATTATTTGAACCTTTCAAATAAGTTTCACCTGTATTTTAGTAAATACACACATTCAACTATTTGAGTGATCATCTCATTTTCTTATACTAATTTGTTCAATATGCAAAATTATTTTCATGTAAGTCAAGTATACAAAATCCATTAAGTGATATTCTAGTTCTATACAAAACATTATTATTATAAATAGAACAACGATTGTTCTGAAATATAATACGAAAGATTTCATTGTCCAACAAAAAATGGAAGTAAAATTTCTAACAAGAACTGGAATACAATAACAACTTATTGACTTAATAGATTTGCCCGCATTCCTAAACTATAAGTTTCTATGGCTAATGTAGCAATCTTTGCTTCATTTCCCACACATAGGATTACTTATGTTTGTTTAGCTTTCTACTTCTGCTTGGTCCTTCATAAATCTATATTTATTATAACCAAAGTCGGTATCCAATACCCAAGTAGAACCTTGATTTAATGAAAAAATTATTTTAAATCATGAACAAAATTGTATTTGTAACCGAAACTTCACTAAGCTTTTCTCGTTAGCCTCTGCAAGATGCTTCTTGCAGTTTATTTTCGGTGTCTAGGCATATTGCAGTGGAAGTAAACTCCTTTGCTATCCGTATCAGTTTTGTTCTTATTATCCTTTATTTTTGCCTTTCTATTTACCTTCTTTGAATCATTCTTCTTTTTAGAAGATACTTTGGCCCCTAACAGTAAGACTTGGTCTTTCTTGGATGGAAAGTGACTCTCAGCTATTTTTCAACATGTTAAGCAAATCAGCGAAGCTGATATCTAGCTTGTTCATATAAAAAATTCACAACAATTGTGAAAGGAGTAGTGCAAGATAAAATCTTGGCTCAACTCTCCATCCATGACAAAACTCGTTGTCCTAATTGATCAATCAAATTGATAATGTTAATGAATTTTATCTGTATTGTAGTGTCATCGGTCATTCTAGATCAGAAGAGCTCCTTAGATATCTGATATCTATCAGTCTTACTTTCCTCACCATCAACTACTTGATGTGCAGGAATATAGTAGGAGCATCCATAGTTTCATGCTGATGTTGAAGCACGTTACTCATGGATGTGAGAATGATGCATTGAGCCAACTGTGCATCATCTTGTGACTTTCTAAAACTAGCAATCTCTTCCTCAGAGGCATTGTCTGCAACCATTGTAGAGATAGGCGTATTAAGGACATAAGATAGTTTTTCATCCATGAGAACTATTCTCAAATTTCTTAACCAAATTATTTAATTGGTCCGGTTAAATAACATCTAATATGCTTCGCAGTGATAGTAATTTAGACATTGTAAAATTCCGTAGATGAATTTGTAATTAACAACATTTTAGCATACATTCTTTCATTAATTATCAAAATAATTTAGGTCCTGTTTTAAATTGGTATCTCCCGTTATTTTTATCAAACTATATTACCCTCACCTATATAGTTCGGCAAAATCTAATTAAATATTTGCTAGTGAGAATAAGGATACCATTTCAAATGTATATAGTCATGTGGTGACACAACAAACTATATATAAATAAATAGGTAGACAACTCTTGTCAATTACATCATCATGTAACTCCTTTTATTTGGCCTCTTATATTATTTTGATCAAGTGGTGGCACATCCAAATCAAAATTAACTAAGTTAAGTCCAACCTAGCACTTCTATATATTCAAAAAAGAAAAACATTGTCCTTGTGGTGACACAATAAAACAACGTTGTTCAATTTTCTTTATAAGCATCAAATGTGATAAAATTAACATCTCAAAAAATTAAGATTAGTCTTGTGCTGACACAACAAACTTATAACAATTAATTGATACTCTATTATTTTTATCATGCTAGAAGGCGACATTCGATATTCCAAATATCTTTGAACACTTAGGACTTAATATAATCTTTGAGGGGTTTGTTATTAATTTGTTTCATCTTGTTTAGCGCACATGCACACACACACACACACACACACACACACACACACACACACACATATATATATATAGTATAAGCATGCACATATAGAATATTATATTATACCCGGATTGATTATGGACTTTATTCTAGTTTGGTTCACTAGAGCCACCAAGTGAACCAAAAGGTCAAACCTAGGGATGCAAGAATGAAATTTAAATATAACTATTACATTTAAATCCTAGGCTCCATTACAAATGGGTCTTTAAGCGCTCCTTGCTCCTTGATCTCCAATTCTTCAAAATTAATTCTAACTATTCCTATTATAAAACTATTTAAAATAAATAGAAACCTTGATTAACAGTCAAGGGGAAGTACATAGGAGGAGGATATAATTTACATTAAGAAAAAATTAGGTAAGATGAGGTACGCAGACCCCATTTAATAAAATACATACATTCATGCATCCAACTAAAATAAAATACAATCACATTGGACAATAGTCGCGTATGGGTGCCAAATATAACCGAACTAAGAGAGGAAATCTTGCACGAAGCACATAATACGATGTATTCTGTTCATCCAGGAGGCACAAAGATGTATTGAGATCTTCGAAACCACTTTTGGTGGCCTAATTTGAAAATAGAGGTTGCAGAGTACGTTAGTAGATGTCTTACTTGTCAAAGAGTCAAAGCAGAACACCAGAGGCCAAGTGGACTACTTCAACCACTAGAAATACCAGATTGGAAATGGGAGCAAATTACGATGGACTTCGTGGTTGGACTTCTGATTACACAGAAGGGTTATGATGCCATTTGGGTTATTGTGGACCGACTGACAAAGACAGCTCATTTTCTACCCATCAAGATCAGATTCAATTTGAACCAATTAGCAAATTTATATGTAAAGGAAATCATATCACGACATGCAGTGTCTGTATCGATTGTCTCTGACCGAGATCCGTATTTCACGTCAAAATTATGGAAAAGCTTGCAAGAAAGGATGGGAACGCAGTTGAGGTTAAGTACCACTTATCACCCTTAAACTGATGGGAAAAGTGAACGAACCATACAAACGTTGGAGGACATGCTTAGAGCTTGCATGATGGACTTCAAGGGGAATTGGGATAATCACTTACCATTTGTAGAATTCGCCTACAATAATAGCTATCATGCGAGTATTTGTATGCCGCCATATGAAGCTCTTTATGGGAGAAAGTTTAGACCACCATTGTGTTGGGACGAAATCGTAGAACGATGACTTTTGGGACCAGAATTAGTTCAACAAATGGCTGACGTGGTAACAATGATAAGGGTCAGATTGGTAGCAGCTCAAGATCGCCAAAAGAAGTATGTCGATTTGCATCGTCAGAATCGAGACTTTGAAGTCGGTAGTTTTGTGTTTTTGAAGGTGTCTCCCTGGAAGGGAAAGATCAGATTCGGGAAAAAAGGAAAATTGAGTCCGAGGTTCATAAGACCATTCGAGATATTGAAACGAGTGGGCGAAGTGGCATACAAAGTTGCATTACCATCTGAATTGGAACACATCCACAACATGTTTCATATTTTGGTGTTACGTCAGTACAAGGCCGACTATAGACACGTGATCTCCTACGAGCCCATTCAAGTAGAGAAAAATCTAATGTATGAGGAAATTCCTATTCAAATACTAGATAGAAAAGAGCAAATGTTGAGAAATAAAAGTTTATCTTTCGTAAAAGTGGTTTGGCGAAACCACGATACCGAAGAGGACACGTGGGAATTAGAAGATAAGATACGAAGAGATTATCCCCATATATTTGTGTAACCTTGTACAATTCCGAGGATGGAATTCTTATAAGGGGAGAGGATGTAATACTCACGAATTTTAATAAATTATAATATTGAGAATAAAGATTTGTTTGAATATTTATCTGAATATAAATATATATAGGGTTGGCATGAGTTGTGGAAATTAATTTAATTGAATAAGCATGTGATAATTAAGCAATGTAATAGAAGTGATGATAAACTTAGTTTAAGCTTGTGAAATTATGCCTAGTGTGTCAAGGTGGTGAAATGAGAAAATACTAATTTAATTAATGATGAAATTAATTAGTACTATTAATAAATAAATAATTATATAATGTGATTGACTAATTTCTATTACTATTCATTAATTATCATGAACAATAACATATAAGGATAAATCATATATAATAAGGTTTTTCATTCAATATAAAATGAGGTGTGACATTGGAATGTAAATAATTATTATATAAAACTATATGATAAAAGTAAGCTTAACTTATGTAATTTATTAAGTTGTGTGAAGGAGTTTTATGTGACCCCATGATGTGTGTGGGAGTATTTAAATTGATATTCTAAACCTATGAGAGAAAATAACTTTGATTAAATAAATAAGTAATATTAAATGATTATTTTAATATATATGTAGAATTGGAATAATGAATTTCATGGAAAGAAATATTGGTACCCAATTAAAGTATATCCTAGACTAATATAAATATTATTTGAAATAAACCACTATACATGGATTATATGATTCCATGTATAATGTATGATTGGGTGTATATGTATGCTCATTTGTGGACAAGTATCAAATAAACCTAAGTATGCTAAGTAATGGTTTTGTAAATACTAAGTATTAGTAATGTCCCAAAATCATAGTCTCATTCCCAAAAGTTTCATTCGTGTTTTGCTAAAAGCCTATGGCTCTATATTTGCTGAAAACCTAAATGGAGATGATGACTATGGGAAGGGCAGAAGATTGAGTTGGTGAATCTTTTCACCAACCTCTTGTTGCACAATGGTTCCTTCAATCTTCCATGGAAACAATCCTTAGGGTAAAACCTCCAAATGGACAATAATCCCTCTATAAATAGAAGTCCCCCTCTCAAATATGAATTGTTGATTTCTCAGAGAATTTCTAATTGGAGTGAGAGTGTTGTTGAGTAATCTGCAAATTGAAGCTAGAGTAGCATTTCAACTTCACAATTTCAGAAGGTAATATCCCTTTATATGTTCTTAAATCCAAGTTTTACAAAGTTCTTAGAAAAGTACTAAAATACTTGTTTTGAGTTAAAAAGTTTATGATTGAAGTATGATAGAATGTGTCAATTGATGCTAGACATTGTTAATATGGTTAAATACAAAATCAACGAAAGTTAAACGAAGTAATTTGGTCAAGTAACTAATCCGTAGTGAAGATAATCGCTAAATTTGTTGAACTTTGGAAAGATGGCATAAATCTTGAATTGATTCTTGAATTTGATTTTTTGTATGTTTGGAATTGTTTGAAGCATGCTAGGGATGTTTAGTAGTAAGTTTATATCAATTAAGTATCATTACATTGTTGTTTGGATGGGAGTTTGGCATGTTAGCTCGTAGCATGGGAGTATTATTGTTCTAACTGCAGTAACCATGCCCGCCCCAGCGGGGGTCCTGCAGCATTAAAAGCCCACCCCGACCGGGGGGAGGGTTTCTGTAATAGCTATGCCCGCCCCGGTGGGGGTCCTACAGTATAAAAGGCCACCCCAGCGGTGGGGGAGGGGGGGTTCTGCAGTGACTTATATTACTGTTTTGATTGTTTGATACAAGAAGTCTTAACTTAACTTAACTTAACTTAAGAAGCATACATATTCCTTAAACATGTGTCAATATATGTTGCAAGATGTTTTAGTAGGTTTGGAGTTTGAATTATAATATTTTGAAAGAAAAGTTAAAAGACGAAAACCATGTTTATAAACCCTTACACCTTTTTGATATCTAACCTTTTGAGCATATGTTTATAACTTAGTTAGCTTTATAAATGGGTTTGAAATGTGAATCTAATGTACCTTGCATACTTAGTTGTTGGTCATGAAATTTTAAGATTTGAAAACCAATTGAGTTGAAAAATCTACGACTTGTATTGTGAACTTCTGAACAACTATGATAGAATGCTTTATGCCTCTAGAGATAACTGACATATTCGCACATTTAGTTAGACACACTATAAATTATGCAAGCATGCATAGAAACAGGATGTTTAGTAATGTATGTGGTTTAATGAATGCTATGATTAGTAAATGGGTATAATTAGCTCTTTTAACTTTGTAAAATAGAAATTTATGAGAAAATTTAACAAAGTGTCAAACCTAGCTTAAAGGTTCTTTAACGTGAATATGTGAAGAAATTTAAACTAGAATACATGAAGTAAGTGATATTTCACGAATACAAATAAAAGATTAATATGTGGTACTAAAGATTTTAAAAGTAAGAACAATGTGAATTATACATCTATGAGTTTGAATGTGTATAGACTACATGAGTTTAAATATGTATGATAAATGTATGTAGATATGTATGCCAAGGTGTGTGACTAATGAATACCTATACATACATAAATAGAATAACATAGTTCATTGAGGTGATTTTACGTTGTAAGTAGTAATCAACGCTAAAGACAAGTTCCCTAACTTACACAACTTTGGATATTGTGAAAGTATCTAAACCTTGTCTCTTTTGTGCAAGTTCTCTAACTTCATTTGATACTCATATTGAATGCAAGTTTTCTAAATTCTTTACATTGTATATATCGTGTAATCTGAATTGTTTCCATATCAACCATATTTATATTGAGCAAATATCTATTACTATTCAGAAATCATTTGTACACCTTGAAGTTGTTGCAAGCATTGAACTTATCATTCTTGAATGCATTATAAGAGTTGTCTAAGCCTTTGATTTCGCTAGACTATTATCATGTGTTAGAAAGCTATCCAAACCAATTGACTTATTGTAGACTCTTGTAAATCTACTGAGATGAACAACCCTCTTAAAAAGGGGAAATTTGATATTATCGGGGGACCGACGTGTGCACATGAGTTGTTAGAGTTTATGCCCTAGAGGCAAATTATTTGATATAATTGTTTAACGTTTTTGATATTATATTTGATTGAATAAATGAATGATTTTATTATGGTTTTATTTGCTGCGTTATATAAATGTTAACAGAATAAAAATCTTTAAAATATTGATACAAATTATATAGTTTCAAGTATGTGACTTGAACATGAGATTATATATTTATAATTAGTATCATTATTCTGAAATGTCCCTAGTCGAGTATCATTGTTGATGGGACAACAGTGATGCATTAAGACTAGTATGTGGATTGAATGATGACCAAATCTCATTGGTCATAAATATATGAGATATTAAGTCAATGCATAGGTACATGTTAGAGAACGATGTACTGGACAGACCCACCATGAGAATTCTATGTGGAACATTATGCGAAGTGTCATTAGCAATTCTCATAGTGACAATGATGTAATGGTCCTCCGACCTGAAATCACTATATTTCTTTACGGGAATTTATGTACTTTGACATCATCACACCTTTAATAGGGTGGACTATAAAGGAGATTATTGGGTACATCATGAATCGTGTGAGGAATATGAGTGATCTAGATGGAATTTAACCCTCCTATATATTAGGGGTGATATCCATAGGCTTCTTAATTGAGTAGGACTATGAAATGCATGGCCATGCTCAAATAGTGATTTGTTTCATATAGTCTAGTCAATGATCAAGAAAAACTCAAATTAAATTATGAACACTATGACACATTCCATGACTCAAGTTTAATCTAGGATATTAAGGTTAAAAGAATTAAATTACATTGAAACATTGGTCACGAAAAGGTTGCATGGAATCATCAATCTTATTATTACTTGGGTAGCAGTGATGTATTACTAGATGTCGCTCACTTTTTATAATTTTATAATATTATTTTAAAATTATTGCCAAGGTAATAATAACCTATAGGGTCACACACATAGAACGTAATTTAAAAAGGAAATTAATTTAAATTGTAAGGATTTAAATATATCAATATGATTGATAGTATTTTAAATCATGAATTTAAATTAAAAAGGATAATTTATATTTATGTATTTTAATTAAGTAAGACTTAATTAAGATATATATAAATTCGAATTTTAATAATATTAGGTTTTGATTAATTCCTCCTAACTGCTATATATATGATATATATCAGTCACTTTAGGGACTACGTCAAAAAAATATAAAACCCTAGTCACTCTTAGAGAGAGACTAGAGAAAACAGTTTCGAAAATCCTCATCCTTGGTGTCTAGTACCGCAGTTCCTTCTTCTGCAGATTGTAGGATGATTCACGGAGCGTTTATGTGGATACCGTAGAGACGCAGTTCGTTTGGATTGCGTTGGAGATTCGATCGTATCAATTCCAGTTTCTTAATCTCAGATTGCGTTGGAGATTTAATTGCTTCAATTTTAGTTTCTTAATCGGTATAATTTTTTACCACTAAATTAATTGTTTTTCACATGGATCATGTTTTAGGGTTTCAAAATTGCCTTTAAATTGGTTTATTTCCGCTGCGTTTTTGTGTAAAAACCCTACAGTGGTATCATAGCTACTTGCGAAACGATTAATTCAGATTACGTGTTTTATTGTTTTTGATATATATCATATATGATGTTACAATTTTACCGATTTAAAATTTATTTTATTGTTTTCAATATATATGATATATGATGATACAGTTTTGCCGATCTGAAATTGAATATATGATATTCTGTTTGTCGAGATATTCTGGTATAATGAATATCAGTGATAGATATGCATGTATATGATGTTTTATTAATTGTATCTTATATAGCGTAATAACAGTATACAACTTATGTTCTAATTGGATTAGAAGTATGAAGATTCGATTTAATATGATTAATTGACAATGGATATATATGATATGTATCGGGTGTATTGTTATTATGATTGTTTTGGTGGATTAAATATATGATTCTGAAACTGTTTCAGAGATTTGTATGGAAAAATTCTGCAATATAGATTGTAGTTCGAAAAAAATTTCCAGGGGCGCTACCCCCGACCCCGTTCACTGATCGGTCAGCGAGATCACCCGCCGGTTGACCGATCAGCCGGACCACCGCCAGGGGGGAGACCCCCCCCCCCCCTTGGACCCCCCTCCCCCCCCCCCCCCGTCGTTGCGCACGATGGTCGTGACCCCAATTTGTTATATATTTTTCTTTAATTTTATATAAACTGTTATATGCTTATTGCGATATACATGGTGCACAGTTATGGCCTTTTGACCCATAGGTTAGTGGTTTTTGGTTTTGAAATACGACTTGCATGTTGTGTCTTTCTATAAATTCTAATGTAATATTCTCTTCTCATCTAAATCCCCTCGAATGTAACTCGAGGTTTCTTTATGTCATGTAATAATCTGTAATCGATGAAGATGGCGAGATGGAGAAAACGATGGAAGATGATGATGGAGAGGAGGCACATGCATGAGGAAGATCCAAGGGGCCTACTATTTTGAATATCTTTTACCACCTTAGATTGACCTTCAATCTTTTATTAGCTTGAAAAGATTGACAGTGGATTGGGCCATAACTGTGACGCATTTAATTTTGCACTTTATTTATGCTTGCATGCGATATGATATGATAAATAATGTGCATGCTTAATAAGATTAAAATTTGTGAGATCTAAATTAATTTATAAAATCCATCAATAAATTATTAAGTCTAAATCAGATGCCTTCCAATGAATAACACTCATCAAGACCTTGATTAATAGATGTAGGTTTGCCAAAGCAAAGTACCCTATTTATCTAGGTAAGATGTGATAGGATAAATGTGATATCCAAATTGTTAAATTCATTGGGCCTGACTTAACTAAGTTATCTCAATAGGATTGTGGACTTAGAGGCATGGAGTTTGGTAGGTACCATTAGATAGACTAGAAACAAATGTTGTTTACCAAACTATCCAGGAGTTATATATGATATACTTGACAAGGGGTTGTCTACCTAAATAATTGTGTTTTAAGAGATTGGCCAAAGCTAACTTAAGGCATAATGAAATATGGATCTTGGCTCACTAGAAAGATTTAATAGAAAATATTTTTCGAATTAATGGTGAGGGCTATTAATTTAAATAAAATAGTGGGAGGTATATTTTGAATGTACTATTATCAATTACAAAATATCAACTCTGCAATTTGACTTATTATTTTTGTACTTATAAATTGTAGATATCAATGGCAAACAATAACAACACAAATAGTCTTTCATTACGATTAGTCTTTGAGAAGGACAAGCTAAGTGGAATTAATTTCCTTGACTGGCATAGGAACTTGAGGATTGTCCTCAAACAAGAGTGAAAGCTATATGTCTTTGATGGGCCCATTCCTGCAGCACCAGCTGTCACTGCACCACGTGCGGAGCATAATGCTTACAAGAAGCATCAAGATGATGCTCTGGACGTGAGTTGTGTCATGCTAGCAACCATGAACGGTGAGCTTCAGAAGCAACATGAGTTGATGGATGCTTATAAGATGATCGAGCATCTCAAGAAATTGTTCGAAGGGCATGCTCGACAGGAGAGGTGTGATATAAGCAAGGTGTTGTATCACTGCAAAATGGGTGAACGTGATCCAGTTGGTCCACATGTGCTGAAAATGATTGGGTATATTGAGTACCTTGATAGGTTGGGTTTTCCAATCACTCCGGAAGCCCAAACTGATCATGTTTTGCAATCTTAGAACAGCAGCTACTCTCAATTTGTTATGAACTATCTTATGAATGAAATTGAGAAACCCCTTACTGAGTGGTTGAGCATGTTAAGAACTGCCGAGAACAACATGAAAAAGGCAGGACCCGCTCCCATAATGATGTGTAAAAGGGGAATGCTAAGGGAAATTGGAAAGGCAAGAAGAAGATAGGATCTAAATCTTTTGCCAAACCCAATTCCAAAACTAAACAGGCTTTAAAATCTAAATGTGAGGTGGCTAAAGAAGGTTAGTGTCACTTCTATGGAAAACTTGGACACTGGAAGAGGAACTGTCATGCTTATTTGGAAGAAGTGAATAAAAGGAAAGGAAGTATGACTTCTGATTCAGGTCTATATGTTATAGAAGTCAACTTGTCTACTTCTACATCATGGGTATTGGATACTAGATGTGGTTCTCACATTTTTGTTAATGTGCAGGAACACCGAAGGAGTAGGACTTTGGCGAAAGGAGAGGTTGACCTACGAGTTGGGAATGGAGCTAAAGTTGTTGTACTGGCTGTAGGAACTTATCATGTATCTTTACCCACTGGGCTAGTTTTAGAATTAGAAGATTGTTATTTTGTGCCTGCTATAAGCAAAAACATTATTTCTGTTTCTTGTTTGGACAAGAAAGGTTTTTTATTTATAATAAAGAACAATCGTTGTTTGTTTTACTTAAATGATATTTGTTATGGTGTTGCACAATTGTTTAACGGTATCTATATTCTTGATTTAGAAATGCCTATCTATAACATAAATACAAAATGATTTAAATCAAATGATTCAAATTCGACATATCTCTGGCATTTTTGTTTAGGCCATATAAATGAGAAACGCATATCCAAACTCCATAAAGATGGGTTCTTGGATTCATTTGATTTGAATCATATGAGAAATGCGAGTCTTGTTTATTAGGCAAGATGACTAAAGCCCCTTTCACTGGACACAGTGAACGGGCTAGCGATGTATTGGGACTTATACATAGTGATGTATATGGGCCCATAAGTTCGTTAGCAAGAGGTAGGTTTTATTACTTCATTACATTTACTGACGACTTTAGTAGATATGGATATGTGTATCTTATGAGACACAAATCTGAATCCTTTGAAAAGTTCAAGGAATTCAGGAATGAAGTTCAAAACCAATTTGTCAAAAGCATAAAAGCCCTTCGATCCGATCGAGGAGGTGAATACTTAAGCCAAGACTTTGATGACCTTTTAAAGGAGTGTAGTATTATATCACACCTCACTTCACCTGGAACACCACAATGGAATGGTGTATCTGAGAGGAGGAATTGAACCTTGTTAGACATGGTACGATCAATGATGAGTTATACAGATCTTCCAATAAGCTTCTGGGGTCATGCCCTAGAGACATCTGCATTCACACTTAACCGTATTCCTACAAAGACGGTTCAGAAGACACCATATGAGATGTGGACTGGGAAACGTCCTAGTATATCGTTCATGAAGATTTGGGGTTACGAGGCATTCGTAAAACGTCTGGATTCTGACAAGCTCGGACCTAAATCTGAAAAATGTAATTTTATGGGATACCCAAAGGAAACAAAATGGTATTATTTCTACAAACCTTCTGAGAACAAAGTGTTTGTTGGTCGAACTGGTATTTTTCTAGAAAGAGAATTTGTCTCTAAAGGAAACAGTGGGAGAAAAGTAGAACTCGAAGAAATTCGAGAACCACAAAATATCATTGAACCTGAGTTGGAACGTGAGTAGTAACCACAAGATATTGTGGAAAGTGAACCTGCTCAAATTACACAAGGCATTCGTAGATTTGGTAGGACACGCCAAAAGCCTGAGAGATATTATGGATATCTTGCGACTCAAAACGGTGATGTGATGCTCATAGATTAAGATGAGCCTGCTTCCTTCTAAGAAGCTATGAATGGACCAGATTATGAGAAATGGCTTGAAGCCATAAAATCTGAGATGGACTCCATGTATACTAACCAAGTATGGACTCTGTTTGATCCACCCGAAGGGGTAAAACCAATCGGGTGCAAGTGGGTTTTCAAAAAGAAAACCGACATGGATGGTAATGTACAAACCTATAAAGGCCGACTGGTAGCAAAAGGTTTCAAACAAATTCAAGGTGTTGACTATGATGAAACATTCTCTCCAGTGGCAATGGTTAAATCCATCAGGATCTTACTTGATATTGCAGCTTTTTATGATTACGAAATCTGGCAGATGGATGTCAAAATTGTTTTCCTTAATGAAAATCTCCTTGAGGATGTGTATATGACACAACGTAAGGGTTTTTTCACTCCAAAGGATTCTGGAAAGGTATGTAAGCTGCAGCGATTCATTTATGGATTGAAGCAAACCTCTCGGAGTTGGAATCTTCAATTTGATGAAGCAGTCAAAGAGTTTGGCTTTATTAAAAATGAAGATGAACCTTGTGTATATAAGAAGGCTAGTGGGAGTCACATTGTATTCCTAGTATTATATGTTGATAACATATTAATTATTGGAAATGGCATTCCTTCCTTACAGGCTGTAAAAACATGGTTTGAAAAATGTTTCTCCATAAAAGATTTGGGCGATGCTGCCTACATTTTAGGTATCAAGATCTATAGAGATAGATCGAGAAAAATGCTTAGCCTAAGTCAAAGTACAAATATTGATAAAGTGTGGAAACGGTTCAACATGCAAGATACGAAAAGAGGACACTTACCCGTGACTCATGGTGTAAAGATCTCTAAGGCCCAATGTCCTAAATCATAAGATGATGCGGAGCGTATGAGAAAGATCCTTTATGCTTCGGTAATTGGATCTATCATGTATGCAATGATATGTACTCGTCCGGATGTCTCGTATGCTTTGAGCATAACGAGCAGATACCAATCAAATCCAGGTGAAGGTCACTAGAAAGCAGTCAAGAATATCCTCAAGTACCTGAAAAGAACTAAGGATTCATTCTTGGGTATATAGAGGTGAAGACGAATTGGTAATAAAGGGTTACACATATGCTTGTTTCCAGACTGACAATTTTGACTATAAGTCTCAGTCAGGTTTTATGTTTTGCCTTAATGGTGGTGCTGTTAGCTGGAAAAGTTCGAAACAAGAAACAGTAGTTGATTCTACAATAGAGGCTGAGTATATTGCTGCTTCTAGTGCAGCCAAGGAGGCTGTATGGATTAAAAAGTTCATTACTGAACTTGGTGTTGTTCCAACCATTGTTGATCCGGTTGCTCTATACTGTGATAATAATGGAGCCATTTCATAGGCTAAAGAACCCAGATCTCACCAACGATCCAAGTATATACTTAGGTGGTACCATCTCATCCGTGAAATCATTGATAGAGGAGATGTACATATAAGAAGAGTGCCAACAGATGATAATGTTGCAGATCCACTGACCAAGGCTTTGTCGCAGTAGAAGCACGACGGTCACACTAGTTCCATGGGTATTAGATACATAAGTGATTGGCTCTAGTGCAAGTGGGAGACTGTTAGAGTTTATGCCCTAGAGGAAAATTATTTGATATAATTGCTTAACGTTTTAATATTATATTTGATTGAATAAATGAATAATTTTATTATGGTTTTATTTATTGCGTTATATAATTGTTAACATAATAAAAATCCTTAGAATATTGATACAAATTATATAGTTTCAAGTATGTGACTTGAACATGAGATTATATATTTACAATTAGTATCATTCTTCTTAAATGTCCCTAGTCGAGTATCATTGTTGATGGGACAACAATGATGCATTAAGACTAGTATGTGGATTGACTGATGACCAAATCTCATTGGTCGTAAATATATGAGATATTAAGTCAATGCATAGGTACATGTTAAAGAACGATGTACTGGACAGACCCACCATGAGAATTCTATGTGGAGCATTATATGAAGTGTCATTATCAATTCTCATAGTGACAATGATGTAATGGTCCTCCGACCTGAAATCACTATATTTCTTCACTGGAATTTATGTACTTTGATATCATCAAATGTCACCTTTAATTGGGCGGACTATAAAGGTTATTATTGGGTACATCATGAATCGTGTGAGGAATATGAGTAATCTAGATTGAATTTAACCCTCCTATGTATTAGGGGTGATATTCATAGGCCTCTTGATTGAGTAGGACTATGAAATGCATGGTTATGCTCAAATAGTGAGTTGTTTCATATAGTCTACTCATTGATCAAGAAAAACTCAGATTAATTTATGAACAGTATGACACATTCCATGACTCGAGTTTAATCTAGGATATTAAGGTTAAAAGGATTAAATTACATTGAAACATTGGTCACGAAAAGGTTGCATCGAATCATCGATCTTATTATTACTTAGGTAGCAGTGATGCATTACTAGATGTCGTTCACTTTTTATAATTTTATAATATTATTTTAAAATTATTGCCAAGGTAATAATAACCTATAGGGTCACACACATAGAACGTAATTTAAAAAGGAAATTAATTTAAATTGTAAGGATTTAAATATATCAATATGATTGATAGTATTTTAAATCACGAATTTAAATTAAAAAGGATAATTTATATATATGTATTTTAATTAAGTAAGACTTAATTAAGATATATATTAATTAGGATTTTAATAATATTAGGTTTTGATTAATATCTCCTAACTGCTATATATATGATATATATCAGTCACTTTAGGGGTTACGTCAAAAAATACAAAACCCTAGCCACTCTTAGAGAGAGACTAGAGAAAACAGTTTTGAAAATCCTCATCCTTGGTGGCTAGTACCGCGGTTCCTTCTTCTCAGATCATAGGATGATTTGTGGAGCGTTTGTGTGGATACCGTAGAGACGCAGTTCATTTGGATTGCGTTGGAGATTCGATCGCATTAATTCCAGTTTCTTAATCTCAGATTGCATTGGAGATTAGATTGCTTCAATTTCAGTTTCTTAATCGGTATAATTTCTTACCACTGAATTAATTGTTTTTCGCATGGATCCTGTTTTAGTGTTTCAGAATTGCCTTTAAATTATTTTATTTCCGCTGCGTTTTTGTGCCGAAACCCTACATGAGTATGATTAAATGTTATGCATAACGTAGGGTACTTTAGGCTGATCACCTGTTGTACTCGTTTATATTGGATTTGCAGTATAATACTGTTAATTCTAGTAAGAGTTCTTAGTCCTTAGTGATTGCTCAGTGTTCATTCTTTTTGAACCATGAAATGAATAAACTTTGAAATTATGTTGATGTCCTTCAGTCCATATAGCGATATTTATTGAAAACTCTTGATATTTCTTGATAACCTTGAACTATCAATTACCGTTATACCTTTGAAGATTCAAACGTTATACCTGCTTATTCTTTTTGTTATATTACTTGCTGGGCAAACTTGTTGCTCATTCTTTCTTCCCTAAAAACATTACAGTTAAGGCAGAGCAAGGCAGTACATCAGGAAAGGACAAAGGAAAGGACAAGGCTACAGACTAGCTTAGTCCTTTAAGTGTAGAAGTATTACTATTATTATTATGATTATAATGATGTATTTAAGGATGATTAAATTATATTTAAGTGTAATCACTGGATTGTTGTAGTAATGGTTACGGTACCTTGGAACGCAAATATTTATATTATAGCACTGTAAATTATTCTATTATTTTTGTTGTTGATGATTTTAATATGATATTAGAATTAGCACGTGATGAACTAAATTTGAGATATGAGTGTCTGAATTTGGGGGCATCACATTCACTATGTTGTGAAATAATTTGATAATAATTGTAATGAAGAATTAATTTGAGTTTGGATATTGTCGTATTATGTACGGTGCAATATATGTATTCAAACTCATAGCTTATGTGTTGTCATATTTTACACGACAGTTTAATAGTTGTAAATATGGAAATTTGTATTTTGATTCTGTACCATATATTTTGGCGATTCAAAATGGGTAGTGTGGACCTATTTTGGGGGCGTCACACCTTAAACTTCTGCTTTGACACTAAAAACTACTATTGATCAAATTTTTTCTAAACATGGATTTCATGTCACGTGTGTGTGGCCAAGGTTATGATGGAGCTAGCAATATGTCAAAGAAGTTTAAAGGTCTTAAGAGTATAATATTTTTTGAAAATCTATGTGATTTCAATATTCATTATTTTTCACATCAGCTTCAGTTGACACTTGTTGCAGTTGCTAAGAAACACAAGTCATTATGTTCTTTCTTTGATTATCTTGGATTGTTAGAAAATGTTGTTGGGGCTTCTCGCAAGGGAAAAGAAATTCTCTGATTGAAGCAATTTCAAAAAGTAGCCGAAGGAGTTGCTAGTGGCGAAATCAAGAGTGGACGAGATTTGAATCAAGAAAGAACACTAAAGCGGCTTGGAGAAATGCGTTGGAGTTCACATTTTAAAACAATTTTGAGTGTTTTTACCTTATTTTCTCCAATAATGGATGTACTCGAGTTTATAACAGATGGTGTAGAAGGGGAGAGAAGTAAAGAAGCTAGTACACTTTTGAATTTCATGCATGATTTTGAGTTTGTGTTCTTATTACACTTATTGAAAGGAGTCATGAGAATTACAAATAACTTTTCACTAGCCTTACAAAGGAAAGATCAAGACATTATAAACGTAATAGCTCTAGTCAATGTAACCAAGCAACGATTATAATGCATGAGAGAAAACTTAGATGATTTGTTCGCGGAAACTTGTGAATTTTGTGAATTGCATAACATAGTTGTCCCGAGGATGGAGGATATTTTTGTGTTCCAAAGGAGACCATGACGCAATATTGAAGAAATCACAAATCTTCATCGCTTTAGGGTTCAATTATTTTTCACTGTGATTGATAGTTAACTTGGGGAGTTGAATGGCCGTTTTGATAACACAAATACAGAGTTATTTTCAAGTATAACATGTGTCAGGAATAAACATATAAATGATATTCATGTTAACATATGATTTGATTATGATATATGTATATATGTGAATGAACAATATGCAAGTATGCTTGCATTAAGAAAAGCTGTGAAGTCCTTTGATAGATAATAGAAACATTTGTACAATGACTTAGAATGAATTGATAAAAGATCGTAGTCGAGCAAGATCAGATGAAGACAGCAAGCCCAAGGCAGAAACCGTAGAGTGTCAAGATCTGATCTTAGGATCGTAGTGTCTGCACAGTCGAAGCTGAATCGTAGAGTGCAGAACTACGACCTCAATAGAAGTGTTCACAATGTCAAGACAGAATTATAGAGCATATACGGTTCTCAACGAATGAGCACTCCCAGAATATCCAAATGAACAAAGCCTCTAGTTGGTACTGCAAAGATACATCCTACCTGAAAGGAACCAGAGAGCACTCAATGAATGGCATGCAAACTAACATAAGATCTAAGAAACAACCTAATCAGCATCAAGATTGAGTTTTAAAGCCATTAGAGATAAAGTCTTCAACAAGGTGATCAGAAGAAGACTTCAGTAACTAACTAAGGAAAGTCAGCAGGTTCAGTAGCTGTCAAGTGAACAGAAGACAACGATCTTGGAAGCAACCGAGATCGTAGTGTTTGCCAAACAAAGAAAGAACTAATGGAAAGTGAACCGTGATACTGGGTAGCCTCTGAAGAACAAGGCTGAAGTGATTAAGTGTAGGGTCAGTCCATTGATGATAAGTGAACGGGAGATCACAGGGAGAAAGCGAGCTGGACGCGCAACAAATCTGAAGTGTCTTGCTATTTAGAGGGAACCAGAGCAAGGATTTAGGCCATCGGTATCTGAGAACAGTTGAAGCAAATAGAAGTATTGAAGTACTTCACAATAGAAGGAAGAGGTGTTCTATATTGGAGATCCAATCAACACTCCTGGAGATCATAGTCATAACTCTACCAGTCAATGAGCAACACTCAACAAGACACTACGATTAGGTCCTCAAAGACGTGCATCAGAATCGTAGAGTTCGAACACCCGAAGACTAAAGCATTGGCAATGGTTTAATCTGAAGGATGGCATTTGGACAAAAGCTTATTGAGAGAATCAATGCAAAAGGACAACCTCTGATAAGGAAATCAGAAGAAGATAATAAAGTCTTCAACCTGTCCAAGACAATAAAGTGACAACTCTGACGGGTAGGTGAAACAGTAGACTGCAATGTCAGATAAAGTATGACATGTCACATCTGCAGTCTACCTCTGTCAAATCGAGATCTGTGAAGATATTTGAATAGCCTTCAATGGCTACTTTCCAATGGAAGGATTGGGAAGGAGTATAAATCAGGAAGAGCTTCAAAGATCAAAGGTTGCTGGAGTTGCCGAGTTTGGAGTTGCCGAGTTTGGAGTAACGGTGGACTATTTTAAACCATATGAAATAGTGAGTCCGAAGGCTCACTCTACGATCCACAAAGAACACTCAGATACATGCAAATGAAGAAGTAGAAGTGAGAGTTCTACTATGTAGAAGTGAGAGTTCTACTATAAGAAGAGTGTTCTGAACTGCTGAGTGAAAGAAGAACATCATGTCATCTTGATATCCATCATGGGAAGACTCTAAGTACAACAGAGAAAAGCCTACAGTCATCTTAGCAAGTTAATCATGAGAAGGCATCAAGTATCAAGAAGGGATATCACAAATGATATCTTGGTGTCAAGCGTGAGAAAGCTTCTAAGTACCTAGCAGAAGAACTTACAGTCAGCTTAGAAGCCTCTCATGTGCAGCCATCAAGTACCAAGAGGAATGATCTTCAAGGTAGTTCATCGAGGGATCATCCGAAGTGGTTGAGTAACCGAAGAAACTGAGCATCATGCAAACACTCAACTACACTTCAAGGGTGATCAAGCCAAGCTGCTAAGTATTAAAGATGTTCAGAGCATGAAGACATCTTAGCAGCTCCGCACCGACTCCAACAAAAACAAACAAACAACTCAACAAAGCCAAGGCCTGAGGGGTCCTTGTCCGAAGAGACTAAATGAAGCCAGGGCCAGAAGGGTCCTTGTCCAGAGGGACTAAAAAAAGTTCCAAGCCTGCTGGCCTTGAAGAGTACTTAGTGAACTGAAGTCCTAAGTCTATTGGCCTTGAAGGAATCTTAGTGATTCAGGGTGCTGCCCTTCCTTAGTGGAAATCCTGCTAGTTGAAAGCAGAAGAGTTGATTAGGAGCTTGAGTCTCTAAACCACTTAAAACTCCTTGTGTCTTTTATATTATGTCATTTACATTATGTACTATAACTGCTATAACTGTTATGTATATTTTAACTGCTTACAGCCAAACTAACTCTGCGAACAATGTATGTATGATTATGAATATATCAATAAAGAGGATCTTTTACTTATTCTTATGTTTGTTATATGTTAAATTATGAGAAATACAAAGTAAAACAGAAAATTATTTGAAATTAAAGGATCTATTCAACCCCCCCCCCCCCCCTTCTAGATCTATTGTTCCTTCTGGTAACTAACAATTTGTATCAAAGAAGGTTCTCATGCTATATTCAAAAGTTAATTGCTTTGAGTCTGATCCCAGGCATTAACATTGTTCTAAACTTAGTTTAGTAGTAAGTGACTTGTTA
Source organism: Panax japonicus (assembly GCA_020205505.1). Lineage (NCBI taxonomy): Eukaryota > Viridiplantae > Streptophyta > Magnoliopsida > Apiales > Araliaceae > Panax > Panax japonicus. The sequence continues at coordinate 21,704,955 of CM035111.1, forward strand.
TATGCAGATGAGCTCACATGTTGGAAATATTATGTATAGGTTAAGTGTGTATATACACATGTAGCTGCTCAGATTGGTCCATGGTCTCGATTGTTACATCAACAAGACCAATCTTTGCCTACAGTCAATCTTGTAGTCTGAAGACCAGACGAGAGATCTCAAGAGACATCAATGACAAAGAGTCAAGCATCCACCAGTCTAAAAAATGAAAAGACCATACATGCAAAGAAATGCTCATCCAGATAAAAAAGAAGTTCTCCTCATATATATGTCTGATCAACCATCGGCTTGATGCAAACTTCATGAACTGAAAGATGTCAAAAGAACTAAAGATGCTGAGATTCTCAAGCTGCATCTTCAAGACCTCGACTGATTGAATAAAGGCCAACAAGAGCAATAAGCTATCAAGAGCAAAAGTAAAGCTATGCACATCAATACCTAAACTCAGTATATCCAAGATAAATGACTATTTAGTAACTGACAATAAAAAGGTACGGCTCCTCACTATTATAAATGTATACATCATAATTACATCTTCTTATGAACTATAACAGTATTCTGTCAAGGAGTTATAATCTACCTAAAAAGGTGAAGAGAGAAAGTAACCTAAGGATTGAAACTCAAATAACTATAAACCTCCTCTCCATCCAAGTTTTAGGTTGAAGATGACATCTTGAAGAAAATCTTAAATAGGTCATAAGAGCATCACAGGCCTAATAAACTTTATGTGATGAAATCTTTGCTGGTGGGTTAGTATGTATGTATAAGTCTATGTTCTAAGTGTTTGACAACACACAGAGCATGATCAGTTCTGCAAGAGGATCTTGCTAATTCGTAGAAACTGATCACCTGAATGAATCAACTAGATACTCCTAAATCGTAGAGTTGATTCTCACTCTGTCAACACTTAAACATTGTGAACGTAACCTAGTAAATGATGAATCCATAATGAGTGCATTATTTAATGTCAAATCCTACGCACACTCACCATGCATCTCAAAATGTTTTATCTTAAGATAATTGCATGCATGAATATGTCTGTTGGTGATAAATATGATGATTATCCGAATAAAAGGAACAGGGGTTTAGAAAAATAACCTAGCAGGACCCATTTAATTATGGTTAACAAAAATAGAAATATATTTAAACTTGCAGGTACTTGGTCAGTCTGACCACACTAAGGAATGATGAAGCAAAAGACTTCAGTCAAGAAGACTCAACCAGCAGAAGGCTAAGGACAATTCAGAGATGATTCTGATAGAGTTCCTATCTGTCTAAGCTTGTCCTTGAAGACCCTCTGAGCTAACCAAAATGGAGCTCACATGGCTGCTAATCTATATATGAAAGCAGGCCATTCAACCAAAGGTGAAAAGAGTCCTATGTGCTCAAAAGCCAGTCAAGAATGCTATATGAGAAGAATCCTCAAGGAAGCTCACAACAGAAGATCATTGAGCTTAAGTCAAGAGGAATTCATTACTAAAAGCAGAACCTCACAAACACAAGACTATCAAAGAAGACTACGTTCGTAGTGCTGTCAAATAATCGTAGAGTGATCAGTCCTGAAAATACTCATCTCTACGATACAAGGAGATCTAAGTGATGATGGAGATTTTAGTCAGAAGGAGATATGCAAGGCTGGCTTCAAATGAACCTGAATAAGAGGAAATCACATCTATATGGGAAGACAACGTCAACAATGGGGGAGCAGTGATCTATTAAGAAACAACAGAACTAAAATTATATTATGAGAAAATGTACCAGCTAAAAAGTCCCAAAACTTTGCGGATGATGAACCAAATGAAGATCCATAGTCAAGAGGAACGTCTCAAAACATACTATTGATAACCTTTTAGCCACCCAACTCAAAATCGTGGAGTGCCTACGATCAAGCATCTGATCGCAGTGTAGAAGAAGGAAGACACCACGATTACAGCAAATGCAATTGTCTAAAGGTGGTAGAGGATCTTCCTATTAGAAAAGGTCGAATGAGATATCATTGCAAACCACTTCTATAGAATTTCATCGGGAAAGCACCTCAAGGACAAACCTGACTCTTAGCTCATTCTAAGAGGTTGGCCCTTCCTGAGCTACCTTGTCCCAGAATAATTGCTTGATCAAATTCATCTCAAGGACCAAGTCAGTCAATGATCGTAGAGTCAAGGTTGAAGAAAACTCAACGATCGCAGTGCAACCTCAACGATCATAGAAGACAACTCGATGATCATAATTCTACAAAAGGGTACTCCATTTCACAAGGATCTTGGAAAATGAGACAATTGGTCATTCATTCAAAATGAGGAGATAAGTTCAAGTGTATCAGTAATCAAGCTATGCTGCATCTAAATGAGGATAAAAGTCAAAGCCATCCACTGCAACATCTCTCAAAAGTTGATCGTTGAGTCAACAAAGCAAATCGCAGAGTCCATATCTGCCTTACAATGCTAATCTATGAATCAAAAGGTCAACGGTCAAGCCCACGTCGTCTAAACGTCTATTTTTCTAAAAAAATATCTAACTGAAAAGTTATGGGGAGTTACAACTCATTATTGGGCATCGTCCAACCAATGGACGGTTGACACATCACTGATTATGCAGAGTTAGAAGGAACTGCCTTAAAGATAATTTCAAATCTGCAGACAGTTACCAAAAGCTATCGAACATTTCTCCCTCCCATTTTCAAACCCTAGAATCCTCTCAAGAGCCAAAATCAGTTAACCCTCCAAATCCTTACCAAATCACATTCAGCCATCTCTCATAAACCTTTCCAAACTGAATATCCACATTCTTTGAACTGCTCAAATGGAAAACTGACGAGTTATCACTGGCATTCAGCTCGGAACCAAGTCATTTGAGAAATCTAAAAAGAAGTTCAGAGACATTCTTGAACTTGTGAAGAAAGCAGGATTCTCAGAATGCCATGAAGCTAGCACTCGAGTATATGTTGATCTGGTTAAGGAGTTTTACTCAAATTCCTCCATAAACTCTGGAACCCTTTCTACCAAGGTTAAAGGTCAGTCTCTAAAGTTAAAGTCTTCTGACCTCAATCAATGCCTAGGTTTTTCTAACCAAGGGCTGAAGAACCTTGATGTTGTCAATACTGAACAAGCAAAGAAGTTCATGGGGTACCAAAGAAACCCTAGTTTTAAAGACATGAAGAAGAAGGAGTTTCCTGAAGAGTATGAGTTCCTTGCTGAAATAGTTGGAAAATGCATACTGTGCAAGGACACTACACATGACACAGTGCTTGAACAACAGTTGAAGATACTGTCAGCAATAGTTCTGAAGAAACAAATCGACTTTGGAGCTGTCATGTTCGATCAAATCTCCAAGTGGGTAGAAAAGAATGAGAAGAAGAAGTCCAGCGAAAAACCCCTGACTAAGGTGTTTCATGGTAGATTGCTGAGAATTGTGTAGAAGAAGAAACTAGGAGTAAAGATCAAGGATAATGAAGGAGAACCCTTGAATGTTCACAAAGTGACGTCTCCACAAGTATTTGTGAACTGGAAGAAGAACCCTAAGGAGAACTAAAGGCTGACAACCGGGAGCAGCTGCAGAGCCTTTGCAAAGAAGAGGAAAACGAATGAGGCGGAGAGCTCTGAGTCTGATGACTCTGCACCAGCAGAAATCACTCCAGCCAGAAAGAAATCAAAAGGTGTGAAGAAAGTTGGTGATGTGAAGAAAGCCAAGGCCCCACCAAGGAGTCTTTCCACCAAAGTCAAAGGTGAAGAAGAAAAGGGCCTAACTGCTTAAATAATAAAGAGAATAAGTAATAGATTACTTCATGGCCCATTCAGCAAGAAATCTAAGGTGGAAGACAAACCAACCTCAGCCTCCCAAACCAGTACATATGCTGAAGAAAAGGACGTATAGTCAGCAGAAGAAAAAGAAATAGATGTCAAGGCCCAGTCCCCATAGACAACATCCAGCAATGAAGGTGAAGTTGATGTGATGGATGAAATTGCAGCATCTGCTGATAAAGAAGAAAATGCCCCCTCCAATTCAGATAGCCACCTTGATGGCTCAAAAGATGACGAGTCCAAAGAAGAAGAATCTACCCTTGCTAGTGTTGAAATCCAAAGAAGTCTGTCTGTTGAACCAGAGGAGTCAGATTTTGAAGAAGAAGAAGAGTCTAACTCTCCCAAACCTGAACTTCCAAGAAGAAGGAAAAGCTACAGACTGCAAGCCAAGTTTACCTCCAAAAGGAGTAGTGTTCAATCAAATGCCATCATTGAATTGAGTGATGATGAGTCTGTATCCCAGGGAGAAAGTGCTGAAGAAGAAACCAGCAATGAAGAAGATGAATCTGAAAAAGATCCTGCTGAAGAAGGTTCTAGAAATGAAATGCAACAAGAAGATCTCTCTGTTAGAAATGATCAGGATGGTTCAAGCCACGAGAGAGAAGTAATGAAGAATGATTCAAATTCTGAAAATCAAAAATCAGAAGAACTAGAATTTTACCCTGTCCTGTCTCCAGCAAAATTCATAAAAAGAATAGTGGTAGAAGTCCCAAATGAACCATCAAAGACACCACCTGAAAGATGGGTAAGTCATGGAAATGAGCAGCTCAAAGTAGTAAAGATGACTATGTTTGAGGTGTTTAAAAATTGGAACAACATGGAACTAGACTGCACAACCATTCTCTATAATCCTGACGACTTGCTGATGAGATGGTTCTTCCAATGGATACCATGGCTGAAGGCCCACACTAAAAGAGATGGAAGCTACTTCAGTTGGTGTTACAAGCAGTTCCCAAGCCTGGAACTGGTGGCTCAAAACTTCCCAATGGTGAAAATTTATTCTACAAAGACGATCAAAGACCAGCCCCACTTCAAAGTCTATCGACAGTCTAGCAATCACAATATCCCCTACGATTGTAGAGTGGACTCAGAAGGAAAAAGGAACATAATAAAGGAGTTGATCGTAGAGCCTGGTCACTCTAATGCTGAGACTGGTCAAATTCAAATTCAAAAGCTTCCAACAGTCCAGTCACTGTTCTCTAACATTCCCTCATCCTCTACAAGTAATTGGAACTCAACGATTATTCAGATTCTCCAAGCTTTCGAAAATCTGTCTAAGGATGAAGATCGTAGAGTCCAATCTGATGCTCAACTAGCTGCTGACCAACAAAAGAATCAAACCATTTTAGAGCAGGAACTATTGAAGAGCTCTAATGGACTAAGTGAGAAAATATCTCTACTCACTGAAGAGTCACAAAAGCTGACAATAGAAGGAGATGTTTCGTTTCAACACAAGCTTCAAGATACTATGGCTGATGTATCTCTCAAACTCCAAGAGAGAGATAGCATCTATTAGAAGGCCATACAAGATCAAAAGGCAGAAGCTCTACGAGTTCAAAAGGCAAATGAAGAGCAGATCCAAGCCCTCTCTGACAAGATTGATGACCTGAAGCAATCCTTCTCAGTGCAACTTGAGCTAGGCCAACAGGAACTCAAGTTTGAAGTTGCCAACTCCTCTTACCTAATGGAGCAGCTTATGTCCAACATGGAGTAGCTCTCTCAAATGATTGATGACAAAAAGGGGGAGAAAAAGAGGTATAGAAAGAAGAGAAGCAAGAGGCACTCAAAGAAGAGCAGAGGGTTAAGAGAGAAGAAGTCAAAAAGAAGACATCAACTGCAGCAGAAAAAGAATCATCATCTGAGGGGGAGCCAAAGGATGATGATCACATAATCGCAGATTCTGAGAGGGAGCATGATCAGAAAGATGCTAAAAGGGAGCAAAGCAAAGACAGAAGGTCATCATCCCAGGGGAAGCAAGAGAAAAGAGAATAAATAGATGAGTAGCTGATCAACAGACATCCTAGAAACATATATAGAGCCAAAGAGGTACATCTGTAACGCCCCCAAATCTGGGTATCTTCCAACCCGATAGATGGTGCTATACTGTACAACATTCATACATTCATTCAGTTGAAAAGTCTCAAAGAACGAACATAACTTCTATATATTTAAAGTAATATTTATATTTCCCAGGTTCTATACCCATTACGAAGGTTCTTTGTCATAATATCAGTTACATTACAACAATAGACCTATACTATTACAAGACAGCTTAGTAATCTGCCCTAGCTTTTCCCTTATCCTTTTTTGATCCTTCGGGACATTCAGTCTTAGCTGCATTCATATGGTTCAAGCAAGAGTGAGCATAACTAGCTCAGCAAGTATAACAATTTAATAACAACATGCTTGACACATACAAATCCTATATCTTTAATAACTGAACAATAGTGATGAAGTACTATTGAAAATTCAAAATAACACTTCACCTTTTCTTTCAAAATGTTTTACAATAATAACAATATTTAGTAAAACATTCACTCCGGTCAAAGACCTCGAGTATTCATTCTTTATTCGAAAAGGACAACCCAGAAGCAAGTTCGTAAGCCCGATATTACTTACGAGCACTTCTAGGTGATCAGCCTATTGTACTCTATGTTGATCAACACTACATCCATTAAACCTATGCACGTTTAAGCATTTGGCAACCTCACGTGCCTGTCGTTTTACCGACAAAATATTTATTTTAACAATTAAGTCTTCTTTTGAAAACCATATCAAGTAGTTGACAAAAGATAGCAACATTTGATAATACATGAATAGATTATTAATACATCAAGTCTAGCCAAAAGAATTGGCTTTAATTTCAACATACCTCAATTCATGCGAAAGAATACATGAACCTTAAATACTTGTTCAGATTGAACTAAGACAAGAGTTAGAATACTTGCCTTTAGTGTCTTCTATGGTATATTAACTTTATGTTCAAGTCGTTCAAGTCTCTACAATACATGATCACATAATGCCTTATATTAGGTCACATATAATCAAGTATGTATATGACTGTAGCATACCCTTCATTTCAATCTAATTATGTATTAGATTCAGTTACTATTCGTTCCGGTTTATCATTATCCTTGCATTTATATTCGACTAGGTTATCTCAACCTTTAAAAAACATCCTTAAGGTTTACCAAAGTTTAAACAATGTACATTACATTCCTTAAGTTATGTTTACTTTTAAATCATTTAGTTTTCCTTTCTTTGTACTTAAAAACATTCATTATTATCCTTGTTCTGAGACTGGCGCTGCGGTGCCAGCTTTATACTTATATCTCGCGTTGTGGCACGAGCTGATTGTATCACTGTCCTAGACTTGGCGCTGCGACGCGAGTCCTTACTTAATGGGTCGCGCTTTTGGCGTCACTCTCTAGAGGATTTTGGTACTGTACATGGCGCTGCAGCTCCACATATTGTACTATAGTTCGCGCTGCGATGAACTCTTGCAGTAGGCACGAACACTATTCTGCGCTGTGGTGCGAGTCATTTTTCCTAGGGTTGGCGCCGCGACGCCAACTCTGTGCACCAGAAAACAATTTCAGTTTTGAATTTTTTTGAACTTCCCGGACACATAACTTCTTCGTTATAAGTCCGAATTGGCTCATTCAAAAGCCTACGGTTCACAAATTATGTAATCTACATGTTCATTCAAGAATTTTATCTATTTGACTTCGTTTACTAAAAGTTCACCTATTGGTTCATTTTTAACGAAAACGATAAACGTTCGTGAACGTTCAACGCTCGTTTCTTCGTTCTAACTTGGAATCCGATCATTTTCGAGTTCGCAACGCTTAAATGCCAAATATGACTTGTCTCTATTGGAAAACAATGGTTTCGTGATCCAACACAAAATTTGACTTCCATTCCAAGAATTTTACGAATTCGACGTTTATCGTCCAATCGTGAAAATTCATGCAATTCTTCATTCTTATGATTTGTTTAACATTACAAATGAACTTCATTCATCATGTGAACATCTTAACATACCTAATACAACAACTTATGATCATTATTGGATTTTGGACTTATTCTTCATGAGCTTATAACTTGTCAAATTATAAATTACTTATGATTTGATTATTCATGACTTATGATAATTTGAGTTTCTTAATCATCATACTTTACATGTTCTTCACATATAACTTTACTTAGGTATATATGTTACATATAATCATATAAGTTCTTAATTCACTTCTCTTACTAAACTCTTCACAAGTTCATATTTTCATACTTAACATTCATGTTAGCTTATAATAAGTTTATAACTTTTATAAGTTTAAATGACTTATTGCCAACTTATGTGGCTTAAGTTCATGACTTATACATTCTTATTACTTCTTAACATACATGTTCCTTAATTCCAACTTTTCTTATCAACCTATCATGGTAGAGATAGAAGATAATTTAGAGAAGAAGTCTTACTTTTTGTAGTCTTGGTAAAGTAGCTTGCTTCTTCTTCTTATTTATGGAATGACTTATGTGTAGCTTATTCTCTCTAACACTTAAGCACTTTTGAGATGTTAGATTATTTGAAGACCTAACAAATGGCTTATAAGCCTTCTCTATTTATAGAACTTGCAAAGATAGGGTAGTTTAGTCATTAAATCACCCACCTTCTCAAGCCACCTCCTTACTATTCATTACTTGGCTAGCACAACTTTTATCCTACACTTGGTCATTACTTCAAAGTCTTGGTCACCACTCTAACTTGGTCACCACATTACTTGGTCACCACAATACTTGGTTACCACAATAACCATATCAATATGGTTTGCCCCATGGGTCATACAACTCATGGATTCCATCTTGGGCTTTCATTAAATCATCCTTTGGGCTTTGCATTAATAATCACCAATTGGTTCATTAATTAATAGTTGGGCCTCTCCCTTTAATTCACTTGGACTTGTATATAATTGTTATCCAATCTTCCAAGTCCATTATCATTTCTTAATACATATTGTTGATGTATTATTTTTGTATTCTAATTCATATAGAATTTATATACGGTATTTCATCCTTCCTACAAACTCGTATAATACATAGTATTATACTAGTTTTCATTACTCCGTACAATACCAAAGTATCATACATTATTACTTATTCAATACTATTTCGCCTACCTTAACGTTTATAAATTAAGTCCACAAGCGAATTATTACATTTTCCATAACTAGATTTTTATTACATAATACGTCTTACCTTGTTATTCCATCATTACGTATTTCTCGGAAACTCAAAATTATATCCCGAGCAAATACCGATGAATAGTGTTTTTCGAAAAAAATTTCAGAAAACTTTTATGTTCGTCTTGGGAATTCGAACACTTTAATTCAACCACGTAGCTCAAATACTACGACATTCTAACATCAATAGGCTATATAATGACAACCATCTTGATAACACCTGGAATATGATTTTATTATTATTTAATTTAATAAAATCATTTTACAATAAAATCTGAATTTCTCAGTCGTTACATTCTTCCCCCTTTATAAAGATTCTGTCCCCAGAATCTCGTCTTAATTTAATCAAATAGATGATGAAAAATTTTCTTCATCTTTTCTTCTAGTTCCCACGTTGCTTCTTCAGCATCGTGGTTCTTCCATAATACCTTAACTGATGGTATTACCTTGTTCCTCAGAACTTGTTCCTTTCTATCAATGATCTGCATCGGCGACTCTTCATATGTTAAGTCTTTCTCGATATGAATCGGCTCATACTCGATTACATGCTTATATTCTGGCTTATATGGACGCAATACAGATACATGAAACACGTTATGTATTCTTTCTAGGTCTGGAGGTAATGCTATCATATAAGCTACCTTTCCCACTCGTTTTAACACTTCAAAAGGTCCTACAAACCTTGGACTTAACTTTCATTTCTTTCCAAAGTGTATCTTTCCTTTCCAGGGAGATACCTTTAGAAACACATACGAGCCCACCTCAAACTCTCGACTTAGTCTATGTGAGTCCGCATACTTCTTCTGTCTGTCCTGAGCTGTGACGAGACACATCCGAATTAACTTTACCACATCCGCTGTCTGCTACACCAATTTTGGTCCTAGCATCCGGTATTCTCCCACCTCATCCCAACACAAAGGTGTTCCGCACTTTCTCCCATACAAAGCTTTGTACGGCAGCATGCCTATGCTTGCATGATAATTTTTGTTATATACAAACTCTACTAGTGGTAGGTGATCATCCCAACTACCCTTGAAATCCATAACGCAAGACCTTAATATGTCTTCAAGCGTCTGAATTGTTCTCTCGCTCTGCCCATCGGTTTGTTGATGATAAGCCGTGCTTAACCTCAGATGTGTTCCCAACTGCTCTTGCAAACTCCTCCAAAAGTTCGATGTGAATCGTGGATCAAGATCTGACACAATCGATACCGGTACTCCATGTATGGAAATGATTTCCTTAACATAAAGTTTAGCTAACTGGTCTAAGTTATACTTGACCCTAATTGGCAAAAAGTGAGCCAACTTTGTCAACCGGTCCACTATTACCCAAATCGAATCATACCCTTTTTGCGTCGTCGGAAGTCCCACCACGAAGTCCATCATGATATGCTCCCACTTCCATTCTGGAATCTCCAATGACTGTAATAAACCACTGGGTCGTTGATGTTCGGCCTTAACGTTTTGACAAGTTAAGCACCTACTCACATACTCTGCTATTTCTCTCTTCATGTTTGGCCACCAAAAACTCTGTCGAAGGTCTTGATACATCTTAGTGCTACCAGGATGTATCGAGTACCTCGAACCTCGAACTATGAGCTTCTTGTAACACTTGCTCCTTTAATTCCGTCTCATTCAGAACCCAAATTCTTCCCTCAAATCTTAATAATCCCTCATTATCAATACTATACTTAGCATATTCTTTCTCGGATAATCGCTTCTTCATTTGGTTACACTCGTCCGTCTTGAGTTGTACCTCCTTGACTCTTTCTACGATGGTAGATTGCATCTCCGTCGCAAAGAATAACTGCCCCGAATCACTCGACATCTTCACTTCTATTTCCATCCTAGTCATCTCTGTTATTAACTCATTTTGAGCCATTAACATAGACAACTTTTCCCGACCCTTCCTACCTAAGGCGTCGGTAACTACATTGGCTTTTTCAGGGTGATACAGGATTTCACAATCATAATCCTTTATCAACTCCACCCATCTTCTATGTCTCATTTTCAACTCCTTCTGAGTGAAGATATACTTTAGACTTTTATGGTCCGTATATATCTCACATTTTCCCCATAAAGATAATGTCTCCATATCTTTAGGGCAAACACTACCGCGGTCAGTTCCAGATCATGAGTAGGATAAACTTTCTCATAATCCTTCAACTGCCGAGATGCATACGCAATGACTTTGCCATGCTGTATAAGCGCAAAACCAAGTCCTCTATACGAAGCATCACTATACACTATAAAATTTCCTGTGTCATCTGGCTATGACAAAACAGGAGCTTCACTTAATCTTTTCTTCAGTTCTTAAAAATTGTCTTCACATTTATCCATCCATACGTATTTCACCGTCTTCCTTGTTAAATTAGTCAACGAGGTAGCTATCTTCGAAAAATCTTGGATAAATCTTCAATAGTACCCTGTTAACCCTAGGAAACTCCGCACCTCAGTCGGCGTTTTTCGTTGTTCCCAATTCATCACTGCTTCCACCTTCGCTGTATCCACTGAAATCCCCTCTTGGTCAATGACATGACCTAAAAACTGTACCTTTTTCAGCCAAAATTCACATTTAGTAAATTTCACATATAACTTTTCCTTCCTTAGTGTCTCCAACACTAATCTTAAGTGTTCAGCATGATCTTCTGGCGTCTTAGAATAGACTAGAATATCATCGATAAACACCACGATGAACTTGTCCAAATATAGTTTGAACACTCTGTTCATCATATCCATAAATGAAGCTGGTGCATTCGTCAACCCAAATGACATCACCAGAAACTCATAATGACCATAACGAGTCCTGAATGCAGTCTTTAGTACATCTTCCTTCCTAACCTTCAACTGATGATACCCCGTCCGCAAATCTATTTTAGAAAATACTTTGCCCATTTCAATTGATCAAAGAGATCATCGATCCTGGGCAATGGGTATTTATTCTTTATAGTTAACTTGTTCAACTCCCGATAGTCGATACAAAGCCTTAACGATCCGCCTTTCTTCTTGACAAACAACACTGGTGCTCCCCCACGGCAAAACACTCGGTTGAATTTACTTTTTGTCCAATTGTTCCCGTAACTGAACCATTAGTTCTTTCATTTCCACAGGCGCCATAAGGTACGGTGCCCTTGAGACTGATGTCGCTCCTGGCACAGTGTCTATCACAAATTCGATCTCCCTAACCGGTGGTAAACCCGGTAACTCACTTGGAAATACATCCATGAATTCGTTTACTATAGGTATTTGTTCTATGGTTGCTCCCACTCTCTGGGTATCGACAACATGGCATAGGTAACCTACATAACCCTTTCTTAAAAGTTTTCTAGTTTGTGTCATCGTAAGGCAACACGGACGTCCCAGTAATTTGATATCGTAAAATACTACAGGAGGTTGCTTCAACGTCCTGATGCTCACACATTTCTTTTGGCAATCTATAATTGCTCCATGGTTAATCAACCAATCCATTCCGAGAATTACGTCGAATTTTCCTAACTTTATTGGTATTAAATCTACCGATAACTTACAACCACGTACATCTACGGAACAACTCCTATGAATATCTTCAATAGGAATTATCTCTTCATTTGCTACCTTAATGTTCAAAGGTATAGGCAATTTTTCGGGAAATAATTCTAGTCGTCTAGCAAAATCACATGCTATAAACGAACAAGTAACACCCGAATCAAATAGCACGTATGGATTTATATTGTTGATCAGAATAATACCTACAACTACATCCCCTGATTCCACCGCATCTTGGACCGTCATATTAAAAGTGTGGGCCATTGATTTCCCCGGCTGAGATGGACCACTAATAGCTAACTTCCCGCTATAAGTTCCCTTATTTCCTTCTATCCCCTTCTTCGGGCAGTTCTTTGCTATGTGGTCAGTTAATCCACATACAAAGCATCCGTGATTTTTCTTCGGATTAGGACAATTAGGCGAAATGTGCCCTTCCTGTCCACAATTGTAACAAATCGCCTTTCCTTTGAGACAGACTCCTAAGTGAGTCTTCCCGCAGGTTTTACAGGCCTCCATCTTCCTCTTAGAGTCCCCTTGTTTTACTCTGGTATTCCCAGAGTTAAAGCCCTTCCTCTTCTGACCATCGCCACTTCTACTGGCTCCCTCGGTCTTGGTTCCTCCATCAACCTTGCCTTTATTCTTCTTATCTTTATGGTACTGGCTAAGAGCCTCATTCCCACCTTCGGCAATTATTGCCTTTTCTAGTATGGTTCCTACGGAAGTACTTTGGAACATAGAGATTTGGCTATAGAGCCGGGGATTCAAGCCCTGCTCGAACCTTTTAGCCTTTCTCACTTCAGTGTCCACTTGATGTGGAGCGAATCGTGCCAGTTCATTAAAATTGGCAGCATCCTGGGGAATTGTCATATCCCCTTGTCTCAATTCCAGAAACCTCATCTCCATCCTGCCTTGCACACTCGTGGGAAAATAGTTCTTAAAGAAAATCTCCTTGAACCTCTTCCACGTTAGGTTTCCTATATCGGCCCTAGCCTGGTTTGCCTCCCACCAGAAGTTGGCCTCTCCTTTCATCAAATAGGTTGCAAAGGCAACCTTTTGACCCTCCTCAACATTTGCTATTACAAATGTTTTCTCGATTTCTTTTACCTATGTCTTGGCTTCTATAGGGTCCGTAGTTCCCTTGAACTCCGACGGACGTACACTTTTGAAATCCTTAAAAGTAGTAGCTCGTACTACTCCAGGAATCACGGGTACATTATCCCCCATTCTATTAAATGCAGCCGTTAAAATATTAACGAACTCCTGCATTGGATTAACCAGACTACCCTCCGGTTGGTTAACATTAGCGCCCTGATTTCGTTGTCTCATTTTTAGCAGCATTTTGCTATTAAGAAAACAACACATCATTATTACTTTATTCTCGTTGGTTTGTTATTATTTGTAATAAAATAATAACTCAAACTCATTACTCAACATATTCTATAAAAAGGCTTATATTAATTTATAACTTGTAGTTTAACACTACATTGTTTACATTACTCAGCCTTAGCTGATTACATTACCATCCCGGAATTACTTTCCAAAAATTGGGATTTACAAAAGACTACCCTTTGTTATACAAAAAAGGGTTTTATGTCACTACTAGATACATAATATTTACATATTTATTCTACTCTAGCTATTGCTAGACTACATCTGTCGTAGGGAATTCTCGAAATCCTTGCTGTCCAGACCGGCAATAACATCTCTACTGATAGTTTGTCGGGTTTGCCCTGCTTCTATCTGATATCCAGCTACATGCTGCTGGAAATCTACGTGAGAACTCCTATGTATATAGGACATCCTCTCCAACTTCCTCTTTTTAGTCTTTAGCTCCTGCTTGAGCTCAAAGACTACACATTTCAGCTCTCGGACCTTGTCCTTAGCTAAAACTCTATCATCATGCTCCTCTTCCCACATTCCCTCCATGCTAGCCTTGTCCTCACGGACAGCTTGGAGTTCCTCTTTCAACTCCTTAACCTCTTGGCAGTAATGGATATTCCTATCCAATACCGACATAAACAATGCCTTCATTGATTCCCCCGTAGACATTTCCTCTGTAAATGGAACCTGGTCCTCTGTAGGTGGAACCTAGTCAAAGGACATCACGTCCACCTCCTCCTCTAGCATGCCATCAAATATAGACATGTAGACTAAATCGTCTGAGTCTCCAGACTCGATTGTCACCAACTCTGGTTCTACCGCTACGGGATTTTGTAGTATCTCTACCCGATTAACCGAATCCTAGCTCACTACATGTATATCTCTATACATATCATTTTCTCCTGACATCTACAATAAAACAATATAGTTTGATTAGTACACGTCAGGAAAATAATAAAAATACATAACATAATATAATGCATTTTTATAGGGTTACTTTCCATCTTTTACTTCTTTATTCTTTCTTAAGGTTGTGACTTAAGATTCTACTTTCCCCTTAAGTTTTATAACCTAGGCTTTGATACCAACTTGTAGCGCCCCCAAATTCGAGTATCTTCCAACCCGACAGATAGTGCTATACTCTACAACATTCATACATTTATTAAGTTGAAAAGTCTCAAAGAACGAACATAACTTCTATATATTTAAAGTAATATTTACATTTCCCAGGTTCTATACCCATTACAAAGGTTCTTTGTCATAATATCAGTTACATTACAATAATAGACCTATACTATTACAAGACAGCTTAGTAATCTGCCTTAGCTTTTCCCTTATCCTTTTTCGATCCTTCGGGACGTTCAGTCTTAGTTGCATTCATATGGTTCAAGCAAAAGTGGGCATAACTAGCTCAGCAAGTATAATAATTTAATAACAACATGCTTGACACATACAAATCTTATATCTTCAATAACTGAACAATATTTATGAAGTACTATTGAAAATTCAAAATAACACTTCACCTTTTCTTTCAAAATGTTTGACAATAATAAAAATATTTAGTAAAACATTCACTCCGGTCAAAGACCTCGAGTATTCATTCTTTATTGGAAAAGGACAACCCGGAAGCAAGTCCGTAAGCCCGATATTACTTACGAGCACTTCTAGGTGATCAGCCTATTGTACTCTATGTTGAACAACACTACATCCATTAAACGTATGCACGTTTAAGCATTTGGCAACCTCACGTGCCTATCGTTTTACCGACAAAACATTTGTTTTAACAATTCAGTCTTCTTTTGAAAACCATATCAAGTAGTTGACAAAAGATAGCAACATTTGATAATACATGAATAGATTATCAATACATCAAGTCTAGCCAAAAGAATTGGCTTTAATTGCAACATACCTCAATTCATGCGAAAGAATACATGAACCTCAAAAACTTGTTCAGATTGAACTGAGACAAGAGTTAGAATACTTTCCTTTAGCGTCTGCTATGGTATATTAACTTTATGTTCAAGTCATTCAAGTCTCTACAATACATGATCACATAATGCCTTACATTAGGTCACATATAATCAAGTATGTATAGGACTGTATCATACCCTTAATTTCAATCTAATTTGGTATTAGATTCAGTTACTATTCATTCCGGTTTATCATTATCCTTTAATTTATATTTGACTAGGTTATCTCAACCTTTATACAACATCCTTAAGGTTTACCAAAGTTTAAACAATTTTACATTACATTCCTTAAGTTATGTTTACTTTTAAATCATTTAGCTTTCCTTTCTTTGTACTTAAAAACATTCATTACTATCCTTGTTCTGAGACTGGCGCTGCGGCGCCAGCTTTATACTTACATCTCACGCTGCGGTATGAGCTGATTGTATCACTGTCCCGGACTTGACGCTGCGGCGCGAATCCTTACTTAATGGGCCGCGCTGCGGCGCCACTCTCTAGAGGATTTTGGTACTGTACATGGCGCTGCGGCGCCACATATTTTACTATAGTCCGCGCTGCGGTGAACTCTTGTAGTAGGCTCAGACACTGTTCTGCGTTGCGGCGCGAGTCATTTTTCCTAGGGTTGGCGCCGCGACGCCAACTCTGTGCACGAGAAAATAATTTCAGTTTTGAATTTTTGTGAACTTCCCGGACGCATAACTTCTTCGTTATAAATCCGAATTGGCTCGTTCAAAAGCCTACGGTACACAAATTACGTAATCTACATGTTCATTCAATAATTTTATCTATTTGACTTCGTTTTCTAAAAATTCACCTATTGGTTCATTTTTAACGAAAGCGATAAACGTTTGTGAACGTTCAACGCTCGTTTCTTCGTTCTAAGTCGGAATCCGGTCATTTTCGAGTCCGCAACTCTTAAATGCTAAATATGACTTGTCTCTATTGGAAAATAATGGTTTTGTGATCCAACAAAATTTGACTTCCATTCCGAGAATTTTACGAATTCGACGTTTATCGTCCAATCGTGAAAATTCCGGCAATTCTTCATTCTTATGATTTATTCAATATTACAAATGAACTTCATTCATCATGCGAACATCTTAACATACTTAATACAACAACTTATGATTATTGTTGGATTTTGGACTTATTCTTCATGAGCTTATAACTTGTCAAATTATAAATTACTTAAGATTTGATTATTCATGACTTATGACAATTTGAGTTTCTTAATCATCATACTTTACATGTTCTTCACATATAACTTTACTTAGGTATATATGATACATATAATCATATAAGTTCTTAATTCACTTCTCTTACTAAACTCATCACAAGTTCATATTTTCATACTTAACATTCATGTTAGCTTATAATAAGTTTATAAATTTTATAAGTTCAAATGACTTATTGCCAACTTATGTGGCTTAAGTTCATGACTTATACATTCTTCTTGCTTCTTAACATCCATGTTCCTTAATTCCAACTTTTCTTATCAACCTATCATGGTAGAGATGGAAGATAATTTAGAGAAGAAGTCTTACTTTTTGTAGTCTTGGTAAAGTAGCTTGCTTCTTCTTCTTACTTATGGAATGACTTATGTGTAGCTTATTCTCTCTAACACTTAAGCACTTTTGAGATGTTAGATTATTTGAAGACCTAACAAATGGCTTATAAGCCTTCTCTATTTATAGAACTTGCAAAGATAGGGTAGTTTAGTCATTAAATCACCCACCTTCTCAAGCCACCTCCTTACTATTCATTACTTGGCTAGCACAACTTTTATCCTACACTTGGTCATTACTTCAAAGTCTTGGTCACCACTCTAACTTGGTCACCACATTACTTGGTCAGCACAATACTTGGTCACCACAATAATCATATCAATATGGTTTGCCCCATGGCTCATACAACTCATGGATTCCATCTTGGGCTTTCATTAAATCATCCTTTGGGCTTTGCATTAATGAACACCAATTGGTTCATTAATTAATAGTTGGGCCTCTCCCTTTAATTCACTTGGACTTGTATATAATTGTTATCCAATCTTCCAAGTCCATTATCATTTCTTAATACATATTGTTGATGTATTATTTTCGTATTCTAATTCATATAGAATTTATATACGGTATTTCATCCTTCCTACAAACTCGTATAATACTTAGTATTATACTCGTTTTCATTACTCCGTACAATACCAAAGTATCATACAATATTACTTATTCAATACTATTTTGCATTCCTTAACGTTTATAAATTAAGTCCACAAGCTAATTATTACATTTTCCATAACTAGATTTTTATTACATAATCCATCTTACCTTGTTATTCCATCATTACGTATTTCTCGGAAACTCAAAATTATATCCCGAGCAAATACCGATGAATAGTATTTTTCAGAAAATTTCTCGAAAAAACTTTATTTTCTTCTTGGAAATTCAAACACTTTAATTCATCCATGTAGCTCAAATACTACGACATTCTAACATCAATAGGCTATACAATGACAACCATCTTGATAACACATGGAATACGATTTTATTATTATTTAATTTAATAAAATCATTTTACAATAAGATCCGAATTTCTCGGTCGTTACACATCTCTAACTAGTTAGGTATGTTCTGGATCCAGGATGTAAAGTGTGTTAATGTATAAATTGACATATCTTTATAAATGACATTCATGATTATCTGTTTTAGAAATACAGTTGCTCACTATATATAAGATTCATTCATAACATGCATATGCACTTATTGTTTTTGTCATAATCAAATAGGGGGAGATTGTCAGGAATAAACATATGAATGATATTCCTGTTTATATATGATTTGATTATGATATATGTATATATGTGAATGAACAATATGCAAGTATGCTTGCATTAAGAAAAGCTGTAAAGTTCTTTGATAGATAATAGAAACATTTGTACAAGGACTTAGAATGAATTGATCAAGTATGTTAGGTTGATCCTAGATAAGAAAAATAGCTTTGTGAAGTCCTTAAAAAGAAATGATGTACAAGGACTATAAATATAGAAAGATCAAGCATGTTAGGTTGATCTTATGATGTAATAGATAGGCTTGTCTGATCGTCGAGTACAGCACCAGAGATCGTAGTTTACCAGGAGAGTCAAGGTTAACTCGAGAGCTATCAAGGCAGAATTGTAGTTTGCAAGATAGTAAATCTCGGAGTTCGTAGACTGCCAGGAGAAATGATGAAGGATCGTGGTATATCGAGAAGAGCTTCCTCGAGATCGTAGTGTGATGAGGAAGTCATGTTCAGAATCGTAGAGACAGCCTGCCTGCGATCCGACCGATCATCTGCCAAAGCCAAGTCAGAAACATAGAATTCACTCGGAGTCGTAGAGTCTACTGATGATGAAGCCATGTCAAGGATCGTAGACTGCATTCTGAGTTCGTGGAGTCTATTGATTACATGCAAAGATCGTAGTAGAGCAAGATCAGATGAAGACAACAAGCCCAAGGCAGAAACCGTAGAGTGTCAAGATTTGATCTTAGGATCGTAGTGTCTGCACAGCCGAAGCTGAATCGTAGAGTGCAGAACTATGACCTCAACAGAAGTGCTCACAATGCCAAAACAGAATCGTAGAGCATAAATGTTCTCAACGAATGAGCACTCCCAGAATATCCAAAGGAACAAAGCCTCTGATTAGTACTGCAAAGATACATCCTACCTGAAAGGAACCAGAGAGCACTCAACGAATGGCATGCAAGCTAACAGAAGATCTAAGCACCAACCCAATCAGCATCAAGATTGAGTTGTGAAGCCATTAGAGATGAAGTCTTCCACAAGATGATTAGAAGAAGACTTCAGTAACTGACTAAGGAAAGTCAGCGAGTGAGTAGCTGTCAAGTGAATAGAAGACAACGATCTTGGAAGCAACTGAGATCGTAGTGTTTGCCAAACAAAGAAAGAACTGATGGAAAGTGAACCGAGATACTGGGTAGCCTCTGAAGAACAAGGCTGAAGTGATTAAGTGTAGGGTCAGTCCATTGATGATAAGTGAACGGGAGATCACAAGGAGAAAGCGAGCTGGACATGCCACAAATCTGAAGTGTCTTGTTATTCAGAGGGAACCAGAACAAGGAGTTAGGCCATCAGTATATGAGAACAGTCGAAGAAAATAGAAGTGTTGAAGCACTGCATAATAGAAGGAAGAGGTGTACTACATTGGAAATCCAATCAACACGCTTCGAGATCGTAGTGATAACTCTACCAGTCAATGAGCAACACTCAACAAGACACTACGATCAGGTCCTCGAAGACGTGCATCAGAATCATAGAGTTCGAACACCCGAAGACTGAAGCATTGGCAACGGTTCAATCTGAAGGATGACATTCAGACAAAAGCTTATTGAGAGCATCGATGCAAAAGGACAACCTCTGATCGAGAAATCAGAAGGAGATAATAAAGTCTTCAACCTGCCCAAGACATTAAAGTGACAACTCTGACGGGTAGGTGAAACAGTAGACTGTAATGTCAGATAAAGTATGACATATCACATCAGCAGTCTACCTCTGTCAACTCGAGATCTGTGAAGATATTTGAATAGCCTTCAACGGCTACTTTTCAACGGAAGGATTGGGAAGGAGTATAAATCTAGAAGAGCTTCAAATATCAAAAGTTGCTGGAGTTACCGAGTTTGGAGAGAAGGTGGACTAATCTAAATCATGTGAGATAGTGAGTCCGAAGGCTCACTCTACGATCCACCAAGAACACACAAAAGTCAGACAAAGAAAGAAGTAGAAGTGTGAGTTCTACTATGTAGAAGTGAGAGTTCTACTACATGAAGAGTGTTCTGAACTGCCGAGAGAAAGAAGAGCATCATATCATCTTGATGTCCATCATGGGAAGACTCTAAGTACAATAGAGAAGAGCCTACATTCATCTTAACAAGTTCATCATGAGAAGGCATCAAGTATCAAGAAGGGAGATCAAATATGCCATCTTGGTGTCAAGTGTGAGAAAGCTTCTAAGTACCTAGCAGAAGAACTTACAGTCAGCTTAGAAGCCTCTCATGTGAAGCCATCAAGTACTAAGAGGAATGATCTTCAAGGCATTTCATCGAGGGATCATCCGAAGTGGTTGAGTAACCGAAGAAGCTGAACATCATGCAAACACTCAACTGCACTTCAAGGGTGATCAAGCCAAGCTGCTAAGTATAGAAGATGTTCAGAGGATGAAGACATCTTAGCAGCTCAGCACCGACTCCAATAAAAACAAACAAACAACTCAACAAAGTCAGGCCCTGAGGGGTCCTTGTCCGAAGAGACTAAATGAAGGCAGGGCCAGAAGGGTTGTGACAACCCGATATTTTCTATATAATTAAATAAGAAAGTTTGTGTATAAATTTTTTTTATTAAGGATGAGGATTTGTACAAGATATTGTGTATATGTATTTATGTGGTAAATATAAAATATATTTATTACATGAAAAATTGTAAATGATTTTATTTAGAATCATGGTTTATTCTCAATTATAATTTTATAATAATTAATTCCAGATTGGAAAGGTTTTTATCAATTATTTTCTATGAAAATAAAAATTTACTATTATTTAAATAATCTGTGAAATTATTTTAGAATAATTATAACAATTATTTTATTAAATGAAGTTTGTTCAGATTATTAAGTTAATTATGTTATCCAAACCCTAATTTCGGATTTTTTTTATCAGGAAATAAGAATAATAATATTATATTATTATTTATTAGTATTATAGACATGTATGATTATGTGTGCAATGTTAATGTGTGGAACGATTTTATTGTACGACCAAACCCTAATAATATTTTTACCGACTCTAATCTTGGTCTTGGATAACGAATAATAATAATATTATGATATTTGAATATTTTAAGTGTTATAATATGAATTGCATGTACGAGAGCTGATAATAATTGATCAATTGTATTATAGTACTCGAAAACCCTAGTTTCACTGTATAAGATTTAATACTGTATATATCTGTGTTAGATGATATAAATTTATGTGTTATTTTAAGGAATATTAAATTAGAGACTTTAATTATAATTGTATTTTTCTAATTATTAGAAAACTCTAATTGTGTTTTTAGAAATCCTAGTTAATGGAATTGATAAACCCTAAATTGCTAAGATTAGCTAGATTAAATATACTAGTGTTATTAAACCCTAATACTTTGTCCAAATCATTTTTGTTCCATAAAAATTAATAATAAAATGACTTTTATGCCCTTTTTGCACAAGTACTAAGAGATTGAGTGTGGATCTTGCTATATTTTGGGTTGGTTACCAACTCTAGATATGATGAAGATATTAAGCAACAAGTGGAAGTAATCAAACTTAGCAATCAATCCCTAGATCTAGTATATAAGATTAAAGAGGAGAAAAAAAATTGCTCATTTTGCTATTTTATTCACCAACACTTCTCTTAGACTTTCTCTCTCTAAAACCAACGAAAATCGGTGCTAGGTTAGTCCCCAAAATCAAGCCCCACGAATTTCCATATCAAATCAGTAGCTTAGATCAAGATCAAACCCAAGAAAGGTATAAAACTTAAGCTAGAAAATCTGTCCATATTTTGTGTTTAGATTTTGTGTTTAAGTGTTGTAATATGTTGGTTTTAATATCTAGTGATGATCTGGGTTGCTAGATGTTAGATCCATAACATCTAGACGCTCAGAATTGAAGATCTACAATGTCCGGAAATAGCTTGATTCTGTGGCCTGACAATGAATGTCAGTGGCCACAGATCCTTGCTCGATGATGTTTTGTGTTATTTTTAAGTTGTTATTAGTAGCTTGCAATGTTGTCTTTAATCTGTAAAAAGAAGTAAGGTCATATCTGTTATAGATCAAAAGTTATTTGAGGTCAAAGCACGTTGACCGAAATTGACTGGCTGAGTTCTGGGTAACCCAGAAACGGTTTTCAGTGTCTGACAATATGTTTGGGGCTTCTGATCTTGCTGGTAGTTGTTGTTTTGTTCGATTTGTTGAAGCTAGGTTGTAGTCTAGTATATTGACTATAGAATCATGCCTTTATATTGTTAAAACATTTCCTATAATGAAATTTGTGGCTGGTCAAAGTAGTAGAGAAATCCATATTTACGGTTTTCTGGAAAACCCAGAAAACTTATGAACAAAGATTCTGTCAGTGGTTGACCGGCTTGTAACTGTTTGATGTGTTGATGTTTGGGTTATTTTATGTAATGAATAAGTAGTCCTACATGTGGTCTACACATTAAAGCTCTTAGATCTCAAAAACAGTTAACATGTAACAAGTTACTGGCGATCAAAAGTAGTCAGTCGGACTGTTCTTCAATTCTAGAAAACCCAGAAATGAAGAACAGCCTCTGACAACGAGTTTAGACGGCTAGATCTGGCTGGTGTTATGTGTTTTAACCATGATTATTATTGTATCTTATAGTCTTGTAATTGTACTACACAATCTGACCAAAATCGAGTCCAGAATCACAGCATGCACGGAGTTAATCACGGTCAAACAGAGCCACTCGGTTCTGAGTTTGAAGTTCTGGGCTGGTATGAAGAACATGAAGAACACCTATAGCGACGGTTCTGTCGCTATAGGTGGTCTTTAGCGACGGAAATCATTTTATTTTCCGGAAATTAATAAAAAATAGAAAAAAATAATTTTTAATTATTAAAAATACAAAATAAATTATTAAAAATTATTTTAAATTCATAAAATTAGTTTTTAATTATTTTAAATATATTTAATAAATATTTAATATTTTTGGAATATTAAAAGTAATTAATTTATTTAATTATAATATTAAATAAATTATTTAAAAATGATTTTAATATTTGAAAAATCATTTAAAATTATATTATGGTATGAGAAGATAATTTAAGTTATTTTTGATAACTTTTAATATTATTTAATAATTTTCATTAATTAATTAATATTAATGATAATTAATTTATTTACTAAAATGAAGTAAATAAATAAATTAAAAATGATTTTATTATTTTAAAAATCATTTTAAATAATAATAAGATATTTAAGAATATTTTAAGTTATAAAATATAACTTTTAATATTTAATGGTTAATTTCATTAATTAATGATTAATAATGATATTAAAGTTATTTAATAATTATATTAAATAATTTGGTTTAAAAATGATTTTTAATATTATAATAATCATTTTAAATGAGAATAAAGTGTTTAAAGATATTTTTAGTTATAAGATGTAACTTTTATTTAAAGGATAAATTTCATTAATAATTTAATATTAATGATATAATAATGATATTAAATTTATTTAATTATTATATTAATTAAATAGTTTTAAAAATGGTTTTATTTATCTAAAAATCATTTAAAAATATTTTAAGTTGTAATTCATAACTTTTAATATTTGGATAATGATAAATTAATACTTTAATAGTATTGTTTGATATTTAAATCATTTAATAATGATTCTGATATTTCAAAAATTATGATAAAAGGTAATAATGGTTTTAAAATTATTATGAAGTCATGAAAAATAGTGTGACTGTTGTTTAAGTTATCTATTTAGATATTCCGATGCAGAATAGAGTCTTAGACTCGATTATTATATATTAAGGTTGTCGATAAGTTGACATGTTACAGAAATTGATCTGAATTAGATAGGATTAACTTGTAAATTGTTTAATTGTGATGTAATGGTCGTTAAGTTATGTGACAACGTGATTAGGAATGTGCTGACTGCTATATGCAGTAGTATGTGTTATGATATAATGTTCTAATCGAATGATTGATTTGCTTAATGATAGGTTGTGATAAAAAGGGTAGAATTAAGTTAAGAAATTGTAGCAGCGCATCAGGCAAGTACCCTACCTTTGCATTTTTTTTATGCATTGGATATATGTAAGAATGTTTCAAATTTATATTATTATTGTATAGATTTTTTTAAAGTCTATATTATATACGCCTATTGATTATCAACATGTTAGTATATGATAATTCATATATGTATTCTGTTCGTTAATTTCTATAAATAATTATACAAGTGTCCTCACTTGGATAATCATAGTATTTAATCGCATGTTGATATTCCTTTGATATACATATATGTTAAATTATAGATTATTGTTGGATAAGATAAAACCTTTGGCTTGGAACCCTGACAAATATGAACATCCCTTATCAGGGAAAACTTTTATGCGCCTAAGGCGGATCATGTAAATGGTAACACCATTTTTGTAAGGTAGTACTGATCAATGCAGGACACAACGGGCTGATCACCCCCGTGTTCGTAAGTTATGACGGTTCACAGATGAATTTTCCGTTTAACCTTTTTAAAAATGAAAATAATGTTCATACTATGTCATATAAAACCTTTATATAGTCTGTACGTAGTTTCAAAAATTTGAAATAGTTATGTAGTTATTGTTGATATAGATTACTTCACAACTGTTGCCTTGTTGTAGAAGAATAGTATATAGAAAACATTTAAATGCTTTTAGTTCATATATATGTTATTATTAATATGACTGTTAATGTATGTTTAAAGATTACGTACCTGGGAGGTGAACTCTGATGATTAAGTATTGTAAAATGTTTGTTTATATATTTTTATTATTATTATTAGTAGAATTCCGCTCATAGAAATGATATCGTGAAGTACCGAATTCGGGTTTCAAGTATCCGGGTTCGGGGACTTTACAGGATGGTATCAGAGCTGTAGGTTATAAACATTAGTAATGCGAAGCCTAGGATTATAACATTAGTAGAAAACTTTTATAGAATGAATTAGTTAGGGGAGGGTTAATGAGATTCAACAAGTATTATAGTACTGAATAAAATATCTTTTCATTTTATCAATGAATATATTTTATTGTGGTACTAATGTTGTTGTAGATTATTTATTGTGATCGTAGGATGGCTGACGAGTGTTCAAATAGTTACTCGGTGAACCAAGAGTCAAGGGACTCTAGTAGTGAGTCCATGGAGCTTGCAATGATAGGGGATTTGTTGGCTAGAAATGTTGAGCTAGAAAATAGGTTTGAGCATGTGGAGGCAAAGAACCAGACCCTTCAGATTTTAGAACAACAGTATAGGGACGCCGCTTATCAAGCACAGGCAGAGATAGCTGAGTTACTAAGAAGGTTGAAGAAGAAAGAGTTACAGTTAGGACAGATGAAAGTTGAGATGGAGGCGAAAGATGCAAAAATAGATACCTTGGAGAAATTTTTAGACAATGCCTTTAGGAAGTTTGACGCGGAGTGGATGGAGCTGTCCTCTAGTAGTGAGAGTAAGCGTTGATTTGTACTCATGTTAGATATAGTCCCACTTTTGTGTTTCTATTAGGGACTGTTTAGTTGTTGTAAATCCTTATGCCTTGTTGAATGCATGGGATGGTAGTAGACTCCAATCTATAGTTTAGTAAAGGGTATGTGGTCGTGAATCCTCACTTTTGCCCATTAGAGGATAGTTGGTGGTAGGCAGTTTATGTTCTAAGCGTTTATAGAAGTATGTAAGATGTTTAGTCGGTCTGTATTTAAACCATGGTATATGGATATATAAATGGCTCATATAGAGTTTATAAAGAAATAAAAGATAATATAAATAAAACTATTACTTGTTGCATGTATATACTAATCAAGATAATTTATGTGTGTAGATGTCTGGAGAAAAAGGTCTGTTGTATGTCTATAACATGAAGAAGGATCAAACCAATATACCACAGCTAATATCGCAGCCAATAGCTGAAATAGAAGCTCGCAATGAAACCAACTCGGATGAGGTGGTTATCGTGGAAAATGTAGCACCAGAACCGAAAATGGTAGAGCTGACATTTAGTGATTCAGATCCCAAAATTGAAGCCGCACAAGCAGCAATGGAGATACAGAATTTGAGGAACCAGATTTCTTCTCTGGAAAAGTTATGGGAAATAGAGAAGCTACTGAATAGCCAGTTGTGTCAGGTATTAATAGAAACGATGGAAGGGCAGGATAAACTAAAAATTCAAATTGATCAGATGGGGGCTTCAAGCAACATTTCGTGTGCAACTCCGAGAGATAAGGGTAAGAGAAAAATAGAAGACCATAATTTAGGAAGACCTAGTAAGAAGAAGTGGAAAAGAATATGTTATCTATGCGGCTATGAGGGACATACTACTCAGTATTGTCTTAATTATGAACGGGGAGCATGCTTTGTTTGTGGAAGGAAAGATCATCAGGCAAAGAGTTGTCCAAGAAAAAGAGCTTATTAACTAGATATTATAGATTCCGTTGTGAAGGCTTGTTTAATGTAATGTGTGTGCTTAATATGTCTGTGTGATATAATATTTTAAAACTTTTGTGTTAGTAAGGTTATAAATCCCGATTCCTGTAATCACCAAGGGATGAATGATGTTTTAAGCAGTTATGCTATGCTATGTAAATTATCTATTAAAGTAATATGAATCTAAGTTTGAGTTATGTTTAAAAAGTATAAACTCGCATGATAAGATGTAGAATGTAAGATTAATTTATGGTTTTTACTTAATCAGAAAATGCCGCCAAGACGTCAAACTCGAAACCAAAGGGCAGAAGGATCTGTCAACAACGTTGAGGGACAGCAACCAGTAGACCCGATACAGCATTTTGCGAATATAATAGCTCAGACCATGCAACAAGGAATACCAGCAGCAGAGAATCAACCGGATAATCACTTAGCAAATTTCAAAGATTTTAAAGTTGTAGGACCACCAGAATTTAAAGGTACAACTGATCCTGTAGAAGCTCAAACCTGGATTAAAGAAATTGAGAAGGCATTTGTAATAGCTAGAGTAAATGAGGGGCAGAAGACGATTTTTGCCACTTACATGATGAAAGGTGAGGCGAACTTCTGGTGGGAAGTGAATCAGGCGAGAGCGGGAGAGGGTGTAGTGGCTTGGCAAAGGTTTAAAACCTTATTTTTTGAGAATTACTTTTCTTCTAGCATGCAGGCTAGGATGGAGGTAAAATTTTTAGAGTTGAAACAAGGAGATATGTCAGTTGCGGATTATGCCGCTAAATTTAATGAGTTAGCTAGATTTGCTCCGCATCAAGTTGATACGAAGGCTAGGAAGGCGAGAAGATTCGAGTTAGGATTGAAACCCTCGATTTATAACAAAGTAGCAGTGTTGCAGATTCAAACATTTGCAGCACTTATGGAAAAGGCGATAATTACTGAGGAAGGGAGTGAGATCATGAGTCTCTATAACAAGGAGAGGAAGAACAAAAGTAAGGTTGAGGCAGCTGAGAAGGGGAAAATTAATAGTGCAGGTAAGGGAGGAAACGAAAAGAGAAAAATGAACTATTTAGAAAACGTACAGGTGAAACAAGAGGGTGTGAAAAAGCAGGCAGTTCAATGCAAAACTTGTGGGAAGAACCATTCAGGTGTGTGTTTGAAGGGGAAACATGTGTGTTTCAAATGCGGGCAGGAGGGCCACATCTCTCCTAATTGCCCAAATCCTAGAAAATATAGTGGCTGTTTTGTTTGCGGTTCGATGGAACACAAGGTGAAGGAATGTCCGAAGAAGAGGGAAGAAACCGGTAGTGTGCATACGGGCAGGGGTAGTGGAACGTTAGCAATCACAGGACCAACAACATCCAGTAAGCCAACAAAGTCAACATCAAGAGTCTTCAATATGACGGTTCAAGACACTGTGGCAGCTGGCAATGCAGTTTCAGGTAATATTCAAATAACTTTTATTTGTGTAATTAGAATGTTTCTATTTACAGTAAATTGTTTTATAAAAAAATTTTGAGGGAAGAATTTGAGTTCTTTTAGGAATCAAATTTTCGTTTAATCAGAAAGACAAGCTTTATGTGATTAGTTAAGATCAGTTCGATCAAAGTTGATCGAGATCTATTCACGATGATTTTGTATCTTATGTGCCCGGTATGTGTAGATTTTTAAAGTAGTGATTCCGGGGACGGAATCCTTATAAAGGAGGGTGAATGTGACAACCCGATATTTTCTATATAATTAAATAAGAAAGTTTGTGTATAAATTTTTTTTTATTAAGGATGAGGATTTGTACAAGATATTGTGTATATGTATTTATGTGGTAAATATAAAATATATTTATTACATGAAAAATTGTAAATGATTTTATTTAGAATCATGGTTTATTCTCAATTATAATTTTATAATAATTAATTCCAGATTGGAAAGGTTTTTATCAATTATTTTCTATGAAAATAAAAATTTACTATTATTTAAATAATCTATGAAATTATTTTAGAATAATTATAACAATTATTTTATTAAATGAAGTTTGTTCAGATTATTAAGTTAATTATGTTATACAAACCCTAATTTCAGATTTTTTTTATCAGGAAATAAGAATAATAATATTATATTATTATTTATTAGTATTATAGACATGTATGATTATGTGTGCAATGTTAATGTGTGGAACGATTTTATTGTACGACCAAACCCTAATAATATTTTTACCGACTCTAATCTTGGTCTTGGATAACGAATAATAATAATATTATGATATTTGAATATTTTAAGTGTTATAATATGAATTGCATGTACGAGAGCTGATAATAATTGATCAATTGTATTATAGTACTCGAAAACCCTAGTTTCACTGTATAAGATTTAATATTGTATATATCTGTGTTAGATGATATAAATTTATGTGTTATTTTAAGGAATATTAAATTAGAGACTTTAATTATAATTGTATTTTTCTAATTATTAGAAAACCCTAATTGTGTTTTTAGAAATCCTAGTTAATGGAATTAATAAACCCTAAATTGCTAAGATTAGCTAGATTAAATATACTAGTGTTATTAAACCCTAATACTTTGTCCAAATCATTTTTGTTCCATAAAAATTAATAATAAAATGACTTTTATGCCCTTTTTGCACATGTGCTAAAAGATTGAGTGTGAATCTTGCTATATTTTGGGTTGGTTACCAACTCTAGATATGATGAAGATATTAAGCAACAAGTGGCAGCAATCAAACTCAGCAATCATTCCCTAGATCTAGTATATAAGATTAAAGAAGAGAAAAAAAATTGCTCATTTTGCTATTTTATTCACCAACACTTCTCTTAGACTTTCTCTCTCTAAAACCAACGAAAATCAGTGCTAGGTTAGTCCCCAAAATCAAGCCCCACGAATTTCCATATCAAATCAGTAGCTTAGATCAAGATCAAACCCAAGAAATGTATAAAACTTAAGCTAGAAAATATGTCCATATTTTGTGTTTAGATTTTGTGTTTAAGTGTTGTAATATGTTGGTTTTAATATCTAGTGATGATCTGGGTTGCTAGATGTTAGATCCATAACATCTAGACGCTCAGAATTGAAGATCTACAATGTCCGGAAATAGCTTGATTCTGTGGCCTGACAATGAATGTCAGTGGCCACAGATCCTTGCTCGATGATGTTTTGTGTTGTTTTTAAGTTGTTATTAGTAGCTTGCAATGTTGTCTTTAATCTGTAAAAAGAAGTAAGGTCATATCTGTTATAGATCAAAAGTTACTTGAGGTCAAAGCACGTTGACCGAAATTGACTGGCTGAGTTCTGGGTAACCCAGAAACGGTTTTCAGTGTCTGACAATATGTTTGGGGCTTCTGATCTTGCTGGTAGTTGTTGTTTTGTTTGATTTGTTGAAGCTAGGTTGTAGTCTAGTATATTGACTATAGAATCATTACTTTATATTGTTAAAACATTTCCTATAATGAAATTTGTGGCTGGTCAAAGTAGTAGAGAAATCCATATTTACGGTTTTCTGGAAAACCCAGAAAACTTATGAACAAAGATTCTGTCAGTGGTTGACCGGCTTGTAACTGTTTGATGTGTTGATGTTTGGGTTATTTTATGTAATGAATAAGTAGTCCTACATGTGGTCTACACATTAAAGCTCTTAGATCTCAAAAACAGTTAACATGTAACAAGTTACTGGCGATCAAAAGTAGTCAGTCGGACTGTTCTTCAATTCTGGGAAACCCAGAAATGAAGAACAGCCTCTGACAATGAGTTTAGACGGCTAGATCTGGCTGGTGTTATGTGTTTTAACCATGATTATTGTTGTATCTTATAGTCTTGTAATTGTACTACACAATCTGACCAAAATCGAGTCCAGAATCACAGCACGCACGGAGTTAATCACGGTCAAACAAAGCCACTCGGTTCTGAGTTTGAAGTTCTGGGCTGGTATGAAGAACATGAAGAACACCTATAGCGACGGTTCTGTCGCTATAGGTGGTCTTTAGCGATGAAAATCATTTTATTTTCCGGAAATTAATAAAAAAATAAAAAAAATAGTTTTAAATTATTAAAAATACAAAATAAATTATTAAAAATTATTTTAAATTCTGAAAATTAGTTTTTAATTATTTTAAATATATTTCATAAATATTTAATATTTTTGGAATATTAAAAGTAACTAATTTATTTAATTATAATATTAAATAAATTATTTAAAAATGATTTTAATATTTGAAAAATCATTTAAAATTATATTATGGTATGAGAAGATAATTTAAGTTATTTTTGATAACTTTTAATATCATTTGATAATTTTCATTAATAAATTAATATTAATGATAATTAATTTATTTACTAAAATGAAGTAAATAAATAAATTAAAAATGATTTTATTATTTTAAAAATCATTTTAAATAATAATAAGATATTTAAGAATATTTTAAGTTATAAAATATAACTTTTAATATTTAATGGTTAATTTCATTAATTAATGATTAATAATGATATTAAAGTTATTTAATAATTATATTAAATAATTTGGTTTAAAAATGATTTTTAATATTATAATAATCATTTTAAATGAGAATAAAGTGTTTAAAGATATTTTTAGTTATAAGATGTAACTTTTATTTAAAGGATAAATTTCATTAATAATTTAATATTAATGATATAATAATGATATTAAATTTATTTAATTATTATATTAATTAAATAGTTTTAAAAATGGTTTTATTTATCTAAAAATTATTTAAAAATGATATAAGTGAATTAAAAATATTTTAAGTTGTAATTCAAAACTTTTAATATTTGGATAATGATAAATTAATACTTTAATAGAATTTTTTGATATTTAAATCATTTTATAATGATTCTGATATTTCAAAAATTATGATAAAAGGTAATAATGGTTTTAAAATTATTATGAAGTCATGAAAAATAGTGTGACTGTTGTTTAAGTTATCTATTTAGATATTCCGATGCCTAATAGAGTCTTAGACTCGATTATTATATATTAAGGTTGTCGATAAGTCGACATGTTACAGAAATTGATCTGAATTAGATAGGATTAACTTGTAAATTGTTTAATTGTGATGTAATGGTCGTTAAGTTATGTGACAACGTGATTAGGAATGTGCTGACTGCTATATGCAGTAGTATGTGTTATGATATAATGTTCTAATCGAATGATTGATTTGCTTAATGATAGGTTGTGATAAAAAGGGTAGAATTAAGTTAAAAAATTGTAGCAGCGCATCAGGCAAGTACCCTACTTTTGCATTTTCTTTATGCATTGGATATATGTAAGAATGTTTCAAATTTATATTATTATTGTATAGATTTTTTTAAAGTCTATATTATATACGCCTATTGATTATCAACATGTTAGTATATAATAATTCATATATGTATTCTGTTCGTTAATTTCTATAAATAATTATACAAGTGTCCCCACTTGGATAATCATAGTATTTAATCGCATGTTGATATTCTTTTGATATACATATATGTTAAATTATAGATTATTGTTGGATAAGATAAAACCTTTGGCTTGGAACCCTGACAAATATGAACATCCCTTATCGGGGAAAACTTTTATGCGCCTAAGGCGGATCATGTAAATGGTAACACCATTTTTGTAAGGTAGTATTGATCAATGCAGGACACAACGGGCTGATCACCCCCGTGTTCGTAAGTTATGACGGTTCACAGATGAATTTTCTGTTTAACCTTTTCAAAAATAAAAATAATGTTCATACTATGTCATATAAAACCTTTATATAGTCTGTACGTAGTTTCAAAAATTTGAAATAGTTATGTAGTTATTGTTGATAT
Organism: Panax japonicus; assembly: GCA_020205505.1. NCBI lineage: Eukaryota > Viridiplantae > Streptophyta > Magnoliopsida > Apiales > Araliaceae > Panax > Panax japonicus. The sequence goes on from CM035111.1 coordinate 21,737,916, forward strand.
AGATTACTTCACAACTGTTGCCTTGTTGTAGAAGAATAGTAGATAGAAAATATTTAAATGCTTTTAGTTCATATATATGTTATTATTAATATGACTGTTAATGTATGTTTAAAGGTTACGTACCTGGGATGTGAACTCTGATGATTAAGTATTGTAAAATGTTTGTTTATATATTTTTATTATTATTATTAGTAGAATTCCACTCATAGAAATGATATTGTGAAGTACCGAATTCGGGTTTCAAGTATCCGGGTTCGGGGACTTTACAAGGGTCCTTGTCCGGAGGGACTAAATAAAGTTCCAAGCCTGCTGGGCTTGAAGAGTTCCTAGGGAACTAGAGGAGTCCCAACGCTGCTGGCCTTGAAGAGTTCTTAGTGAACTGAAGTCCCAAGGCTGCTGGCCTTGAAGGAATCTTAGTGATTCAGTGTGCTGCCCTTCCTTAGTGGAAATCCTGCTAGTTGAAAGCAGAAGAGTGGATTAGGAGCTTGAGTCTCTGAACCACTTAAAACCCCTTGTGTCTTTTACATTATGTCATTTACATTATGTATTATAACTGCTATGTGTGTTTTAACTGCTTACAACCAAACTAACTCTGCGAACAATGTATGTATGATTATGAATATATCAATGAAGGAGATCTTTTACTTATTCCGATGTGCTTGAAAAGATTCTTGTGTTTGTCATATGTTAAATTATGAGCAATACAAAGTAAACCAGAAAAGTATTTGAAATTAAAAGGATCTAATCAACCCCCCCCCCCCTTTCTAGATTTATTGTGCCCTCTGGGAACTAACAACATGTCTTGACCCACATGACTCTTTCTAGGCATTTGACAATAAAAAATTAATTGAATTTGCGAAACTCTTCCCTTCAGAATTTGATGATATGAAACTTTTAGCACTTGATGGTCAACTCCAAAATTATATTGTGGATATGAGAAATGATCCCAATTTTTCGAGTATAAAAGGAATTGGTGAATTGGCTCAAATGTTGGTTAAGAAAAGAAAGGATGATGTGTATCCCTAAGTCTATTTGTTGTTGAAATTGGCTCTACTTTTGCCCGTTACTACTGCAACTGTTGAAATGACATTTTCAGCCATGAATATCGTGAAGAATGAACTGCGTAACAAAATGGGAGATGAATGCATGAATGAATGTTTAGTAACATACATTGAGCGTGATATTTTTTGTAATTATTAAAAATTAGGCTATCATGCAATAATATCACGTAATGAAACCTCAAAAAAATATTGTAAACAATATTTAAGAATTGTTTAGTTTTGTGATTCATTTGATTAAATTTTTATTTGTAAGAGATTTTTTTTTCGAGTTTGACCCCACTGAACTATCAGACTAAATCCGCCCCTGTAGTTGGGTATCAATATATTTTTTGAACTCGTTAATCTTTTACTCTTTCTTATTTCTATTTTATTTATCGGAGGTGAGACTTAAAACTCTCCCACAAATTCCTAACATTGTTAATATGAATATTTATAAATGCTGAAATCAGGATTGGCCACATCAATCACTATAATTGAACAATCTAACTATGGAAAACAACTGTCAATTAATTGGATATACCCTAACTTTTTTTTGGGTGCAATTATATATCCTAACTACCTATCTGTATTTCGAGACCCATAATTATTAGTGTTAGCTGTACGTACTTGGTAGTTGAATAACCCTTAGTTTCAATCCTAAAAGAAGAGACAAAATGTTATATATATAGTCATGTTTTTTGCTTACATAGTACGTGCACCACAATAACAAGCAACTTTTGTGGCTTTTGCATAACACTGCTATGGCAAGTTCATCAATCCCCAGTTTCTGGTCAGTTTTTAGCCATTTTTTGGCTATGGGAATTATTTTATCGAAGCAAGCTGAGGCTCGTGCATTTTTCGTGTTTGGCGACTCACTAGTTGATAGCGGAAACAACAACTACTTGGCTACCACTGCACGCGCAGATTCGCCTCCTTATGGCATTGATTATCCTACAGGCCGGCCTACAGGCCGTTTTTCTAACGGTCTCAATATTCCTGACATAATCAGTTGAGTTTTGCACATGATTATTTTTAGCGGGAGTTGAGCGGTCTCGCTTTGTTCGACAGTAATTCGTGCATACATTATTTTTACCATTTGTGAATAGTGTATGCACGAAATATAATACTGATCTTATTCCAAACAGCCTAAAGTATGCAGTTTATAGAAATGAGTTGCATTTGAATAACAGAGAATTACATTTTAAATAACATTTGTTATACAAGTAATATGCAAATAGAACTTTCCATTATGCAAATGTAGCTCATTTTTATCGGACTGCCAAATGAACTATCTAATGTAAACCGTTTGGAATCCAAGTCCGTAGTAATGTTAATGTTAGAAACTGCCAGACGCCAATCTTTCAACTTTTATAGAACTATTTCAAACTGATTAAATTGATATTAGAGCCTTCAGCAATACTAATAGTGAAGAGAAAACATTATTAAATCCCATGCTATGCATGAAGAGATATTAAGATTTATTATTATTATGTGTGCGTTAATGCCTTATTTTCTCAATGCCATGATAATATTTATTTTAGGTGAGGAGATAGGCTCTGAGCCGACATTACCATATCTGAGTCCAGAGCTAACTGGGGAAAGGCTACTAGTTGGTGCAAATTTTGCGTCGGCTGGAATTGGAATATTAAACGACACCGGAGTACAATTCGTAAGTTTCTCATCTTGCAATAATTCATTAGTCCATGTTCACTTCAAGTATATTTTATTAAAAGTAAACACAAATACATATTACGGGTAAAATTGATACACTAGCAGTGCGTGCCCAAACGAGATTATAATCATAACCTATTATTATAATTTTAGAGAGTTTATCTCGCATGCAATTTTTATATTTTCATATTATTGTTTGTTAAATAATATGATGCAAATATGAATCTTTACTTTCAGCTTAATAATTCAAATCACTACGGATAAAACAAAAACTTCATCTATGGAATTATAATTAATTGACGATTCACATTGTATAGTAGTAGATCCAATAGCTATTACCAAGTACTGTAGTACACATAATTTTACATATATTTTTATGTTGTGTTTAGTTGGTGGGAATGGAATGGAATGGAATTGAATGGGAATGGGAATGGGAATGGGAATGGGAATTGAATGGAGTGGGAGTGGGAGTGGGAGTGGGAATGGGAATGGATGATCATTTCTTATGGAATGACTTAAAACATGTTTGGTTAGTCCATTGGAATGATCATTTCATTCCTTTAGTTATTTCGTTCCAAATCTAAAAGCTATTTTTCATTTCTTTCTAAATAGGTGAGTTTATTTCATTCATAGGCCAACCTCTTTCCCTCTTCTCTTTGCCATCATCATCTCTCTCTTTTTTTCTACTTTTTTTATGCTACTTCATTTTCCTTAGAAAAATGTTATGTTTATGTTTATTTTAAACTACTTTTTTTTATTGTTTTCATATGTTTATAAAAAATATTCATATTCTATTTTTATAAAAAAAAAATAGATGCTAATTTTTATTTTGTTAGTACAAAACGTGTTTGTATTTGCAAAAATTAAAAAAAAAACATGTTAACAATATGTATTTTTTCTTGTAAAAATAGAATATGAATATTAGTATTCATATAATTAATTTTTACTAAAATACACACTTTAAATATTAATGTATATTTTTGTAAAAAATATTATATATTGTATTAATGTTTTTTGTAATTTTTGTAAATATTTTATGTAGTATTTAATTTTTACTAAATACATACTAAACAATTAACGTTTTTTAGATATTTACAAAAATATACATACTGTAAAAAAATTTACAAAAATAGAATATAAATATTAAAATATTTACAAAAATAGAATATGAATATTAACGTTTTTTGTAATTTTGTAATATACATATTGTATTTAGTAAAAATTAACGTTTTTGTAAATTATAGTATGTGTTTTTTCTTATAAAAATATAATATGAATATTAGTATTCATATAATTAATTGTTACTACATACATACTAATTAATTTTTACTAAATACATACTGTAAAAAATATATTTGGTTAATGTTTATATATTTATTTTTGTAAATACATACTGTAGAAAAAATTAACGTTTTTTTTTGTAAATACATACGGTAAATATTCATATTAACGCTTTTTTTGTAAATTACCATTTAATTAACTCTTTACGGCAAAAATAACATTTATCTCATTAAATAATGAGTTGGTCCACTTTGTGCAATAGACCACAAACTAAAAATAAAACTTGTAATCAACTAACTAAACTAACTGAAATATTAAAATTGCACCCTTTCGTTAAAAAAAATTAATTGACGTTAAAATTTTCCTACGTGAGAGTACAAAGAAATAAAAAGCATCAAAAGCTCTATGACAATTATAATAATAATAAATATATATAAACAATAATATGAGAAATAAAATGAGAAATGATATATGATGCAGTAAAAACATTATGATTTATTTTTTCACTGATTGCTTATATATTTATACTTATTTACATAATACTCTCTCCGTTTTTAAAAAAATTATAAAAAAATGAATAACGTATACTTTTCAGACTAATTAAAAAAATGTAAAAAATAAATAGAATAAAAGAATTTCAAATTGATACTTAATGACCTCGCAAGATTATTTTTCATTCATTTAATAAGTTTGTAGTATATAAAAAACGAGAAAAAATCATTTCACATTCTATTTATAATGTAATTCATATAAACTAAACACCTAAAATAGAATGGTAATTTTATTCCTGAAGGAATGAATGAACAAACCAAACACAAAAATGAGAATAAACATTCAATTCCCATTCTCATTTCATTCCTTAAGTTATTCCATTACTTGAGTCATTTCATTCCTTAGATGTCAAGAAATGAAAACCAAACATAGTATTAATATTCATTCGTTGGTCATAAGCGCCATTCAATATTTTTTATATTATGCAATAGATTGTGATAAAATAATTTAATAATGTATGTTGTAATAATAAATGTATTATTATTGTTAAAATAAAACATTTTCTTTTTCCACCATTAGTTCAAAAAAACAAAAAAAAAATGTTCACATCCCCATAAGTCACGACCACATTCACTGTTAATACAAATTTTAGGTGGTAAAATGACGTTGATTGATTTTTTTTTTTAAATAATATTATCATTATTAATTTAATTTAATTTAATTTTTATTTTTTGTGTGTGGGGGCTATAATTTGATATTTGCAGGTGAATATTCTTCGAATGCCAATTCAGTTCGCATACTTCCAACAATACCAGCAACGAGTGGCTGCTCTTATTGGAGCCGAGGAAACCGTGCGACTAGTTAACAAAGGCCTGGTTCTCATTACATTGGGCGGCAATGATTTCGTCAACAACTATTATCTTGTACCTTACTCTCTTAGATCTCGTCAATATTCTCTTCCCGATTATGTCCGTTTTATAATCTCCGAATACAGAAACATTTTAATGGTAACGCCCTTTCTTTTCTCTTATTCTGTCAAGCACAAGTTCAATTATGCTGTCAGATTATCTGCTTCATCTGCCGTTTAACTAATATGTATTGTTAACATCTAATTTTTATCTAAATAAATAAAAATTACGCGAGACACAATACATAATTGAGAGAGCAGATGAGATAAAAAAAATGAGTACATATATATTTAATTTCGATCGTTAAACACTAGCTATGAGTTACACATCAACAGGCTGAGTCAAAGATTTTATGGAGGATAAAATGTTGATGTGACTTTTTCAATATAGATAACACTCTTTCTTATATATTTTACAAAAAAATTGACAAAAAAAAATAATGCAACTATTTGTTATACTATAAATATAAAAGAATTCCATTCATAATTATTTTTTCCACGGTTTTATTTGGTGCTTGAATCTTTAGTACTTATTGAAACAACCCGGGTCAAATCCCGAGTCCGGAACAAATCTTGGGTCAAATCCCAAGTCCGAATCGAATCAAATCCATCCAAATAAGGCCTCAAACCACTGGCCCAATAGTATCTTCTTGGGTCATCTAGCCCACCACAGGCTCCCAAAAGGTCATGACTTGAAGGTACTATTGGTAGTTACTTAATTCCTCATATACAGACAGATTTTTCCCCTATCTTTCGATGTGGGACTGGGGTGTTACAAACTCCCCCACTTAAATTTCTGACGTCCCCGTCAGAACCGATCACACACATGGCCCAAAGATCTTTGCCTCTCTAGCCATTGTGGGATAATACCGGCTGGCTTCGTGTCCCCACCTCCGGACCTTCATCTCTCCATTAAGGGATAATACCACCAGCCTTCGTGTCCCCACCTCCGGCAACCCGATCGGATGACCCGACCCGAGCTTTCGAGAGTCGGCTCTGATACCATTTCTGTAACACCCCCTTCCCGAAAAGGAAAGGGAGGTCACGTGCAAAGCACAACAAACCTCAAAATAAGAAAACAGAGCACTAACAACCTCAAAACATTAATAGTAATGATCCATTAATAGCGTACTAAATACAATTCTCCAAATATAGTCAAAATAATCAAACTTAAAATTTGAAACAACCTAGATGGTCAAGGCAACTCTCTCATCACACTAGCTAACCCTGAATCACCCCTGCAAACCTGCCGGAAGAAAAACACAGCATGAGCCAATTGCCCAGTACGGATACAGATATATAAAAGATATACAACTGATATACGAAAACAGTTGAGACAAATTACTGAACAAGCCTCAAGTGCAAGTACGAACGAAAATATAATATCCGAGGATCTGAATGGAATATATATGAATCAACATAATTGACGAAACCAATAAAAGAATAAAGAAATAGCGAACTGAAGTAACTAACTCAATGACTTGAACTGAACAAAAACCAACAAAACTAATCCAATAAAATAATAGGCTGCAACAACGGCTGGAGTTATTTCATACCGAATGAGCTCAGAAATATACCTTGCCACACAGGCAAGTCAACTAATGCCACACAGGCAAGTCAAATGATGCCACATAGGCAACCAAAATAATGCCACACAGGCACATCAAAATAATGCCACACAGGCAATCACACATTGGACCGCGAATCCAAATGTATGCAAATCGGATAGGTGTGTTTGGCACAACATCACCAATCCGCAGAACAGAAATCTAGGGTTAACCCATACGCCTCCCACAACAAAACACCAAATGGCCCATTTACTCCGGAGCCCAAAATGGAGACGCCATGGACTAATCACACCGCCACGGAAAGTGTCATGTCTCTCGTGCCAAGACAACATGCCTGTGGTACCCCCACAGGTGGTTATAGCTCAGGTATACCCTACAGTATATTCTAACAAAATACCATGTCACAACACATGCGACATAATACCAACAAAAGGGGTTCTATATGTACATGTTGAACCAAATCAAATTATGGTCACAAGGTCTCAAAAGAAGGTAACAACATGTACCGCTCTACAATTATCAAAAATAAATACTAAACATGATATCCTAATTCAAAGAGTACAAATACGAGCCCAGTATGTCAACTCCAAAATGAAACAAATATATGAATTTCACAAGAAACAATTATGTGAAATAATAACAGAATTTGAAACGAGGAACAAAACGAATAAATCAAATTTAACAAAAGTATCGCTGAAAAAGTACGGAATCCGTGCCTGATACTTCCAAACCATTTATAGCACACTCCACAAAATCTTATCCTCAATTGTCAACGATATCAAATACGAAACGTTATTCACCACCTAAACATATTCACTTCAAATTAAATATAATCCAACTCATAAACTCCAAAATAATTTGTTATTCATTCAAGGTACATTTAATCATCACCTTAAATCAATTATTAATATTCCAAAATTTATATTCTAAAAATGACTCGTTAAATTCCTTCTGTTCGAACTAATAATAAAATAAAATTTTATTACAAATCTAACCATTACTAACATAATATTAATTAATTTTATTAAATAATATTTTTTTTATAATATTAACAAATATACGAATTCGATTTGAATTAATATACAAAATTTTCAGTACAAATTTCTAAATATAACATAAAAATTAGTTATTTATTAAGCTAGTATACTAATCTTATCACCCCACTGCCATTCGAAATTAGATTGCTAAGAAACAAAATATCTAAGCTTACATATTATATTCTAATAAACAAAAACAATATATCTACATATATATATATATAATGATAGTAGTAATAGGCCACCTGACATGTTCATTATATATATACCCACTTCCTATATCCACCTTAATCAATTTCGGTAATCACTTTGCAAAAGTACTATGCATATAAAATATATTTTTAAACTTTCTTATGAATTAGTAAACTTCCAACATAAACAACCATCCCTTTAGAATGAATCCAAGTTATAGCCACTTTATGAAAACATGAGTGGGACATCCGTGGTGGCAAGTTGGGTTATGTGCACAAAGGCCCTTCATCCCTTTAGAATGAATCCAAATTACTACAAGTTATAGCCACTTTATGAAAACATGAGTGGGACATCCGTGGTGGCAAGTTGGGTTATGCTTGGACAATTGTTGCAAATTTGATTAGAAATTATAGCCAAGTACAATAATAAAATACAGTGAAGAATACTGTTCCAACTCTGGAGGAAAGATGTTATATAGTCATCTCGACTGAAGCTAGACGGATTGTACTAATGGAGGAATATTTCTGTTAGTTTGCTAGACTCTATGTCCACAGAAAGTTTCTAATCTGAAAAAGAATTCGTCTCTCCATAATTATGAACAAGAGAATCCTCTATAAACTATAGAGAAGGTATATCAAAGAATTTTACAACACTATATTACAGTAAATACTGTCTACAATAGTCATCTTGACAACAAAAACTAAGATCTAATAGCTTAAAAAAAATAATAATAACTTACTAATTGGATATTGCAAAATTTAAAAGTTGATGAATTTCTTTCTCTTTTTTTTTGTGCCGCCATTGCTCTCCCTTCTTTTCTCTCTCTTCGTAGTAGATGTTGCGCCTTTTCTTTTCTTTTTTTTTCCAGTCAGTTATGAGAGGTATGTGAGATAAATTAGGGTTTAAATATTTATTAACCTATCTTATTAACTCTCCTAATTTTAATAGGATTTTAATATTATCCAAATACAAATTAGACCCAATTAGTATAAAAGCCCAAATTAATGTAATCACCTACTTATTATAAGCCACACAAATTAAATACAATTTGATCCAAACATAATAAAAGCCCAATTAAAAATATGAATTTAAATATTTTTTATTTTTATTTTTATTTTTTTTTTACCGGGTATTACACTTATCCTATAGTATAACAAACAATCCCCTCCCCTCAAAAACAAAAAAAAAACACTCATATTTAGAAACTTGTTTGTTTATTTTTCTAAAATCACAGTTTCACATTTAAAATTAATTAAGGGGGTCAATACTACCAACCATTTGCTAGTGTTTTTTTCCTCTAACAAGATAGTCATGAGCTCACACACTTAGAGTTGTACATATTTTCTTGGTTTCGCAAAAAAATGACAGGTGTCTAAAATAAAAGTTTATTCTATAAAAGATATCGAAAGTACATAATTTGAATAAAAAATATTATTTAATCTATTTTTACCTTCAAAAGTATTAAGATGTCGAAAGTACATATTAATGATGGTTCATTTTTTAGTATTATTGCGTTTAGTAGGATCCATTTTAAATAAACAAAAATTAATTAACTTATCTATTTTCTCTTCTCTATTTTTTTATTATTTTAATAGTGTAAAAAGCTTGCTTAAGACGTCTTTAATAGTACCGAGATAGTTTTTCATTAGCAACCTAAAATTATTTTTATTTTTGTTCTAAGACCTACATTTATTCAAAAAGAAAATAGTTGGTTAAAAGTTATTTTGACAAATACTCTCACTCCGATCAAGTTTGTAGTTGTGCTCATATTTGTCACGTAATTGCAGAGGCTCTATGAACTTGGAGCTCGGAGGGTTCTCGTCACGGGTGCCGGACCCTTGGGCTGTGTCCCATCAGAACTGGCCCAACGAGGCAACAATGGCCAGTGTTCGCAGGAGCTTCAACGGGCCGCATCATTATACGACCCGCAACTGGTTCAGATGCTAAACGGGCTCAATAGTGAATTAGGCAGCAATGTCTTCATAGCTGTTAATACAAATCTAATGCGGAGTAATTTCATCACCAACCCGGGAGCCTATGGTACCTTTGCTTCTTTTTAACAATTTTTTCAAAGTTATATATTTGTTTATTCCATAAGAGTCTTATTCGTTATTTATTTTTTAAAAAAAATTATTTCTGTATAGTATCAAATGAAATAACATAATATTCACTACTTTGTCATAATCATTTATAATTATGTTATCACTTCTAAATTTATAATTTATGCTTTCTATCCCACAAAAAAAGTCTCATGTGAAAAAAATTGTTTAATAGTAATATATATTGACGTATTCACAAATTTATAATTATAATTTTATTATCATGACATGACATGACATGATTATTAAAGTAACAACCCATTCTTTGCTCTCATAAAAGATGTCTTGAAGGAAATTTTTTACATAAATTAAGAAAACTTGAACACAAATTACGAAAACTTAAAGTACTACAAGAGAGGGTATAATTAAGTTTAAGAAATAACCTCTTCGTTGTCCCAAAATAATACTTAATTTTCACGTTTAGCTACTTAATTATTTTTATTCTGCATATTTTGTCCTCAAATTACATATATTTTATTATGTTAGTCACCAAAATTTAGCAACTTTTCACATTTAGTCCATGAATTGTAAAGTTTTTATATTTAATTTTAATTTTTTATTTTAGACTTAGTTCACAATGTATAGTTATTTTTCATATTTAGTGTTTTAATTTTATTATTTGTCATGGTTTGTAGGATTTATTACTTCAAAAGTAGCATGTTGTGGGCAAGGGCCATACAATGGGCTTGGGTTCTGCAATCAACTTTCCAACTTGTGCCCAGACAGAAACTTGTATGCCTTTTGGGATGCATTCCACCCAAGTGAAAAGGCGTGCAGACTAATAGTACGACAAATTATGACTGGTACAACTGAGTACATGATCCCAATGAACCTCAGTACCATCATGGCCATAGATTCTAAGGCCTAGAATCCTAATATCATCTATATGGTTGTTCATTTCCTTGCAACTTACTCAATATATATGTTTTCTCTTGCTTTGTGAGTTTCTTTTTTTAATATGTATTTTTTTTTAAATTTCCTTATGCGAAATGAGATAGCATGGTTGGGGTCCTTGGGGACAAACTCTTTTAATAAAATGAGATTTGTTGTTTCCGAGTTTCATTATTAATAATGGGGTGATGACACTTATTTTCCTTCGACTTGTATATATTCGAAGTTATATAAAAATTATACATGTGTCATTTGTAGATGTCAAATTATCCATTTTGCATTAACTAATAGACCAAACTGGATTGCATTTATCAAACACGACTTTTTACTAACGGTAAAAATTTTAGAAGACATATTTGTATAGTAAACTAAATAAAGAAAATAAAAACTCAGGGAGCAAAGCCTTGAGCTTGTAGCAATGGTCTGGTTGTAATTCCTGACCAGATAATGGCGACAAAACGAAAGCAAGACTTATTGATGACATATAGTACGATGGAAATAATCAGAGGCTAATTAATTTGAAAATTGAGGTCCAAAGAAAATAATTTAGATATTAAGGTTTGATGGACTAGAGAATCTGTTATAACCGTAGATTCGTAGAGTCAAGATTGTTGTAAAAAATGTGACATAGATGATCCCTGTTCTTAAAGTCTTTATCGCCCCCACTACGATCGATTTGCTATGGGTATACCTTCAGGATATATGTCAAACCTCAAAACTGAACAAATTTATGATAGTAATTCACATTTGTTCCACACGAGTACTTCTTTGTAGTAGTTATTTGTTTGTAAGAATAATAGCTAAAAGAATGAGAGATTTTCATGGTGCAAAATTATTATGTCTAAAATGTATATATATATATATATAAGACTTCTCTCAATATACATATATGTAGTATATCAATCTCTACACATATAGATACATACATATATCTATAATAGTTTCACCATTAAACTATTATTTATTTCTATTTTAATTATACTTATTACTATTAATGATGTAAGTTACATATTAGTAAAAAAATTATAATTAAATAGAATTTTAAAAGTCTCACAAGAATAACTCTTGTTCTAAAATAAAATAAGACTATACACTTGTACTTATAAAGTGTCAAGTAATTTTTTTTATTAAATGAGACAAGAAATAATAGTTTTATCAAACAAATTTGCACCTTATTAAATTTCTCACTATAAACACTAATCAAATGATTTCTACACTAATCAAATGAAATTCTCTCTTATTCTCCACATATAATACATTAAGTTACACTTTTTATACTTACTTAAATTATGTCCACAGATGAGTTATCAAACTTAAATATGACATATAATAAGTCACAAAAGTATAAAATAAGGTGCAATATATAACAATCCCCCACTTGTTTGGAAAAACTATATTTCTCATCCAAATAATTTTCTATCAAACAACTCTAAGGCATGTGTGCATAAAAGAATGTGTGACGAAAATTAAACATTCCCTTAGTGTAAACAACTCAAAGTCCATCGAAGTTGATGGTGTCCGAATATTGAACCTCTACTTCTATATGATATGACCGGAATTGTCACACATACACAAAATTCTCATACCACGGTGAGTATTCTCAATTGCTTTGCGCTAATATGGTCATGCGCAATATCCTGTTTCATGAACCTCTAAGAGAGTAAACCATAACCCTCTATAAGAAGCTGCTCCACTTCTAGTACATATAGGCAAAGTGTTTAACAAGCGTTTCTATTGCAAAGAACACAATAACTTTGTTAAGAGTATAACTCAGCCTAGGTGATTCAACAAACGTTACTATCTTAAACTACATATGGAACCACATCGATTGTAATTAACAATGTCTGTGACGAACGAGATTTTAGTAATTTAATTTAATATTTATTGAATTGAATAAATATTTTTCGATGATTTAATTATTGGATTAAATAATTAATTGATGCGATTGTGGTAGATTAATTTAATTATATGTGTCACATTTATTAAATTAATGTAGAGAATAATTATTATTCAAGTATGTATTTATGTGAGCTTATTCAATTAAATTAAATATTTAATTAAGCATGATGTTATTTTAATTAATTTAATTATTAATTAGAGAGTAAATAATTTGACGTTATTAATTAATGAGAAAATTAAATATATGACTATGTGAATTTATGAGAAGTTATTATATTTTATTTATATTAAATAAGATATTTGATTTATTGTGCTAGTGGGTGTGACATGAATTAACTATGTGATAAAACTTTATTAAATTAAATGATTTTTGAAATCTATTAATCTAGCCAAACAAGGCTCTATGGGGAGCTGGATACAATTACCCACTACTGGAGTAACTGACCATTATGCGCGTCTGTTGAATTCTTATAATACGTATTCTTCTTTTCATTCTTCATTATTGCCTAAGTCTAGAAAACAAGCCAAAGAGAATAGAAAACTTATAGAGAGAAAATTGAGAAGCTTGAGAGAAATTTGTAAGTGTGTAATCAACAGGTTGTTGTGAAAGGATCATTATTGATCACCTCTTCTAAATTATACTCAGGGTAATATCTTCCTTCCCAATTTCTACTTCACGTCTTTTAGTTTTCATAAAAAGAGTAACTGGCCTTTATGCGCGTCTGTTGAATTCTTATAATACGTATTCTTCTTTTCATTCTTCATTATTGCCTAAGTCTAGAAAACAAGCCAGAGAGAATAGAAAACTTACAGAGAGAAAATTGAGAAGCTTGAGAGAAATTTGTAAGTGTGTAATCAACAGGTTGTTGTGAAAGGATCACTACAAAAAAGACGGTCATTGCCGACGGCATATACCGTCGCTAATGATCCTATTGCCGTCGGCAATGAGGTCATTGGCGACGGCATTGTCCGTCGCCCTTCCCGTCGCCGTATGGGTCGTCGCCCCGGTCTCCCGTCGCTCGCCGTCGGCAAGTATGTCATTGGCGACGGAGGTCATTGGCGACGGCGAGCCGTCGCCTATGAGTCATTGCCGACGGCATAGCCGTCACCAATGGCCCCGTCGCCAATGACCCACTTTAAAAAAAAAATAATAAATTTGCAAAATTCCCCTGTTCATTTACATATACATTGTACCTGTTGTACCTGTTATAAACTAAGAAAAATAAATAATGACAATATACGCATATCAATAACAATCTTATCTTTTACTATCAACAATTAATATAATTAGATACCAAACTCAAATCTATACAACTCAAAAGCTAAATACATACATGAAAGTCAAAATATAAATATAAACAACTACTGCCCAAGATCAGGAATCTCTGTCCCATCGCCAGTCCCATCCTCCATAGTCTCATCCGCATCAGCTCGGAAATCATCACCATCTCCTCCACGAGCATCACCTGTGCCGCCATCTCCACCTCCACGAGTCTCATCAACAAGACCCTACAAAATTAAAATATTAATAACGGAGTCCCCAAAATAGATCATATTTATATTATTTTAGTTTGTGTCAGTTGTAACGCGTGTCAGTATGTCGATAACTAGGCGATAACTCAGTCTCCGTATGCCGGAATCGAGTACCGTCAGTTGTAACGCGTGCCGAATACCTACGCGGTGCTGTGTGTGTGTTTGCGTGGCGTTCGGGTGGACGATGCGTGTTTCGGGCTCTTTTTCGGCTTTTTGGCTAAGTGTGGTTCAGTTTCGCAAACTAGGCGATAACTCGGTCTCCGTATGTCGGAATCGAGTACCGTCAGTTGTAACGCGTGTCTATTACCTACGCGGTGCTGTGTGTGTGTTTGCGTGGCGTTCGGACGGACGATACGGGTTTCGGGCTCTTTTTCGGCTTTTTGGCTAAGTGTGGTTCAGTTTCGCAAACTAGGCGATAACGGTCTCCGTATGTCGGAATCGAGTACCGTCAGTTGTAACGCGTGTCTAATACCTACGCGGTGCTGTGTGTGTGTTTGCGTGGCATTCGGACGGACGATGCGTGTTTCGGGCTCTTTTTCGGCTTTTTGGCTAAGTGTGGTTCAGTTTCGCAAACTAGGCGATAACTCGGTTTCCGTATGCCGGAATCGAGTACCGTCAGTTGTAACGCGTGTCTAATACCTACGCGGTGCTGTGTGTGTATTTGCGTGGCGTTCGGACGGACGATGCGTGTTTCGGGCTCTTTTTCGGCTTTTTGGCTAAGTGTGGTTCAGTTTCGCAAACTAGGCGATAACTCGGTCTCCGTATGTCGGAATCGAGTACCGTCAGTTGTAACGCGTGCCGAATACGTACGCGGTGCTGTGTGTGTGTTTGCGTGGCGTTCGGATGGACGATGCGTGTTTCGGGCTCTTTTTCGGCTTTTTGGCTAAGTGTGGTTCAGTTTCGCAAACTAGGCGATAACTCGGTCTCCGTATGCCGGAATCGAGTACCGTCAGTTGTAACGCGTGCCGAATACCTACGCGGTGCTGTGTGTGTGTTTGCGTGGCGTTCGGGTGGACGATGCGTGTTTCGGGCTCCTTTTCGGATTTTTGGCTAAGTGTGGTTCAGTTTCGCAAACTAGGCGATAACTCGGTCTTCGTATGCCGGAATCGAGTACCGTCAGTTGTAACGCGTGTCTATTACCTACGCGGTGCTGTGTGTGTGTTTGCGTGGCGTTCGGACGGACGATACGGGTTTCGGGCTCTTTTTCGGCTTTTTGGCTAAGTGTGGTTCAGTTTCGCAAACTAGGCGATAACTCGGTCTCCGTATGTCGGAATCGAGTACCGTCAGTTGTAACGCGTGTCTAATACCTACGCGGTGCTGTGTGTGTGTTTGCGTGGCGTTCGGACGGACGATGCATGTTTCGGGCTCTTTTTCGGCTTTTTGGCTAAGTGTGGTTCAGTTTCGCAAACTAGGCGATAACTCGGTCTCCGTATGTCGGAATCGAGTACCGTCAGTTGTAACGCGTGCCGAATACCTACGCGGTGCTGTGTGTGTGTTTACGTGGCGTTCGGACGGACGATGCGTGTTTCGGGCTCTTTTTCGGCTTTTTGGCTAAGTGTGGTTCAGTTTCGCAAACTAGGCGATAACTCGGTCTCCGTATGCCGGAATCGAGTACCGTCAGTTGTAACGCGTGCCGAATACCTACGCGGTGCTGTGTGTGTGTTTGCGTGGCGTTCGGACGGACGATGCGTGTTTCGGGCTCCTTTTCGGCTTTTTGGCTAAGTGTGGTTCAGTTTCGCAAACTAGGCGATAACTCGGTTTCCGTATGCCGGAATCGAGTACCGTCAGTTGTAACGCGTGTCTAATACCTACGCGGTGCTGTGTGTGTGTTTGCGTGGCGTTCGGACGGACGATACGGGTTTCGGGCTCTTTTTCGGCTTTTTGGCTAAGTGTGGTTCAGTTTCGCAAACTAGGCGATAACTCGGTCTCCGTATGTCGGAATCGAGTACCGTCAGTTGTAACGCGTGCCGAATACCTACGCGGTGTTGTGTGTGTGTTTGCGTGGCGTTCGGGTTTTATCTTATGTTTATCTAAGCAATACAATTACAAATTACATAAATTAAAAAAGGAAATACATAATTTAATTATTTTTACCTGTCGAATATGTGGTGGGAAGATGTTGGCCAAGACAACTGCACACACGCGGATGGCCTCCTCCCGTACTACACCCATGAGATCGTCAACGGCAGCTGTAGGATCGATAGAGCCGTGGACAACCTCCTGAGCCAGCTGATAGATCCGCTCGCGTGATGGTGCGCCTGACTGCACTACACCGCTTGACATGCACCCCTCTATGATCCGCCGGAAGAAGTCGTCGGATAATGAAGGGCCGGCGCCCGATCCACTCGCACCACTACCTCCAGTGGGAGGGCGTCGTCGAGATCTCGCAGCAGGGACTAGGGTGTAAGCTGGGACATGGGGAATGCCCACAACTCTACCCTTCTTCGGTCCCCCTGTAGCCTGCAGCCAATCCTCTATCTCCTCGTCTGCACGCGTAGACTCGTCTACTGGAGTGTCACCTCTCTGGCTGCTCCGGGCCACTGCAAGATCTTCGAACCGTCGCTGACAAAAAACACAGTAGTGGATGGGATGTTACGCAAAGTATAAAATGAAATAATATAAAAGAATATCCGAATTTTAAATACATATTAAATAAGAGAATTAAATAACTTACAGCAATGCGTTCTGTCTCAGGTGAGATATAACCGCCGTCACCTTTCTTTTGGTGGGCGTGCCACCAAAACTCCAAGCGGGAGGGTGCATGCTTTAAACTCACCTCAAGTCTCTCCCGGTATAGGTCGTACGACTGAGACCCAGTGCAGTGTGGGAGACGACTCTGCTGTCGGGCAGCTGAACGCTGTGCCGACATCTTCTTGAAGGCCTCGCCGTCCCAAATGCTGCACATCTGGTCCCACACTGCAGCAGATATGAAATCTGGCCGGACATCCTTGAGTGTCTGTCCATCAGCCATCTTCGTCTGGGCCTTTTTCTTCCAATCGTAGACCCACTTGTGCCAATTCATCTCTAGGTATCTGTGCAGAACAGTCATGCCATGGGCTTCCTGCCCGTCCTCAAAACGATAATATCTCTGCACATTACACATTAAGCAGTTTAGTAGACAACATAAATCAAAGAGATTACATAAATCAAAGAGGTAACAGCATATGAATGATTGACGACATCCTACCTTAAATTCAGCAATAATCAACTGACGTGTACGATCATCCACATCTGCCCACCTCACCCACGGGCTTGAGAATCGGTTGCGGACGATCCCAAGCAACGTGTTCCTTGGCGTGGCGTCAAGGATACTACAGTTAAAATTGAAAATTACAAAGAATATATAAGAATTAAATACGATATATTATAGTAATATTATATAGGATTATGAAATTACCTATGAGTCCCAACACGACATATAAGAGGCGCCTGGGGGGGATTCCCTAGCAAGCCACGTGCTAGTCCCCGCGGAGGCCTACGTCGATCACCTATGTATTGAAATACATCAATATTTATATAAACGAATATAATGTCAATACAATATAAATTATACCTGACGATCCCGCCTGATCATCACGCGTAGAATCTCCACGGCCCCCACGACCTGCACGCCCACCACGATCGCCGTGTGGTGTGCGCGCCATATGTATGTATACTGTCAACTAAAAGAATGCAACATACAGTAAAAGAGGGATAACATAGAGGATAACATACAGATACAATTAAAAGAATGCAGCATAAATAGTAACCTACATACAAATACAATTAAAAGAATGCAACATAAATAGTAACCTACATACAAATACAATTAAAAGAATGCAACATAAATAGTACATACTCATAAAACAACTCAACGCCTTATTTAGTAGATTAATATAAGTTGAAGATAATGATTGCACTACTACAAACTATTACATTTGAATACAACTAAACTGACACAAATAGTACATACTCCTAATCATTTATATCGTCAAAGCCATCAATATCAGAATCGTCATCTTCGAGCAGTAGATCTTCACTATCGTTGTCATCACCATCTTCGTCGTCTTCAACGATTTCTTCAATTATATTTACCTCCTCAACAACATCATCTTCACTTTCGACAGCGATAACATCATCCTCTTCTTCACTAGACTCACTAATAATTGTCACAACAGCAGGTGTGACACTAGTAGACTCGACTTGTAAAGGTTCATCGTCTGGACGAGGAGTTGTGCCTTGAAAACCACGGGCTTTGGTGGTTATAACAGCATGCCATGGGCTTGAAGGAGTCTTAACACTCCGCGCGTAGTACACCTGTGTCGCTTGACTTGCTAAAATAAAAGGCTCGTCCATACCACTCATCAGTCTTAGTTTTGACTTAACATTAACAGTCACCCGTCCTGATTTTTTATCTACTTTAACTCCATTCTGAACATCAAACCAATGACATTTGAAGCAAACTAATTCTTTATGACCCCAATATTTGAGAACGACAACTTCTAGCAATCGTCCATACCAGTCATCCCAAATGTTATCGTAGCAGCTACCTTTCACCACAACACCAGAATCAGCAGAAGCGACTTCCCCAATATCGCAACACTTAAATCTGTAACCGTTGACAATGCAACATGTATAAGTATCTACAGATCTTTCGGGGCCGTCGGCTATAAGCTTTAGTCGATTGTCAGCTAACTCATCAGCGATGACCTAATGTACATTAACACAACATATTCTAAAGTTAATTACGCCATAAGAATAAGTCTATGATGGTAGATTCATTGAACGTTTAAAGGTTAGACTTACATGATCCTTAAACCATTGCACAAATTCTCCATTTCTCAAATTTTGCAAATCCTCGTCCGATATACTCGGATTCGTTTCACGTACTTCAACATCATATTGACTGCACAACAGTTATATACTCAATGTGTTTGGAAAGGAACTTGACACAATTACACCAGACATATATAGTTATGACTACTTACTTAATGTATGGCGCTACTTCATTCATGTTGACAAGTGCATACAATGTGGCAGCTGCATACTCACTATCGGTCAAGAATCGCCTTTTTTTACCGCCGAATGGGCGTACAGGATGACTAAAGGCAGTTAATTCTCCATTTTCCTCGTGCGCAACAGCCTGATTCCGACGTAAGCGATTGTGCTTCGTATGAACATTCGGCTCAAAGTACAACGAGCAGAAATTAACAAGTTCCTCCATAACATAACTTTCAGCAATCGACCCCTCTACACGGGCTCTATTCTTCACCTTTTGCTTTAGACGTCGCATATACCTATGTGATATATAGATTAACAAAAAAATAATGAACATTTTACCGCATTAAAAACATTAATGTCATTACCTCTCAAATGGATACATCCATCTATATTGTACGGGACCGCCAAACTTAGCTTCGTATGGCAAGTGAATAGGTAAATGCTCCATTGAATTAAAAAACGATGGAGGGAAGATCATTTCTAACTTGCACATTATTTCCACTATCTGCATCTCCATTTTATCTATGTCTTTGACCTGAAGCTCCGTCAAGCATAGATCTCTGAAGAAATTAGAAAGCTCTGTCAGTGCTTCAACCACACGTTTCGGTAACAAGTCGATAAATGCCACAGGGATCAGCTTCTGCATGAATACGTGACAATCATGACTTTTGAGACCCCGAAACTTCAGCTCTTCAACTTTACAACACCTTGCTATATTCGAAGAATATCCATCTGGGAGCTTCAGTCCACTAATCCAATTACATATCAATATCAACTGTTCCCTGGTCAAAGTATATTCAGCTTTAGGCGTTACCGTCTTACTACCCTCCTGATACAGCCACAAATCTTCCCTAATGTTCATTTCTACCAAATCAAGCCTCGACTTGTTGTTGTCATTTGTTCTACCAGTGGCATCTATGACTGTATAAAAAATATTATCAAATACGTTCTTCTCAGTATGCATCGGATCTAAACAATGACGGATGCAGAGTGTAGCCCAATAAGGCAGGTCAAAGAACATGGATCTGTGTGTCCAGTTGTGAACCTTACCGTAACCATAAGCTCGCTCTAATCTGTGATTCTTCCCTGGAGGTGGAAACTTCAAATGACTAATCCAACTCAACACTGCTGACCCAGAAAGACGGCCAGGTACTTGACGTTTCTCTGTTTTTCGATTGAATTGTCTACTCATCCGTCGATAACGATGTTCAATCGGCAAAAACTGTCTGGATGTTGCGAAGAAACTCATTTTCCCCCCATGTTTGAGCCGCACAGCTTTAACTGACCCCATGCACACGGGACATGATAAGCCCCCATGAGTCGACCATCCGCTGATCATTCCTAACGCCGGGAAGTCATTTATTGTCCACAGTAAAGCTGCCCTCATGTCAAAGTTCTGCTTAAGAGATACATCATAAGTTTGAACCCCTTTTTCCCACAACATCTTCAACTCATCAACTAACGGCCTGAGGTATACATTGATGTCTTTACTCGGACTCTTATCACCCGGAATCAGTAAAGGCATGAACATGTAGGGATCTTTCATGCACATCGAAGGCGGGAGGTTATACACCACAATAATCACCGGCCAAGTTGAGTAAGGCTTTGTGTAAGGCCCGTTAAACGGATTAAACCCATCCGTAGCAAGTCCAAGCCTAACATTGCGAACCTCTTCAGCAAACGAGGGGTGCTTGTTATCAAAATTTTTCCACTCAAGCCCATCTGCCGGGTGCGTCAGTTGACCTTCGACTATGTCCCGTGTAGAGTGCCACCTCATATCCTCGGCGGTATGTATTGACATGAACAACCGCTGAAGCCTCGGGGCAATGGGAAAGTAACGTAAGATCTTTCTCGGCACGTCTTTTCCCTTTTTCTTGCGCTGTTCACAGTATCTACTTGTACCACAAATATCACACGACCTCTTATCTTTATTGACATCACCGTAATACAACATACAGTCATTCTCACAAGCATCAATCTTCTCATACCCTAGATTGAGCCTTTTGACCATTTTCTTCACATCATAGTACGACTCCGGTAACTTATTGCCTGCAGGTAAACACTCCTTCACAATGCTTAACAGTTCATTAAAACCTCTCTCGCTACAGTCATGCTCATTCTTGAAGTGTAAAAACTTAGTCACAGCAGATAAGACGGTGTGTTTTTCGTGCCCGTCATACAGTGGTGTCGCTGCTTCATGCAATAACTCATAGAAACCCTTAGCCCCATCATTCGGCTCTTGCTCGACGCTACTGCCATCCCTGTCTGTATTCCACTGAAAGTACGAACCAGCAGCTTCGACTATCATGTTAGTACAGTCAAAGTTTTCGTCACCTCTGGATTCCGGTTCTGATTCATGTTCATCCAACCAGGTTTCCCCATGATAGATCCATGTCGTATAACCCTGCTTGAACCCATACGCAAATAAGTCGCACATGACATCACTCCTTTCCTTCCACACTTCATTCACACACCTCTTACAAGGACATCTGATCTCATCGCCGCTGACTTGCTCAAACGCGAAGTTGAGAAACTGTTCAACCCCACTACGATACTCAGAGCTAAGCCCACTCCTATCAGTGGCTACCCTACGTTCCATCCAACTTCGATCAACAGACATCTCGGACAACTGTCTGCTATATATGGAAAGTTAGACAAACACAATCAAGTCTCCAAGTTAATGTATATGCAAGCTTATGAGTTTCCTAACTTCATCTCCCACTCTAACGGGTCAGGCTTCTATCCCATTCCCGGATGTGTCGCCTCACTGATACCAACAACTTGAACACATCTTTACATTTTTCAGAATTTTCGGCAGCACCTCCCCATGGTCTTCAAGTACACGAAATAGACTAACACATCGTAGTCTAAATATGCACCCGAAGAACATCAAGAGATATATACTGACCGAAAATTCAAAAAATATAAAGACGTGCTCAAGTCGTTAACACCGACCTAAGTGAGATCGAAACATACAAGAACAGTCCCAAAACGGGGACTATTTGAGATTCACTCCTACCAAGTGAATCTCAAACGGGTTTCTAAGCTTCCTAAACTATATGAAAAACGAATAAATGGAGAATTTGAATATGCTTGCAGTTTAATGAACCATATATATATATATTACATGTTACATATAAATCAGTTAAACTCAATCAAATCTCTTCACAACAAACTAATATTCGCCTGTATGTAAAGAGAGGGCATGAAGATATAGATGCAAAAACATATTTCAATTTCAACCAGAAAGATACAATTTTTAGCCAAAACCATAAAGTATATCAATTACCTTTCTTCAGCTATCGTGTTAGTCCAAGTATATACCTCTCAACTAGGAAAAGGACAACAAACAACAGATCTTAAAACAAGTTTATAACACGACAAACACTACAGTAAAAGGACAAATCAAATGCAGTAGAAACAACCTGGATATTGTAACTCTGCCATTGAAAGATACTAAATCACTTTCTTAAACTTAAATATGATACAAAGAAAAGAAAATAAAGAACTCAAATTAACAAGCAAACACATTATATAGGGAATAGTTATTAATTATGATGGGTTACTAATGCTTGTAAGTGCTTTAACTAACGAGGGTCATAAGGTCTAGTAGGTGACTCTGTAATTAATGAAAGAGGTGAAACTTTTCAGGAAAGAATTATTTGCAATATTGAAACTAGATAGCAGAGGATCTCATTGCAAGCCATAACTATAACTAATTCAAGGTCAATGAAAAAGTTGGAAAGCTTTTGTTGGTCAATGCGAATTAGTCTTTATTTTATTTTTGATAAGTCATGGCCAATTAGACTTTGCCATCAGACTATCATAGTTGAGACAATTGAGCCAAACAATAGTAACTATATATAACAAGTTGATCAAGTTATAATATTTAATAGCAGGGTAATGCTCGGAATTAAGCTCTAATGCACCGCCAAAACTGTAAAACGTTTTCATTAGAGCTTAAGTTAACATTCTATAGATCACATTTCAAGATACTTCATTTACTTTCTATAGCAAAAAAGGCAATACAATTTCACCTTTACTCTTTACCTTTTTTTACAGCAAAAAGCCAATACAGTTTCTGCTTTTCTAAATAACAAACTGTTAATAAATTACTACTTAACCATAATTGAAGTCTTTTCTATCTGAGAAATCATGGAGTGTACAGTAAGCTTCGAAAACAGCCTTACTTTACACTATACACATACACCAATACACAGTCACCAAAGCCTCAAAGACATTACAAATTGCAGAACCATTTTACACAGCACAAATTACAAATTGCTAACACATAATTAATTCTACAGTAGTAGTATAAGCTAACATATAATAGAGATGAATAATGCTCAAAAAAAGGTAAAATATATACTACTTAGAAGGAAAGACAATAATAGAAGCATAATAACATAAGAAAATTACCCAATTAAACCCTAACATAAATAAATTGGAACTTACAAATTAAAGCCTAAGAAAAAAAAATTAACTTACTAATTGTTGTTCTCTGAGAAATAGAGAACCAGCAGAACCAAGAGGGAAGAAAAGATCACAGGCAGCAAGTCGCAGAGGCCAAGGAAAGGGGAGTAAGAAAAGGGGAAGGCCAGCAGTCGGTGGGAGGAAGAAATGGAGAGGCACGACAATGTTGATGGCGCCGGCGACGGCAGGGATGGAGGAGAGGCGACGGCAGGATGGAGGAGAGGCGACGACAGAGGTGCAGAGGGTCGAGCGGGAGAAAGAGAGAAAGAGAACAGAAGAAAAATGAAAGTGAGGGGTTAAATATAACCTCATTCTCGACGGCATTACGATTTGACTTAATAGCGACGGCAAGGCCGTCGCCTATGACCCTTTCCCACGCGCGCGAAATAATTCCCACCAAAATTGGACCCCGTAAGGGTCATTAGCGACGGTATACATTGACGACGGCAATGCCGTCGCTAATGATGTCATTATCGACGGGGATTTAGCCGTCGCTAATGATACCGTCGCCAATGACCTACTTTTTTGTAGTGCGATCATCATTGATCACATTTTCTAAATTATACTCAGGGTAATCTCCTCCTTCCCAATTTCTACTTCACGTCTTTTAATTTTCATAAAAATGGGTTTCATAGTTTTTGGTTTAAACCTCTATAATTGGGATAGGAGTAATGATTATGGGTTTGTATATGTGTTATGACTTATCACACCGTATTTAATTATATATATTATGTAAACCATATCATCAAATTCATGAAAATATGTCGTATATGATTTCTACAAAATTAAAGAGTATGGGTTTTGGCCTTATGGCCTTATACGTGATATTTTATGTATTGATCATATATTATCCCTAAATTTTACACTCGTATGTTGTTATGCATGTCGATACGAAGAGACCAAAGTTTAAATAAACGGATTCGGTGTTATAACGAATCCGTAGTGACAATTTTCATGTTTTATTTTCAAAACCTTCAAGAACATCAAGAACAGTGGAAGTAAATGTGTTGATTTTGCAAATTATGTGTTGTAACTTGTTGAAAATCATGCTAGATGGGTTAAGTAATGATTATATGTGTATTACAATGATTGGGTAAGTCTAAATTCGTGTAAAAAAAATAACTAATTGGAAGTTAGGGCCATATTCATGTATAATTTTACCTGTGATTGATTTTTGGCCTACTTTGGCCTTGTTATGTTCGCGAACTGCAGAACTGCAGAAACTGCAAAAAATGAGCCTGGGTAACCCCGCCCCCGGCGGGCGTTACCAAACTAAATTACCCCGCCCCGACGGTAAAAAAATAAAATAAAATAAAAAAATAAAAATAAATATTTGATGAAAATTATTATTAAAATATTTATAAAATAAAATAAAATAAATATTTAATTGAGATATTATGGAACAAGATAAATATTTGATGAAAATTATTATTAAAATATTTATAAAATAAAGTAAATATTTTAATTGGGATATTTATGGAATAAAATAAATATTCGATGGAAATTATTATGAAATAATTTATTCGAGTGTAATAATAGTAAGAAAATGAAAATATTCTAATTTAATTAAGTAATTAAATTAGAAGGGTAATGATTTGTTAAATAAAGTGGAGCTTATATTAAATAATTAAGTGAAAATGTAGCTAATGAATGTCGTGAATACATATGGTATGTGTGTAGGATTTGTGGTGAACGGAAGTAGTTGTGACAACCCGAGAATTTGGATAATTTATTAAAATCTTAAATGATTGATTTAAGGTCAAATAATAGACCTAGACAGAAAATAAGTGTATGCGTTTGATATTATTAGGGTGAAATTTTGATGATTTCAAAATTTTGTGAAGGATTTAGGTGAATTATTCAGGATTAAGGATTTATATGATTATGTTCTGTGTTTATGGTTATGTAGGTGTACAGAATGTGGTTAAGGGTCAATGATTGATCAGATAAATGATATCTATAACAAACCCTAATTATATATTAAGAACTTTAACGTTCGGTTAGAAAACCCTAGCGATTAATAAGAAATCCTAGAAATTGGTTCTGGAAACCCTAATATCAGTTTCGGGAATAAAAAACCCTAAATCGGTGCATGAAACCATAAATCGGGAACTTAATGGCATAAGTGTAAATAATTATAGGATTAATTAGGGTTAATCTTAATAAATTGATTACAAAACCCTAATTCTGAATTTGAAACCCGATTTGATAATTAGAAAACCCTAATACCAGATCTAAAAACCCTAATTTTAGATTCTGATAAAACGAAGTCCTAATCTGGAAATGGAAAGGATAATTATAATGCTTACGTGGTATTAATTATACTACTAATTAGGGCAAAGGTTAATTATTTAGCAAACCCTAATTTTCAATTTTTGGAACCCTTATTGTTACGTCAGAAACCCTAATGCTCAATTGTGAATTTAATTGCTAAAATTAGTAATGTTAATTAGGAAACCCTAATCCTAATTATTTCAATTTATGAGTAATTAGAAAACTCTAATCTAATTACGAAATCTAATTTCTAATTTAGAAAATCAAAATTTTTCTATTAGAAACCCTAATTTTTGGGTTATAAACCCTAATCCGCGATTTTGACCCTAATTGCTTAACTAGCGATTGTAATTATGAAATGCTAATCCTAATTAGTAAGATTTAATTTGTGATTAAGAAATTTTTATATAATTAGAAAATTCTAATTATAAGTTAGAAATACTAATTTTTGAATTTTTGAAAATCTAAATTTGGAAATTTTAGAAAATCATGTTACTAAATTTTTAAGGGTTAAATGTTAAACCCTAAATTCTAATTGTTCCAAACCCAAAACCCTAACCAAACCCTAAACCCTAAGGGTGTGGGCCAATTACAAGAATGCCATTAAATTAGAATTGAAAAGACTAATTTACCCTTTGTTGCATTATTGGACATTGCTTGTAGATCTAAACCTATGGTGAGTTGCTCACCAAACCCTAGCTTAGCCTAGATATGTGTCCAACTTCAGCTTATCTGGCCAGCAAATTCATTGAATCTAAGTGGTATATAGATTAAAAAAAAAAAGAAAGGAAAGTCTCACTTGGCTTTTCATTTTCTACAAACTCGTCCTCTCTCTCCATCTTCGAAATTTAGAGTGAGAAAGAGAGAAAAATTAAGCTAGGTTAGCCTCTTATCAAGCCAAGATCAGAACATCAAGATCAGAAAATCAAAATCAAGTTCAAAAGGTATAAAAACCCTAATTCTAGAAATCCTTTGATTTGATGTTAATTGTTGGAATTGATTGTTCAAAGTTATGTAATAGGGTGTCAATTGATGATCTGGGTTGATAAATCATGAACTCATAACATCAAAGTGCACGAATTTAAAGATTCCACAAATCTCGAAATCTGGAAAAATATTGACTGACAAGCAAATGTCAGGTCTTATAGATCTGTCTCTGTTAATATATTTTGGTGTTTTATGTTATACATCTATAGTAGCATTTTAATCCAATCTAGTAGCGTAAAGGCTGATCACCTTCATTACCAGTTGGTTCAGAAATGTTTGTTCATGTTTAAAACTTGTTCAGTCAAAAGTTTGTTCGTGATAATTCTCAACTATATTGATGAATTATAGCCAGCTTATTATTCATACTCTTCAATCATGATATATCGTTATATTGTTGTATTTAAACTTGCTGGGCAACTTTCATGCTCACCCTTGCTATATCATGATAAAACATTGCAGTTAAGACGAACGTGTTCGGATACAAGAAAAGGTTAATGCTAAGTTCAGCTTGGGATACAAAGTGCGGCTATTTTGTAATAGTATACTTTGATAAATATTGTTGTGTGATACATAGTTTATGATTTGTGTATAAGTTAAGACTACTCGACCTTGGGAAATAGTGTGTAATGTATTGTATAAACAATTTATGTTTATATCTTCCGCAAATAGTGATAGTAACAGTGTAATGAATCTGAGGCGATTTGGGGCCCGGATTCGGGGCTGCTACAGTAGTAATCGTTTAGCCTACGCACGAGACAAGTTTCCTAACCCTACTTGTCATTATTGTTCAAGTTTATTATTTACCTCGAGTAAATTATCATTACTATTATTCAAGTTCAAATGTTATATTAAAGATTTATTATCTTTTCAAAGCATGATTCAGTTATACAATAATTGTTTTATTGTATACTTCTTGAGATTATTATTCGAATTGAATATCATTACTGTTGAACCTTATTAGACTAGTGAACTTTATTGATTCAATTAGTCCTTAGTTGATGCACGTTCTAAATTTCAGAACCATTATTGAATTATCCAAACTAAACTACCTTTGGTGCGGACTCGAATGTCAAACTGAGATAAATAACCCTGCAAAGGGATTTACTTATGTGTTAGCATTAAGATATTGTTCACAGTATGGTACTAAGGGCTGACCCCCCTAAGTACGAGTAGAAAGGTCCATAGTCTTATGACTGTTAAAGGTTTTAAGTATAACCCTTGATAACCTAGGACATAGTTCAAGGTCTTATGACCCTCAAAATTCTTTTGTTTCTTGTTATTCATTCTTTATTCAAAAGTTGATCTTTTATTCAGATGTCTTTGATTTACTCGCATGTTATTATACTATTATTTCATTATTATACTTCTTGGCATTAGTGCTCACTCTTTCTTAATAATAACATTACAGTTAAGAACGAAAGAACTGATGAACCTTCCACTAGTAAAGGTAAGGGAAAAGTTAGCAAGTGATGAAGACTTGTTATTTTATTTGATGATGTATTTATGTTAGACTTGAGTTAATGATGTTGTTTAAGACTCATTGTTTATATTTTTGCACAGATGTTTAAGGCTAGTTTAACCTGGGATTATGTTTATAATTCAGAAGTTGTAACCCTATAAAGGGAAGATTTATTTCTATCTATTGCATGGTTTGCATTTATTATGGGTAGATAGATAGATGATATTTGTACAGTGAGCACCAAATTCCGTGGAATCGAAGTACCCGGATTTGGGGGTATCACAAGTTGGTATCAAAGCTGTAGGTTATGAAATAGAAGGAATGGAATCAATCAAGATCTACCACTGCTGCTCGTTGAGCGTCCCTCTGTGTGAAGTAAGTTCGATAATTTGCATGATGAACCTTCTCAGCAATGCTCATATCAACAGCAAATTAGGGAGGCCGGGAAATAACAGTTGCAGGTGGTAGAGGTAATTCAAGAAATTCATCTTGATATTCAGCTAACTAGTTGCAATGCACCCACTCCATAACAGTGGAGTGCTTACGCTGCATATATAGTTTAGAGCCCACATCGTTGAACCGCATAGCCATGAAATCAACTAACTCTCCCACCTGATTACTAACGAACTTAATCTCCTGACAAGAATTTCGATTAAGTCTTCGTTGCATTAACTCAGCCAAGGCAGTAGTTTGTACTTCAAAACAGGCTTGTAAATCTATAAACTCATCTTCAATGTTGTGATAGAGTTTATTTGTTTCAGACGCTCCTAATGGCAACTTGCCTTTTTCTAACAGAGACATACGGTTGTGAAGAACAGACATTTCAGCTTACATTTTCTCTTGATTACAAAGAATAGATTTCAATAGATCGATAATTTCACGAGAAGATGGAGCTGGAGGCAGAACATGTGAAGTTGGATGTGGCAGTGGAGGAGGAATAGAATTCTCAGAAGTAACACAAACAAATTGACCATCAATCAAAGTGATACGGAAAAGCTTTAAAGTATTGACACTGAGTGAATCATTCACAACAATAGAGAGTTCATTTTCAAAAGAAATTTTAAAGTGATTGAAAAAAATGGTGAGACTAGCACTATAAGGCAAACATGTTTTTGTTTTTCTCAAACAACTTGTCATTTGATGGAGCAACATTTGGGATAAATTAAAAGACATACCTTTTAAAATCATGGCAACAATGATCAAATCTTGATAAGTAAAATCAGCACTACCACCTAAACGAGGCAAACGATTAAACCTAACAAGATGATGAATCACACAAGCAAGAGGAGAGACATCTACGGGTTTTGGAGTAAAAACATCATTCAACAAAGGATTATCCATTACAATCTTTAATTTCTCCAAAGGAGAAAATGGAGAATGGATAGCCCTTTTCGAGTAAATGAACAATCTCCAGTGAATGGAATGTTTAAAATGCTACCGAAATCCATGACCGTGAAATAAAAAGATTTTCCTTTAATAAATGAGGTGTAAAACTCCCCATGACATTCCAGATTAGTATAAAATTGTTGAACTAATCTGGGATATGAGATAGAAGGAGAAAAAAACATGGAAGAGATACCACAAGATTTAAACAAAGTTTTCAAAGGAAACTCTTGATAAAAGATTTGATCCACTGATTTTTCATAAACCAACTATTTTGGAATAATGACCGTTTTAAAACGCACTTCATAAGCATTACTTCGAAAGAAGTTGTTAGGAAGATTAGAGGAAAGATTAGGGTTTACCGAAATCGGTAGAGGTGTAACCTCCAGCTTAAAAGGTGGAATTGTTGAATGTCGTTGTCGAGAGGGTCCAGATGATTTTGGCAAGGAGGGACTGAAATTTGATTCATCAGAAGACGAAGAATCCACGTAATCTGTTTCCTCAGACACGACTTTCTTCATTTTTCTTTGCTATCGTGAAGGTCCGACAGTTGATTGGGGAGGAACCGTCGTTTGATCGTCATCAGAATCTACAAACGATCTCTTGTGTGTACGAGTCCTCATGGCGATTGAAGTTTTTAGATGAAGAACAAGATGAAAAAAAATAACAGAAGAGAATATGAAATGTATCTGGTAAAAAGAATAAAGAGAGATAGATAAATAGACTGACCAAATGCATGTACTCATACACGCTTACGACTCCCGAGAAGACCTTTCTTCTGTCCAGTCTTTTCATTGTTCAAAATTAATTATGATAGAATCCTTGATTATTGTGTCCATTAATTAAGGAGTTAAGTAGGCGACCGAAAAATCATATTACCATGTATCCTAAATTTTATCCATTAATAAGATATGCATGCATAATAAGGATAATGATAACACGGATTTTAAAATGAATTATGCGAGACACATCCCAAGTTCTCTTCGTAGCATGCAAAATCTATCTTCACTTAATGGTTTAGTAAAAATATCTGCAATTTGATTTTCAGTTGGAATAAAAATCAATTTAATTAAACCTTTTGACACTGTCTCTTAAAAAATGATGCCTTACTTCTATGTTCTTTGTACGTGAATGTAACACAGAATTTTTGGATATATCTATAACACTAGAATTATCACAGTAGATAGACACACAATCACATAATATATCAAAATCACATAGGGTTTGCCGCATCCATAAAATCTGAGAACAACAACTTCCTACAGCTAGGTATTCACCCTCAGTAGTTGAAAGGACCACTGATGTTTGCTTTTTACTATGCCATGACACGAGACTTTGTCCCAAGAAAGTACAAGCACAACTCGTACTTTTTTTATCAATTTGACGCCCTACATAATCAACATCTGAATAGCCTATTAGTTCAAAGTGATTTGAAATTGGATAAAATAATCCTAAGTTAATTGTACAACTTTAATATTTCAAAATTCTTTTAACATCATTTAAGTGTGATTCTTTAGGTTTAGCCTGAAATCTTGCACACAGACAAACTCTATACATTATATCGGGTCTAGAAGCAGTTAAATATAGTAAGCATCCAATCATACCTCGATATTTTGTTATATCTATTTAAATACCTTTCTCATCAGTGGTGAACTTTATTGATGTGCTCATGGGTGTACCTTTCGAGTTAGATCCTTCAAAGCCAAATCTCTTGAGTAGTTCTTTTATGTATTTGGTTTGATGGATATAAATTCCTTCCTTTGTTTTCTTGATTTGTAGTCCCAAGAAGTAATTAAGCTCTCCCATGAAGCTCATGTCAAATTCTTTATGCATGCACTTGGAAAACCACTCACAAAGAAAATCATTAATAGCACCAAATATTATATCATCTACATATATTTGAACAATAATGATATCTATATATTTATGCTTAATAAACAATGTAGAATCTATTTTACCTCTAACAAACCCGTTTGATAAGAGGTACTTACTTAACCTTTCGTACCAAGCCCATGGAGCTTGTTTCAAGCCGTAAAGAGCTTTCTTTAGCTTGTACAAACGATTAGGATAATTTTCATACTCGAATCTAGGAGGCTATTTAACATACACTTCTTCATTGATGTATCCATTAAGGAAAACGCTTTTTACATCCATTTGATGAAGCTTAATATTTTTGTAGCATGCAAAAGCTAACAAAATTCAGATTTATTCCAGCCTTGCTACTGGTTCATAAGTTTCTTCATAGTTGATCCTCTCCTGTTGGTTGTATCCTTGAGCTACCAACCTTGCTTTGTTACGAATGATTGTCTCGTGCTCATCAAGCTTGTTTTTGAAGACCCATTTAGTACCAATGATGGAAACATCTTTTTGGAGGAGACATAAGTTCCCACACTTGGCATCTCTCAAATTTTTGAAGTTCTTCTTGCATTGCCAATAGCCAGTTCTTATCAAGTATTGCATCCTTTGCATTCTTTGGCTCAACCTGTGACAAAAATGCAGAGAATGCACAG
Source organism: Panax japonicus (assembly GCA_020205505.1). NCBI lineage: Eukaryota > Viridiplantae > Streptophyta > Magnoliopsida > Apiales > Araliaceae > Panax > Panax japonicus. Next base: position 21,770,592 of record CM035111.1, read on the forward strand.
TGATTTTGTAAACCTCTCCGTGTGGTTATACCTTTATTGATATCTCCAATAATATTTTCTGGAGGATGATTCTTGATGTATCTAGCTGTTCTTGGCATTTGGATATTACGCATAACTTCCTCTTGATCATTAGAATCATCTTCAGCATCCTGCAAATCTCCAGGTTCACGTTCATGCTGGTCATTCATTTCAGTGTGCTGAATATGTTCATTTGGTCTCTTGTTTTGTTCATTTTGGTTTGCTGAACTTTTGACTGTCTCCAAATTTCTTGTATCATCTTCACTATCTTTTGGAAAATCATTGTTAGTCTCATTGAAAGTGATATGAACAGATTCTTCTATACATGACTTTCTAATATTGAAAATGCGATAAGCCTTACTGTTTTGAGAATAACCAATAAATATTCCTTCATATGACTTAGCATCAAATTTTCCCAAATTGTCACTTGTATTTAAAATGAAACATTTAGAACCAAATATTTTAAATTAACTTATGTTGGGAATTTTATTTTTTAAAAGCTCATATGGTGTTTTCAAAATAATAGGACGAATGAGTACTCTATTTAAAACATAACAAGATGTACTTACTGCTTCGACCCAAAATTTCTTTGGAAGCTTACTTTCTTGTAATAGAGTTCTAGCTGTCTCTTGTAGAGTCATATTCTTCCTTTCCACCACCCCGTTTTGTTGAGGAGTCCTTGGTGCTGAGAATTCATGGTTAATACCTCTTTGATCACAAAATGTTATAAAATCTTTTTGAAATTCAGTTCCATGGTCACTTCTAATTCTAATGAGTTTGTAACTATATTTTGTTTCAAGATTCCTTATTAATCTTTCAAACTCTTTAAATGCTTCATCCTTAGTTCTCAAAAATAATACCCATGTGTATCTAGAAAAATCATCAACTATTACAAATGCATAAAATTTACCATTAATACTAGAATGTCTTTCTGGTCCAAATAAATCAAGATGAAGTAATTGCAAGGGAGAGGAGGTTGATACCATATTCTTTACCGTAAAAGAAGTTCTTACTTTTTTTCTCAGTTGACAAGGAATGCATATTCCTTTCTTTTCAAACCTTATTTTTGGCAGTCCTCTTACAAGATTCCTTATAGATAACTTTTTGATTAAATCCATGTGAACATGTCCCATCCTCTTATGCCATAGATAAGCTTCATCTTGTACTGAAGTAAGACATAGTTCTTCATCCTATTGCTCAAAATCAATAGTATATATATTTCCTTCTCTTTTAGCAACTAGAGTTGTATTGTTAGTACCATGCAATATTGTGCATTTATCTTTTTCAAAATTAACTTGATGACCATTATCCATTAATTGGCTTATACTTATTAAATTAAATTCTAGACCGTTAACAAGGTGAACATTATTAATACTTACCTTGCCATTTCTAATTTTACCTTTTTCGATTATTTCGTAGGTTCTATTATTTGCAAACGTTATCGTTCCATTCTTTTTCTTGATATCTAGTTCCATGAACTTTGATTTATCACCTGTCATGTGACGAGAACATCCGCTATCAAGGATACATTTTTGAGATGGAACTCTTTCCTTTAAACATACCTGTCAAGAAAAGATAATTCATGCTTTTGGTACCCATATCTTTTTGGGTCCATTTTTGTTAGTAGTAAGTAAATCACTCTTTTTAATCCATACCTTTTAAACCTTATTTCGTTTCTTAAAGTAATTTACATCTAAATGACCTTTAATACCACAATGTTTACAAGTTGTGAAAGGAGAACAATAATTTAAACTAAAGCGTGATTTTGATTTTAACATTTTCATATTACTCTTTTTATTCATAGAATTAAAACCAAATCCTTGTCTTTCAAAACTAGGTCTTTGTTTACCTAATATGACATTTAGATTTTCTTCACCTTGAACAAATTTAGCAAGAGATGATTTTAGTGAGTTTATTTCTTTTTGAAGTTCATTATTAGGAAACGTTTTAACAGGAGATTTATCACTAAATGCATCAATACACACATCTCTCATTTTTAGCTCATTAGTTAATTTTTTACTTCATTATTTAAGAATTTTACTTAATTGAAAAGTATTTTATTATAATTGTCTAAATAATCAATTTTTGCAATCAAAACATTTTCTTCTTTATCTGTAGATTCCTTTTCAATTTCTTTCTTTTCATCTATTAAAAAATCTACTTCATCCATTAGTGTACTAACTAATCCTTTTAATCTTGCATTCTTTTCTCTTAATTTCTTATTTTCTTGTTCTAAAGAGTTTAGTTCATTAAGAGATAGTTGATTAGATTCATCTTCAATTCCCACGAAGCATACTTGTGCTATCTCATCTTTAGCATCGATCTCTACTTCAGATTCTTCATCACTCCACGTAATAAAGGCTTTGTTCTTCTTGTTGTCTTTGAAGTTTGTCTTCCCTTTATTCTTTAATTGAAAACAGTCTTTCTTGAAGTGACCAGGACGTCAACATTCGAAGCACGTCTCTTCAGTTTTCTTTCCTTTGAATTTATTTGAATTGAAGTTGTTTCTTCTCTTGTTTTTTTTGTAGTAACCCCTTGAGTTTCCTTGACAACATTGCTATTTCTTCATCGGAGTTATCATCAAGTTCCTCCTCATTATCTGCAGTAAGAGCTAAGATCTTTCTTCGAGGAGTTTCCTCCTCATCATAATATATCTTTAACTGATGTTCATATTCTTCTAATTCACCAAACAAAGTTAAAGTATCCATGGAAGAAATTGTAGCAGAATCTTGAAGAGTAGTGATTTTAGACGCAAACCTTTTGGGCATAGCCCGAAGAAACTTACAGTTGATCTCACTTTGAGGAATAGTCTTGTCCAGCATTTTAAAGGAGTTTAAAAGGACTAGAAATCTTGCTTGAGCTAGCTTGATGGTTTCATCTTTTTTGAGCTTGAAATTTCATAATCGTGCATAAGTATGCTTAGCTTGACTTTTCGTACTTTTGAAGTACCTTCATGACTTACCACTAAAGTATCCCACATTTCTTTGGCAGTGTTGCATGAAGAGACTTTATCTATCTCAGATTGTACCATGCCGCTGAGAAGTGTGTTCATAGCCTTTGAATCATATGAGACCATGTAGATTTCAGTTGAATCCATTTCTAGCAGAATCTTTGGTGTCCCATCATCTCTTCGTGGAATAATTGGTTCATTCTCCACAACCCACCATTCCCAAGGATCCCTTTTAAGATAGATCCTCATTCAGAATTTCAAGAAGTTGTAATTTTCTGTTCCAAATAGCAAAGGAGGTTTATTGGTTGATTGACCTTCTTGATTGTTGTTCTCGAACTGTGCCATGTCAGAATCTTTCCCTACAAGTCACCTTTAAGACTAAGATAAGTAGAGCCAAGTTTTGATACCAAATAAAATTTAAATAGGCACACTTAGAAGGGGGGTTGAATAAGTGTGGGAGCAATCTATGACCAATTTTTAATTCTTAGATCAAGCTATTAAATTCAAGCTACTATATTTATTAATTCAGTTTGCTGAATTGATATAGTCTACTGAAATGACTAAATATCCTACTAAATTTTATAATTTAAATAAAATACCTGGTGTTAGAGAATTATCTTAATATAATTCAAATATTCAAATTTTAATTATTAAGATAATTAAATAACTTATTTGAGTAAATAAAGTAAAATAATTATCAACACCAAGATTTTTTTATGTGGTTCAGCTACTACCATCTACAATAATAGTTTAGTCCACGTCCAATACCAACTAGTATTGAAGACTCACTTTATTTATATCTTTATAAATAAACATCGATTACATAATAGATTCTTATAAAAATTATTTAACAATTAATTTCTCTTGACCACTCTTGCTCCTTGTGCACTTATGCACTCTTCAAGCACATTTGCTTCCTTGAACCTGTTTGTAAACCTTTTCTCTAATCCACTAGGATTAACACCTTTAGACTACAATTAGTCTAAAACAGAAAATTCAATACAAATATAGAGGTCAAGGATCAATGCAAGAATAATCAATTTAACAATTAAAGGCTCTACTATATGCAATGATCAATTAGCACAAAAAAGATAAACAATTAATTTCTCTTACCAAATACCAGCCCAAAGATATCAGAAATAAATTGCTCAGCTTCTCAAAAGTTTGCCTAAACCAAATCAAGTTGCTCAATAATATCAGCGATTGGTGCAAGTATAAATTCGTGAATTCTGAGTATCCATGCATGTCTTACGGAATTTTATAATCAAATTAAAGTTACCATTGCACAAAGAGTCCAAGTGTACTATACTGTTACGTTGCCAACAAGATAAGTAACAAATACAAATCTATTTGAGAAATAATCTCAACTATATCTTCAGTTATAAGAATGCATGTTAGACTCTTTAAAAAATAACCCACTACTGATAAGTAGGTTTTATACCTACTTATTCGGTATCTGTTACTTGAATTAGTTGCTTAATCTCATGTTTCTTAGTTACTTTTCATGCATTTTGTATTCGTTTTGTAGATTATATGCTTGGGAGATGAAATCGCAAAGAAAAGCAAATCTGAACATTGTTGGGCTTTCATGTTCTTGGTTTGGAACTTGGATTACATTGTAGAGTTTCTTATTATCTTTTCGGAACATCTTGAATCGTCCCAATCGGAGTTCGGATGCAAGAGTTATGACATTTGTACCAACGGACGTCGAACGTCACTGTTTTGGGTGGTCATTTGCATAGCAGTCACTTCCAGGCCAATTTCAAGCTTCATCCGTCCGTTTTTTCTAAACTCGTAAAGAATGAAAGTTGTAGATCTCGTCGATATCTTCGATTTGATAGGTGGTAGGTCTCGTAACTCTTCCCGGATCAAACGTTATGGCCATTTTATCAAAGGACATCGCAACAGAAAATAGGGTAACGCAGACCGCGCTATACACAGCGCAGGGCGCGCTGGGTGACCAGAGTTTCTTATATTGTAGTGCGGGCCGCGCCCATAATGGCTTAGGGATAGCGCGGGGCGCGCTAGGCGGCGAGTAGACAGCGTTTTTGGGTTATTTGGTGTCCAATTTGAGCTAGAATAGGATTCTGAGTTGCCTGACTTGCTTGGGTGTACATTAAAACTATAAATACATGATGGGAAACATAAAAGAGAGATATATAGGCTAGTTTTGAAGGATTCCATTAGATTAGATTAGAGTAAATTAGATCAAAACACTAGTTCTAATTAGATTTGGAGATTGAAGCAACTTGGAGACCATTGAAGATCAAGAGCATGAGCTTGAGGAAGATGGAGATTTGCTGACAACAGATTTATTCTTTACTCTACTCTTATTTTTATCTTTTAATGTTATTTTAAGTGTGGATTCTTAGTTTTAATTCAACAAACTAATTCTTTGTTTGAGATTACAATAGATCTTATTGTGTAGTTTATTTTAATATGCTTCACTATCAATTATTATGTTCTATTGTGAGGATTGTCTATTATAATTTGGACTTAATTGTTTAATTGATTGGCCATCAATTACCGTGATAATCTATATGAACTCGAGAGAAGAAGTATTGATTTATATCTTATTATGATAGCATGTGTTCAGGATTTTGCTAGTAGCTTAAACTTGATGAGTGTTAAGGTAGAGATATGCTTGACACCGCATGTAATCGAATAGAAAACTTATTCTTCAACTTTCTTCAATTGAAATTCACATAGAGATATAGTTGGTTAGTTGATTAAGGTGTTTAACGGATTTCTATCTTAATTGTGGATTGACATTAATATGGGTATTATGCATCGAAATGTGGTTTTATCTACTTTAGTGTTCTTGATTAACAATTCTGGATAGAGAATAATTTATGAGAAGTGTGTTAACTTAAATGAATCAATAAGTGAAGTTGTGATCTTAAATCTCCGTTATCTTAATTTAACTAGTGGAATTTAATAATAGTTTAATTTATATAATTTGAAATTTATTCGTTTAAATAAGATTGAGTTGGTTACGGGTTAGTACTTGGTGAATTTTGTTAAATAATTCTCTGTGGGAACGATACTCAACTTATCACTTTATTACTTGTTGACCATGTATACTTGCGTGTTGTGCGTAATTAGATTTTACCCAACAAGTTTTTGGCGCCGTTGCCGGGGAATTAGTTTAATATCTCTTTGCCAATATTAATTTCAATCAAATTAGTCTTAATTTAAATATTTTTATTTTTATTTTTAATTCTCTTCCTATATTTCTCTCTTTTCAGGTACCATGGATGTCTTTGCATATCAATGGCCATACACGAACATGACTCAACCAAGGAAAACAAGGATTGATGGACTTAATACATCTTCTATAGAGCAAATACAAATTGAGGCAACTTCGAAGAAGTTGGAGGTTATTCGAGCCCAGCGGAATCGAAGCATGGCAAGAATGACTCAGTCAAGGGGAGCGGAGATTGACATACTCGTTGGACATTTTTGCAGCCAAAAGGAGTCGAAGGATTGCAGTTATTTGTGACTATTGTGCTGACAATTGTAAGACCCCAACTTTTATAAATAAAGATGAATTTTCTATATATATCATTTTTGAATATTATGGAGTAAATTTGATATAATGTTATAGTTGTGTGTAATATTTATAAATTTTTCAAAGTACGTAAGTTGTTATATAATATTCGAATTGTCGGGGAATATTCATTTTAACAGGGAATATTCGTACGACGGAATAATTATTGGTGGACCCCACAACAGAATTATTGTCGGATTGAGAAAACGATAAAAATACTTTATAAAAATAACGGCTGAAGTTTTACCGTTAACTGTTGAAACACCCAGTGTTAAAAGTACAGTAATACGCGTGGTTGCATAGTAGCACACGGTATTGATTATTGATGTTTACGTGAGAAGTCACTCAGTTTTGCTTATTATTTGGATCCTTATTTACACGTTTTTCAAAATTATCGAACGAAAGTTATAAAGTATATATATATATATATATATATATATATATATATATTTGACTTTTGTGTGTGTGTGTGTGTTTTCATGTGTGTAGGAGTGTGTGTGTGTGGTAGTGGATTTTGGTGGGGGAATTATTATCAAGTCGTGTGTTGTGTCAGTGGGTGGAGGAGTATATTATTGGCAGGTGTGTGATTATTATTATATATATAAATTATGAGTGGGTTTGTATAGGTATATATATATATATATATATATATATATATATATATATATATATAAATAGATATATGTTACAAGTTGCAAATAAGTGAGAAGAATTCGGATGAAGTTGGAACTTTTGGTTTTTTGTTAAAATTCAACAGGTGTTATTATATATATATATATATATTATATTTTATTTAAAAGATTTTTCTTTAATTATGGACCGTCCGATTAAAGTAAATCAATTTGGACTGTTTATGAATTATTTACTATGCAGTCAATTCTTTTATAAATAGAAGCTCATTCCTTCATTATTTCTTACGAATTCAATGAAACTATAGAGAGAAATTATAGAGAAGCTATAGAAAAGTATTCTGCTCCTTCCCTACTCTTATATTCAGTTTCTTTTACGGTAAGGGATATTATTTGTTGTACTCGTTAGGGGTATTCCTTCTTTCTTATTGGTGAAATACTTCTGTTATTCCATTCTTTATTATTCTGCTAGAATAACCAGTATACGCGAACTACCCTATACTTGGTGACATTCTTCTAATATTCTGTCTTTATTATTATTCTGTTGGAATATCCTGTCTGTACGTTTATGCCGGACCTGGTTCCGTCTTTATTATTATTATGTTGGAATATCCTGTTTGTGCGTTTACGCCGGACCTGGTTTCGTCTTTATTATTCTGTTGGAACATCTTGTCGGTGCGAATTTCTCCTGAACTGGTTCCGTTACTTATTAATCTGTTGGAATAACCTGTCTATGCAAAGTATCGCATGCATGGTGATTTCTTTTGTTATTCCATTCGTTATTATACCCAGTTGGTTAAAGTTTTGACTTCTACACTCCATGAAATTAGTTAAATATCCTTGATATTTGCGCTTCATCCAGTATCTTTTCATGGAAATATTCTTCTAAGTATTCTTGAATTTTACTCTACAAAGTAGTATCATGTTGACAATTTAGACGTTACCAGTTCCTGGATAAATTAATTCTTGAACATGTTTTATTGAATTCTTATATCATTATCATCATCTTCTTGTTTATATTATGTTGAAAGTCATCTATGACCTATAGTGCATAGATGGACTTGGTATGATTATGACCAGGGATTATTCGGTGTAATCATGACCGTAATGTTACAAATGATGTGGTAAAAGTCCTCATTGGCCCGTAATGCATTGATGGACAGTTGTTGGCATGATCATGGCCATTAATGAATACACAAATGTCCTTGGCCCGTAGTGCATGGATAAATTATGGTCGTGATACTAAAGAATATCCTTGGCCGTAGTGCAGGGTTTATTCGATGATGTGAATTATTTATTAAGCTGAGTCTCAGCGATAAAAGTCATGAAAAACCTATTAAACCATAGAAAATAGTAGATTTTATTCTCTACTAGACTCTTCTAATGGATTGCTTGTTCCACTGCAGTTAAACTAGATGTTTGTTATATTTTATTAGTTTAACACTGTTTAAGGCTAATGATAATTTATTTTGCATTGCCTTAGTCATAATATTTCTTACTGGGCTAGTTGAGCTCACCCTTTCTTTCACTGTTCTCTTTAGCAAATGAGAATATAACTGGGACGAGTAGGGGAACGGAGTGATGGATTAGATGATAGTATTAGTAGTCTTCACTATTCTGTTAAATAGTGTGAAAATAATTGTACTGAGGACTTCTTTTGAGTTTGTATACTCTCTAGTAGACAATATTTGTATTAAAACTCATAGTTTATGTTTTGTAGTATTGTACACGACAGTTGTATTATTAAGTTGTATTTAAATTCTGTACCATGTATCTGGCGACTCAAGATGAGTGATGTATACCTAATTTTGGGGGCGTCACAGTTGGTATCAAAACTTACGGATATGATCCCTGGCTAAGATGTGAGAATAGAACTAGGAGGGGAGAGCCGGGGAATTCCTTCGCTAGTATGACCGACCTAAGTTTTTTTTTGTATTTACTTGGCCGGTCAGAATGTAGGGATAATATGTTACATGTCAATTAACCTTTTGTTTTGTGGCAGTATATGAAAATGACATCCGACAATGTTGAGAATAGCAATGGAGCACAGGCGATCGTTGATTCAAAACATATTAATAATCAGGATAATGTGCATCAGGAAGGCGACAATCCTCTTGCAAACAACAACACTGACCAAATGATGAATGATGGGTTGTTCAGAGACTTTATGTAATTCATGCAACAACTGGCGAGAGCGACTCCTATCCAAAATATAGGTGGAAACACTGGAAACTCTCGGGCGGTCTCCACTAAACTGTTCAAGGAGCTGGGACCACCGGAGTTTAAGGGAGAGCCAAAACCACTTATGGCGGAAGCATGGATAAAGCAGATCACCAAGATATTTGATGTCTTGGGATGCTCAGAGGAGCAAAAGGTTCCTTTTGCCGCCTTTATGTTGTGCGGAGAGGCAGATTACTGGTGGGAATCAGTAAAACGTACTCAACCTGCCGTATTGAAGATGTCTTGGGATAAGTTCCAAGAGCTGTTGAATAACAAATACTTTCCCGAAAGTATTCGTCACATGAAGGAGGCGGAGTTTATCAAATTAGAGCAAAACAATATGATCGTGTCGCAATACGAGGAAAAATTTTCGAAGTTATCCCGGTTTGCGTCCCACTTAGTGGATAATGAAGAGAGAATGGCACGAATGTTTTTAATAGGTTTGAAGCCGGAGATACGTCAACATCTTATTTCTCATAAACTGTATTTGTATTTAGATGTTGTAAATAGGACTCAGTTGGTGGAGCGCGATAACGAGTCAATGCAACCAAAAGAGAGCAGCCAGCAAAATGATAATACCAGTGAGAGTAGTCATCAAAGCGGTGACAACAAGCGTGGAGGAAATCAACATGCCAGAAATGGTATCCACTTCGGTGGTAATCAGGGCCAAAATAATTAGAATGGACATTTCAAGAAGAGGAGATTCAACAATGATGGAAAGACGTCAACACCAGCACCTGTTGTTAAGGAAGGAGAAAGACCACCTATCATATGCTTCAAATGCGGAGGGGAGGGACACATTAGTCCAAATTGCGCGATGCCGTCCAAAGCATGTTATAATTGTGGAAGAGAAGGTCACTTAGCCCGATTTTGTCGTTCAGCGAAGACAAATTTAGCTAGGATGGAGGCACCAAAGGCCGTCCCAGAAAAGTCAAAGCCGGTAGTGCAAGGGAGAGCGTTTGTTGTGACCTCCTAGAAAATAAGGAACTCGAATGAGGTCATCACGGGTAAGCTTATCATAAACTTTAACGAAGTCTATACTTTATTTGATACTAGTTCTACCCATTCTTTTATTTCACCTACTTGCGCTTATCGATTAAATTTGACTCCGGAGAAATTAGACTTTGACTTATCTGTGGAAACTACGTTGGGAGAAACCTTCATTACATCCACTGTTTATAAGTCTTGTTTGGTCCTGTCGATCTTATTTCATTGAAAATACTTGCATTTTACGTGATTCTAGGGATTGATTGGTTAACTACTCATTATGCAAAAATTGATTGTTTTCGAAAGGTTGTTAGCTTTCATATACCTAATCAACCTATTATGCGAATTAAAGCGACCAAACCATTAAAATCAATCACGATCATCTCAAGCCATAAAGCTATTCGTTTATTAAAAAACGGATGTCAAGTTTTCTTAGCTTATGTCACAGATCTAAACAAAAATACGTCAGCTTTGAATAATATTTCCGTTGTTAATAAATTTCCTGACGTATTCCCCGAAGAACTTCCTGGCCTACTGAAACAACCCGGGTCAAATCCCGAGTCCGGAACAAATCTTGGGTCAAATCCCAAGTCCGAATCGAATCAAATCCATCCAAATAAGGCCTCAAACCACTGGCCCAATAGTATCTTCTTGGGTCATCTAGCCCACCACAGGCTCCCAAAAGGTCATGACTTGAAGGTACTATTGGTAGTTACTTAATTCCTTATATGCACACAAATTTTTCCCCTATCTTTCGATGTGGGATTGGGGTGTTACAAACTCCCCCACTTAAATTTCTGACGTCCCCGTCAGAACCGATCACACACACGGCCCAAAGATCTTTGCCTCTCTAGCCATTGTGGGATAATACCGGCTGGCTTCGTGTCCCCACCTCCGGACCTTCATCTCTCCATTGTGGGATAATACCACCAGCCTTCGTGTCCCCACCTCCGGCAACCCGATCGGATGACCCGACCCGAGCTTTCGAGAGTCGGCTCTGATACCATATGAAACAACCCGGGTCAAATCCCGAGTCCGGAACAAATCTTGGGTCAAATCCCAAGTCCGAATCGAATCAAATCCATCCAAATAAGGCCTCAAACCACTAGCCCAATAGTATCTTCTTGGGTCATCTAGCCCACCACAGGCTCCCAAAAGGTCATGACTTGAAGGTACTATTGGTAGTTACTTAATTCCTTATATGCACACAAATTTTTCCCCTATCTTTCGATGTGGGATTGGGGTGTTACACCTACCCCCAAAGCATGAAATTGAATTTTGTATCGACCTTGAACCCGGTACAAAACCCATTTCCAAAGCCCCTTATCGAATGGCTCCTATTGAACTTCAGGAGTTAAAGACCCAACTGCATGAATTGTTAGACTATGGCTTTATTCGTCCTAGTACTTCTCTTTGGGGTGCTCCTATTCTATTCGTGAAGAAGAAAGACGGGAGTATGCGACTTTGTATTGATTATCGGGAGTTGAATTATGTCACCATCAAAAATAGGTACCCATTGCCACGTATTGATGACCTGTTTGACCAGTTGCAAGGAGCCAAATTCTTTTCAAAGATTGATCTTCGTTTCGGATATCACAAATTGAAGATTAGAACCGATGGAATTCCAAAGACGACTTTCAAAACTCGGTATGGGCATTATGAATTCCTAGTCATTTCCTTTGGATTGACTAATGCTCCTTCTGCCTTCATGGATATAATGAACCGAGTATTTAAGGAATATTTGGATCACTTTGTGGTCTTCTTTATTGATGACATCCTTATTTATTCCAAAAGTCGTGAAGATCATGAGCAACACTTGAGGCTGACACTCCAAATATTTCGTGAATATAAACTGTATGCCAAGTTGAAGAAATGCGAGTTCTGGCTTGAGGAAGTAGCATTCCTTGGGCACGTGGTATCAATTCATGGAATATCTTTTGACCCAACAAAGATTGAAGCTATTCAAAGCTGGGAGCAACCTAAATCAGTGACCGAAGTATATAGCTTTCTCGGTTTTGCTGGTTATTATCGGAGATTCGTGGAAGGATTTTCTCGAATCTCTACTCCATTAACTCAGCTAACTCGAAAAGATACAAAGTTCGGTTGGAGCAAAGAATGTGAGAAGAGTTTTCAAGAACTCAAGAGGAGACTCATTTCAGCACCTGTTCTGACAATACCATCTGGCTCGGAGGGATTTGTCATCTACAATGATGCTTCGGGCAAAGGGTTGGGGTGTGTTCTCATGCAACATGGAAAAGTCATAGCCTATGCCTCAAGACAACTCAAGGAATATGAGAGGAATTATCCTACTCAAGATCTAGAGTTGGCAGCTGTTGTCTTCGCACTAAAGATTTGGAGGCATTACTTGTATAGGGAGAAGGTGGAGATATTTACGGATCATAAAAGCCTCAAATATTTCTTCACTCAAAAGGAACTCAACATGAGACAACGACGTTGGCTTGAACTGTTGAAAGATTATGATCATACCATCCAATACCATCTTAGAAAAGCGAATGTGGTAGCTGACGCATTGAGTAGAAGATCATATGCAAGTACGAGTGCGATACTGTCAACGCAAAGGCCCATTTTATGTGACTTGCAAAGGATGGAGATGGAGTTAAAGACTCCAGGGACCCATATGATGATGGCGAATATACGATTAGAACCGACTTTAATTGATAAAGTTAAAGCTGCTCAAGCTACAGACTTGGAACTAATGCGTATGAGGAAGAAAGTGCAAGAAGGTGCTACGTCGGAAGCAAGAATCGATGAAGAAGGAATACATCGACTCAAATCTAGACTTTGTGTTCCTAACGACCCTAATTTAAAGTATAAAATCATGATGGAGACACATAACACACCATTTGTAATCCATCCTAGGAGTACCAAAATGTATCAGGATCTTCGACATACAGTTTTGTAGAGAAATATGAAGAGAGAGATAGCAGAGTTTATCTCAAGGTGTTTAACTTGTCAACGAGTCAAGGCGGAGCATCAAGTACCAAAAGGTCCATTGCAACCACTTGAAATTCCAGAATGGAAGTGGGAACACATTACCATGGATTTCGTTACCGTTCTTCCTAAGGTTTCTCAAGGCATATATGCGATTTGGGTCATTGTTGATAGATTAACCAAGTCTGCTCATTTCTTACCGATACGAGAAACTTATACACTTGAACGTCTTGCTCGTATGTACATAAATGAGATTGTAAGACTGCATGGTATGCCAATATCCATAGTTTCTGATCGAGACCCAAGATTCACTTCACGATTTTGGGTTAGTTTGCAAAAAGCTATGGGTACAGACTTACGATTTAGCTCAGCATATCATGCTTAGACGGACAGACAGTCGTAGAGGACTATTCAAACTCTTGAAGATCTATTAATACTCTGTGTCCTTGACTTCAAGGGAAGTTGGGACAAGTTCTTAACATTGGTGGAGTTTTCCTACAATAACAATTATCAAGCAAGTATTGGCATGGCTCCATTTGAGGTGTTGTATGGAAGAAAGTGTCGTTCTTCAGTATGCTGGGATGAGGTAGGTGAAGCAATGTTGTTGGGACCGGAGTTGGTACGTATATATGACTATGGAAAAGATTTAAACAATCCGATAACGTATAAAAACCTCACAAGATCGACAAAAGAGTTATGCTGATCTTCATCGAAAGGACGTAGAATTCGATATTGGAAATCATGTGTTATTACGTGTTGCTCCATGGAAAGGAGTTATGAGATTTGGAAAGAGAGGAAAGCTCAATCCTCGATTCATCGACCCATTTTTAATCCTCGATCGAGTAGGAACTGTGGCCTATAGACTCGCTTTACCGCCAAGTATGTCTCGTGTTCATAACGTTTTTCACATATCCATGTTACGTAAATATGTGAAAGTCCCGAATCACATTATTGAGTTAGAACCGAATGAAATAGCAGAAGATTTGACGTATAAAGAGATTCCTGTTCAAATCTTGGATAAGAAGGAACATATTCTACGCTCCAAGGTTATACCGCAAGTCAAAGTTTTATGGAGAAACCACGATGTTGAGGAAATGACTTGGGAGTTTGAATCTGAAATGAAATCATGGTATCCTTACCTCTTCGACATACCAGGTACGTACCCTAATTTCGAGGGAGAAATTTCATAAGAAGGGGAGGTTGTAAGACCCCAACTTTTATATATAAAGATGAATTTTTTATAAATATCATTTTTGAATATTATGGAGTAAATTTGATATAATGTTATCGTTGCGGGTAATATTTATAAATTTTGCAAAGTACGCAAGTTTTTATATAATATTCGAATTGGCGGGGAATATTCGTTTAAACAGGGAATATTCGTACGACCGCATAATTATTGGCGGACCCCACAACGGAATTATTGTCAAATTGAGAAAACGACAAAAATATTTTATGAAAATAACGGCGGAAGTTTTACCATTAACTGTTGAAACACCCGGTGTTAAAAGTACAGTAATACGCGTGGTTGCACAGTAACACACGATATTTATTATTGATGCTTACGTGAGAAGTCATTCTGTTTTGCTTATTATTTAGATCCCTATTTACACATTTTTCAAAATTATCGAATGAAAGTTATAAAGTATATATATATATATATATATATATATATATATATATATATATTTGACTTTTGTGTGTGTGTGTGTGTTTTCGTGTGTGTAGGAGTGTGTGTGTGGTAGTGGGTTTTAGTGGGGGAATAATTATCAAGTGGTGTGTTGTGTTTGTGGGTAGAGGAGTATATTATTGGCAGGTGTGTGATTATTATATATATATAAATTGTGAGTGGGTTTGTATAGGTATATATATATATATATAGACAACGGATCAGGTCCGAACTCCCAGACCTGATCAAATCCGGACCCTATATTTTTTTTTTTTTTTTTTTTTGTAGAACAACTAAAAAAAAAAAAAATTTATGGAACTGAAATTTTTTCATAATACAGTGTTTTGGGCGTGTTTTTAATACCTACCCCAACCAATGTATGTACAGTCTGCCCAGACTATACAGACATATTTCGTTATAGGCATCCAAATCACGCCCAAAACACTGTATTATGGAAAAATTTCAATTCCATAAATTTTTTTTTTTTTTTAGTTGTTTCAAAAAAAAAAGCAAAAAAAAAAAAAAAAGGTCCGTATTTTAGTAGAGTCCGGGATCCCGGACTGGATCCGGACTCTATATATATATATGTTGCAAGTTGCAAATAAGTGAGAAGAATTCAGATGAAGTTGGCAGTTTTGTTTTTTTTGTTAAAATTCAACAGGTGATATTATATATATATATATATATATATATATATATATATATATATATATATATATATATATATATATATATATATATATATATATATATATATAGATAGATTATATTTTATTTAAAAGATTTTGCTTTAACTATGGTCCATCCGATTAAAGTAAATCAATCTGGTCCGTTCATGAATTAGTTACTATGCAGTCCATTCTTTTATAAATAGAAGCTCATTCCTTCAATATTTCTTACGAATTCACTAAAACTCTAGATAGAGAAATTATAAAGAAGCTAAAGAAAAGTATTCTGCTCCTTCCCTACTCTTATATTCATTTTCTTTGACGGTAAAGGATATTATTTGTTGTACTCGTTAGGGGTATTACTTTTTTCTTATTGGTGAAATACTTCTGTTATTCCATTCTTTATTATTCTGCTAGAATAACCAGTATACGCGGACTACCCTATACTTGGTGACATTCTTCTAATATTCTGTCTTTATTATTATTCTATTAGAATATCCTGTCTGTTCGTTTACGCCGGACCTGGTTCTGTCTTTATTATTATTCTGTTGGAATATCATGTCTGTGCGTTTACGCCGGACCTGGTTCCGTCTTTATTATTATTATGTTGGAATATCATGTCTGTGCGTTTACGCCGGACCTAGTTTTGTCTTTATTATTATGTTGGAATATCCTGTTTGTGCGTTTACGCCGGACCTCGTTTCGTTACTTATTAATCTGTTAGAATAACCTGTCTATGCGAAGTATCGCATGCATGGTGATTTCTTTTGTTATTCCATTCGTTATTATACTCAGTTGGTTAAAGTTTTGACTTCTACACTCCATGAAATAAGTGGAATATCCTTGATATTTGCGCTTCATCCAGTATCTTTTCATGAAAATATTCTTCTAAGCATTCTTGAATTTCACTCTACAAAGTAGTATCATGTTGACAATTTGGACGTTACCAGTTCCTGGATAAATTAATTCTTGAACTTGTTTTATTGAATTCTTATATCATTGTCATCATCCTCATGTTTATATTATGTTGAAAGTCATCTATGGCCTGTAGTGCATAGATGGACTTGGTATGATTATGACCAGGGATTATTTGGTCTAATCATGACCGTAATGTTACAAATG
This sequence comes from Panax japonicus, assembly GCA_020205505.1. NCBI lineage: Eukaryota > Viridiplantae > Streptophyta > Magnoliopsida > Apiales > Araliaceae > Panax > Panax japonicus. The sequence goes on from CM035111.1 coordinate 21,787,357, forward strand.
ATGTGGTAAAAGTCCTCATTGGCACGTAATACATTGATGGACAGTTGTTGGCATGATCATGACCATTAATGAATACACGACTGTCCTTGGCCCGTAGTGCATGGATAAATTTTGGTCATGATACTAAAGAATATCCTTGACCGTAGTGCAGGGGTGATTCGATGATGTCAATTATTTATTAAGTTGAGTATCAGCGATAAATGTCATGAAAAACCTTTTAAACCATAGAAGATAGTAGATTTTATTCTCTACTTGACTCTTCTAATGGATTGCTTGTTCCGCTGCAGTTATACTTGATGTTTGTTATATTTTATCAATTTAACATTGTTGAAGGCTAATGATAATTTATTCTGCATTGTCTTAGTCATAATATTTCTTACCGGGCTAGTTGAGCTCACCCTTTCTTTCACAGTTCTCTTCAGGAAATGAGAATATAGCTGGGACGAGTAGTGGAACGGAGTGATGGATCAGATGATAGTTTTATTAGTCCTCACTATTCTGTTAAATGGTGTGACAATAATTGTAATGAGGACTTCTTTTGAGTTTGTATACTCTCTAGTATGAAATATTTGTATTCAAACTCACAGTTTATGTTTTGTCGTATTGTACACGACAGTTGTATTATTAAGTTGTATTTAAATTCTGTACCATGTATCTGGCGACTCAAGATAGGTGATGTATACCTAATTTTGGGGGCGTCACAGCAATCACCCGAGTAATCAATGCACCATCAATCTTAGGCCGGTACAGTATGGTGGTAACTACCACAATCAATATGCATATGATAATTATGATCAAGTTTGGGGGTATCACCTAGATTCTTCATGGAGCTACAACTATCAAGACAAATACTCTATTCTAGATCCAGCATACACGCCAGATTTCTCATATCAACATCCATTAAAAGAAGAAAAGTCAAAGTTAGAGGAATTGTTGTCCAAGTTCATAGCATCAAATGAGGAGAGGATGATTAATCAAGAGCGGTCAATTCAAAATCTTCAAAATAAGATAGATCAATTGACCAAAGTCGTAAGCAACCTTCCTCAAAACAATTTGTGTTATGACGAGAATTCCGAGATTGATGAAGTGCCCGAACCAAATCTACAACTGGATGAGACACGAGATGTTGAAAAAGAGGAGACAAGTGGGGATGAACTAACTATGAGTACTAACGCGGATGAGCCGATGTTATTAATGCCTCAAGTGCCTTCTCCGCTAGTTAGATTTGCAAAATCATTCCCACTTGGTAGTCATGTCGTTGGCGAAACTCTTTATTACATAAGAGCGAGAGCAACAATGAAGCCATGGTGGGAAGAGAAAGAGAAGATAGACGAAGAGCCCATTGTGTTTGACACACTTCCATGCCAAAATATGATCACAAACACAATGGAGATAGCACCAAGTCATTTGCCTTTCTTCATGGAGATTATACCGAGTCAGAGCATGTTAGGTGACTTGGATGCTATGGCCATCGCTTGTGGGAACATCCTAAAGGATTATTTGCTACTGATGGATGGAGGATTCCTCAACTTTCGAAGAGGAATTAAATAGCGTTGACAAGAAAAAGTCTGGCTGAAGGACTATAAATCAAGCGCTTATTGGGAGACAACCCAAGTTTAATTCTTATTTATAGGTTTTATTTGGTTTTATATTATTAGTTAATAAATTTGCATGTCTTAGGATCTAACAAGCTTGCTTCTATCATATTCACAGGTTAGTCAAGTCCAACTCAAGTGTGGTTCCCGATCTATTCCAATGTGTCTGGACTATTCTTCAGACTTAGCAGACAAGGAGGAAAATGCTTTATTTTCAGGGAAGTCCTCGTTTATAATTTTTTCTATCTTACCCATTGATGACAATGTCTAGTTTAAGTTTATGGGCATTTTAGTGTCGTATTGCATATAGTTAGTTATTTACATTGTAGTTCGTATAGTTACATTTAGTTTTGCATTCTTAATTTTTTTTTTATTAAAATTTGAAATATAATAGTTAGTTACTATGTTCATCTTGCATGATTCCAGCTGTTAGATAGTTACAGTTTATTTTGGCCAATGATGAGATTAGAATTGGGTAGACAAGTATAATACTAATTATTAGAGTTTTGATGTGATTTCTTGTTATGAATTGAATCTTTTCCTGTTTGAAACTGATATAATAAGGATAGCACAGTAAAAACAACTTGTTGATTGATTGAGTTTAAATTGATACATAATGGGACTCTAAAGGATAATGCTAGTTTAAATAAGAGAATAATTGATGAAAAGTGTGTTAAGTTAAATGAAGCAATAAGTGAAGTTGTGATCTTAAATCTCCGTTATCTTAATTTAACTAGTGGAATTTAATAGTAGTTTAATTTATATAATTTGAAATTTATTTGTTTAAATAGGATTGAGTTGGTTACGGGTTAGTACTTGGTGATTTTTGTTAAATAATTCTCTATGGGAACGATACTCAACTTATCACTTTATTACTTGTTGACCACGTATACTTGCGTGTTGTGCGTAATTAAATTTTACCCAACAAGTTTTTTAACTTATTCTTTTTCCTTTTAGAGTGGCGTGCACAATTAAATAACAAATCTTCCTTTATCTTTCCCATATCCAAGGTGATAGAGTCCCAAGATTTCCATAATTACATTCCTTGAAATTTGTACACCCACATTTCATATTCCAAAGATGTAGAGTTGACATGCACAAGACTATACTCATAATATAACCGGATATCCAATATTTATGCATGAACAATAATTACTCCTTGTAAATTGTACATGCAACAAATCAAAAAGATATATATATATAACTTCCATCTTTTTAGCTTTCTAGGCAATATTAAACACATAGAACTCCACGTGTAGCTAAAGAAAGTATTATCCCAAGAGTATAAATGCACACGTAACCCCATGTCACAAAATACTTTTTGTAGCCATAACATGTCTAAACTTAACTTTAGAAAAACCTTTTCCATTTAGATTTATTAAACCATTTTTCAATTAAGGCATATAACGAGATGCAAATAATGTCCTAGAGCCTTTAAATGAAAAATCAATTATTATACAATTGACCTTACATTTGTCTTCCTAGAAAGAAAAATTTATACGTCCATTTGAAAATCCCACCAATTGTTCTTTTATCAACAGATACCTGAAAAACCATAAAACAATTTAGTACATAAACATTTCATCATCAAAACTTAAAGATGGAATATGACTAGAATATGACTAAGTCAACACATATTGTGAAATGGGAAATACTCATTTGTTTCTTTTTCATCTAAAAAACATTACCCAAGATTGGGTGAAAATTTACCTACTTGTAAATTTATAATTTCCCTCACTAAAATATAAGTGGCACTTATGTGATCTATTAAAACATTGAGAAATTTAACAAAAACCAATTTTAAATCATTGATATCACTACTTATTAGTATAGCCCCTCAATACAATTTTAAATAGTCATTATGTTTTCACATGATAATAATATAACATTTATTTTACAAGTCTTTCAACATAAAGACAAAAAATAAATGTCTTAAACACGTTTACGCTAACAATACTATGTAAAATGATCAACATATCATGAATATACACAAAATGTAAAACCACAACTTTTTGAATACAGATGAATTTTCTATAAATATTATTTTTGAATATTATAGAGTGAAATTGATATAATGTTATAGTTGTGGGTAATATTTATAAATTTTGCAAAGTACGCAAGTTGTTATATAATATTCGATTGGTCAGAGAATATTCATTTTAAAAGGGAATATTCGTACAACGGAACAATCATTGGTGGACCCCACAACAAAATTATTGTCGGATTGAGAAAACAAAAAAATACTTTATGAAAATAACGGCGGAAGTTTTACCGTTAAGTGTTGAAACACCCGGTGTTAAAAGTACAGTAATATGCGTGGTTAAATAGTAGCACACAGTATTAATTATTGATGCTTACGTGATAAGTCACTCAGTTTTGTTGGTATTATTAATGTAATAATACAGAAAATCTTTTTATATAAAATAGAATACTTTTATAAAGTTATTCTATAAATAGAATATATTATATTCTATTATGCATAGTATTGCATAATGTCTGCATAGTGTTTTGCACAGTAAAATCTTTTTATATAAAACAGAATAATTTTATAAAGTTATCTGTTTTATTAGACAATAATTAGAATATATTATATTTTATTATGCATAGTGTTTGCATAGTAAAATCTTTTATAAAGTTATTCATTTTATTAGATTATAAATAGAATATATTATATTTTATTTAAAAGATTTTGCTTTAAATATGGACCGTCAGATTAAAGTAAATCAATCTGGACCGTTCATGAGTTAGTTTCTATGCAGTCCATTTTTCTATAAATAAAAGCTCATTCCTTCATTATTTTCTTACGAATTCACTGAAACTTTAGAGAGATAAACTATAGAGAGACAGAAGAAAGTATTCTGCTACTCCACTACTTATATATCCAGTACTCTTCTTCTTAAGGTAGGGAATATTATTTGTTGTACTCGTAAAGGGTGTTATTCTTTTGTATTCATGAAGAGAACTTATGTTATTTCATTCTTTATTATTCTGTTGGAATAACCTGTATACGCGTGATACCCTATACTTGGTGACATTCTTCTATTATTTCGTCTTTATTATTCTGTTGGAATATCCTGTCTGTGCATTTTACGCCGGACCTGGTTCCGTCCATATTAGTATTCTGCTGGAATAACCTGTCTATGCGAAGTACCGCATACATGGTGATTGCTGTTGTTATTCTATTCTTTATTATTCTGTTGGAACATCCTATCGGTCCGAATTTCGCCTGACCTTGTTCCGTTATTTATTATTCTGTTGGAATAACCTATCTATGTGAAGTACCGCATGCATGGTGATTTCTTTTGTTATTCCATTCTTTATTATAATCAGTTGATTAAAGTTTTGACTTCTATACTGCATAAAATTAGTGGAATATCCTTGATATTTGCGCTTCATCCAGTATCCTTTCATGGAAATATTCTTTTGAGCATTCTTGAATTTTAATCTACAAAGCAGTATCATGTTGACAATTTGGACATTATTAGTTCCTGGATAAATTAATTCTTGAACTTGTTTTTATTGAATTCTTATATCTTTGTCATCATCCTCATGTTTATATTTTTTTGAAAGTCATCTGTGTCCTGTAGTGTATAGATGGACTTGGTATGATTATGACAAGGGATTATTCGGTGTAATCTTGACCGTAATGTTACAAATGATGTGGTAAAAGTCCTCATTGACCCATAGTGCATTGATGGACAGTTGTTGGCATGATCATGACTATTATTGAATACAAAAATATTCTTAGCCCGTAATGCATGGATAATTGTGGTCGTGATACTAAAGAATATCCTTGGCCGTAGTGCAGGGATGATTCGACGATGTGAATTATTTATTAAGCTGAGTCTCAACGATAAAAGTTATGAAAAACCTTTTAAATCATAGAAGATAATAGATTTTATTCTCTACTTGACTCTTCTAATGGATTGCTTGTTCCGCTGCAGTTAAAATTGATGTTTGTTATATTTTATTAGTTTAACACTGTTGAAGGATAATGATAATTTATTCTGCATTATCTTAGTCTTAATATTTCTTACTGGGCTTGTTGAGCTCACCCTTTCTTTCACTGTTCTCTGCAGGAAATTAGAACGTAGCTGGGACGAGTCGGGGAACGGAGTGATGGTCCGGATGATATTATTAGCTAGTAGTCCTCACTATTCTGTTAAATAGTGTGACAATAAATGTAATGAGGACTTATTCTGAGAGTGGATATTGTCTAGAAGATAGTTTTTGTATTAAAACTCACAGCTCTCTTGTTGTATATTAAAGATTGTATTTGTATTCTGTACCATGTATTTGGCGACTCAGAGTAGGTGGTGTATACCTATTTTGGGGGCATCACAGTTGGTATCAAAGCTTAGGGATATGATCCCTGACTAAGATGTGAGACTAAAACTAGGAGGGGAGAGACGGGGAATTCCTTCGCTAGTATGACCTACCTAAGTTTATTTGGTATTTAATTGGTCGGTCAAAGTATAGGGATAATATATATATATGTTAATTAACCTTTGTTTTGTTGCAGTATCTGAAAATGACTTCCGAGAATGTTGAGAATAGCAATGGAGCACAAGAGACCGTTGAGTCTCCACATATCAATAATCAGGAGAATGTGCATCAGGAAGGTGACAATCCTCATGCAAACAACAACACTGACCAAGTTATGAATGATGGATTGTTCAGAGGCTTTATGCAATTCATGCAACATCAAGCGAGAGCGGCTCCTGTCCAAAATATAGGTGGAAACACTGGAAACTCTGGGACGATCACTGCTAAACAGTTCAAGGAGCTGGGACCACCAGAGTTTATTGGAGAGACAAAACCACTTAAGGCGGAAGTATGGATAAAGCAGATCACCAAGATATTTGATGTCTTGGGATTCTTCGAGGAGCAAAAGGTTCCCCAAGCCACCTTCATGTTGCGTGAAGAGGCAGATTACTGGTGGAAATCTGTAAAATGTACCCAGCCTGACGCACTCAAGATGTCTTGGGAGAAGTTCAAAGAGCTATTCAACGACAAGTACTTTCCCGAGAGTATTCGCCACATGAAAGAAGTGGAGTTTATCAAATTAGAACAAAAAAATATGACCGTGTCGTAATACGAGGCTAAATTTGTGGAGTTATCCCGGTTCGCATCCCATTTGGTCGATAATGAGGAGCGAATAACGCGAATGTTTTTAAGAGGTTTGAAATCGGAGAAACATCAATATCTTATTTCTCATAAACTGTGTTTGTACTCAAATGTTATAAATAGGGCTCAGTTATTGGAGCGCGATAACGAGTCAACGCAACCTAGAGAAAACAGCTAGCAGCATGAAAATACCAGTGGTATCAGTCATCAAAATGGTGACAACAAACGTGGAGGGAATCAACATGCCAAAAATGGTAACCACTTCGGTGGTAATAATGGCCAAGATAGTAAAAATGGACATTTCAAGAAAAGGAGATTCAACAATGATGGAAGGACGTCAGCACCAGCACCTGTTGATAAGGAAGGAGAACGACCACCTATCATATGCTTCAAATGCGGAGGGGAGGGACACATAAGTCTAAACTGCGCGATGTCATCCAAAGCATGTTATAATTGTGGAAGAGAATGTCACTTAGCCCAATTTTATCGTTCACTAAAGACAAGTTCAGCCAGGATGGAGGTACCAAAGGTCATCCCAGAAAAGTCAAAGCCGGTAGTGCAACGGAGAGCGTTTGTTGTGACCTCCCAGAAAGCAAGGAACCTGAATGAGGTCATCACGGGTAAGCTTATCATAAAATCTAGAGAAGTCTATACCTTATTTGATACCGGTTCTACCCATTCTTTTATTTCTCCTACTTGCGCTAAATGATTAAATTTGACTCTGGAGAAATTAGACTTTGACTTATCTATAGAAACTCCGTTGGAAGAAACCTTCATTACATCCACTGTTTATAAGTATTGTTTGGTTCAAATCGGTACCCTCACATTAACTGTCAATCTTATTTCATTAAAAATACTTGCATTTAACATGATTCTAGGGATTGATTGGTTAACTACTCATCATGCTAAAATTGATTATTTTTGTAAGGTTGTTAGCTTTCATATTCCTAATCAACCTATTATGCAAATTCAAGCGACCAAACCATTAAAATCAATCACGGTCATCTCAAGCCATAAAGCTATTTGTTTATTAAAAAATGGATGTCAAGCTTTCTTAGCCCACATCACAGATCTAAACAAAAATACGTCAGTTTTGAATGATATTTCCATTGTTAATGAATTTCCTGACGTATTCCCTGAAGAACTTCCTGGCCTACCCCCAGAGCGTGAAATTGAATTTTGTATCGACCTTGAACCCGGTACAAAACCCATTTCCAAAGCCTCGTATCGAATGGCTCCTATTGAACTTCAGGAGTTAAAGAATCAACTGCAGGAATTGTTAGACATTGGCTTTATTCATCCTAGTACTTCTCCTTGTGGTGCTCCTGTTCTATTCGTGAAGAAGAAAGATGGTTGTATGCGACTTTATATTGATTATCGGGAGTTGAATCATGTCACCATCAAAATTAAATACCCATTGCCACGTATTGATGACCTGTTTGACCAGTTGCAAGGAGCCAAATTCTTTTCAAAGATTGATCTTTGTTCCGGATATCACCAATTGAAGATTAGAACCGCTGACATTCCAAAGAAGACTTTAGGAAATCGGTACGAGCATTATGAATTCCTAGTCATGTACTTTGGATTGGCTAATTCTCCTGCTGCCTTCATGGATATGATGAACCGAGTATTCAAGGAATATTTGGATCACTTTGTGATCGTCTTTATTGATGACATCCTTATTTATTCCAAAAGCCGTGAAGATCATTAACAACACTTGAGGCTGATACTCCAAAAGTTTCGTGAATACAAGCTTTATGCCAAGTTAAAGAAATGCGAGTTCTGGCTTGAGGAAGTAGCATTCCTTGGGCACGTGGTATCAAGTCATGGAATATTTGTTGACCCAGCAAAGATTAAAGCTATTCAAAGCTAGGAGCAACCTAAATCAGTGACCAAAGTACGTAGCTTTCTCGGCTTAGCAGGTTATTATCAGAGATTCGTTGAAGGGCTTTCTCGAATCGCTACTCCTCTAACTCAGCTGACTCAAAAAGATACAAAGTTCAGTTGGAGTGAGGAATGTGAGAAGAGTTTTTAAGAACTCAAGAGGAGACTCATTTCAGCACCTGTTCTGACAATACCATCTGGTTCGGAGGGATTTTTCATCTACAGTGATGCTTCGGGCAAAGGGTTAGGATGTGTTGTCATGCAACATTGGAAATTCATAGCATATGCCTCACGAAAACTCAAAGAATATAAGAGGAATTATTCTACTCATGACCTAGAGTTAGAAGTTGTTGTCTTCGCACTTAAAATTTGGAGGCATTACTTGTATGGGGAGAAGGTGGAGATCTTTACGGATCATAAAAGCCTCAAATATTTCTTCACTCAAAAGGAACTCAACATGCGACAATGATGTTGGCTTGAACTGTTAAAAAATTATGATCATACCATCCAATACCATCCTGGAAAAGCGAACGTGGTAGCTGACGCATTGAATAGAAGATCATATGCAAGTACGCGTACGATATTGTCAACACAAAGGCCCATTTTGTGTGACTTGCAAAGGATGGAGATGGAGTTAAAGACTCCAGGGACCCATGTGATGATGTCAAATATACGAGTAGAACCGACTTTAATTGATAAAGTTAAAGCTGCTAAAGCTACAGACCTGGAGCTAATGCGTATGAGGAAGAAAGTGCAAGAAGGTGATATGCCGGAAGCAAGAATCGATGAAGAAGGAAAACTTCAAGTCAACTCCAGACTTTGTGTTCCTAACGACCCTGATTTAAAGTATAAAATCACGATGGAGGCGCACAACACACCGTTTGCAATCCATCCTGGGATTACCAAAATGTATCATGATCTTCGACATACATTTTGGTGGGGCAATAGGAAGAGAGGGATAGTGCTATTTATCTCAAGGTGTCTAATGTGTCAACGAGTCAAGGCGGAGCATCAAGTACCCAAAGGTCCATTGCAACCACTTGAAATTCTAGAATGGAAGTGGGAGCACATTACCATGGATTTCGTTACCGGTCTTCCTAAGGTTTCTCAAGGTATAGATGCGATTTGGGTCATTGTTGATAGATTGACCAAGTCTGCTCATTTTTTACCGATATGAGAAACTTATACACTTGAACGTCTTTCTCGTATGTACATAAATGAGATTGTAAGACTGCATGGTATGCCAGTATCCATAGTTTCTGATCGAGACCCAAGATTCACTTCACAATTTTGGGTTAGTTTGCAGAAAGCTATGGGCACAGATTTACGATTTAGCTCGGCATATCATCCTCAGACGGATGGACAGTCGGAGTGGACTATTCAAACTCTTGAATATCTATTAAGACTTTGTGTCCTTGATTTCAAGGGAAGTTGGGACAATTTTTTACCATTGGTGGAGTTTTCCTACAACAATAGTTATCAAGCAAGTATTGGCATGGCTCCATTCGAAGCGTTGTATGGAAAAAAGGGTCGTTCTCCAGTATGATGGGATGAGGTGGGAGAAACAACGTTGTTGCGACCGGAGTTGGTACATATGACTACAGAAAAGATTCAAATGATCCAGCAACGTATAAAAACCTCACAAGATCGAAAAAAGAGTTATGCTGATCTTCATCGAAAGGATGTGGAAATAGATATAGGAGATCATGTGTTGTTACGTGTTGCTCCATGGAATGGAGTTACGAGATTTGGATAAAGAGGATAGCTCAATCCTCGATTCATCGGCCTATTTTTAATCCTCGATCGAGTAGGAAATGTGGCCTATAGACTCGCTTTACCGCCAAGTTTGTCTCGTGTTCATAATGTTTTTCACATATCCATGCTACGTAAATATGTGGAAGACCCGAACCACATTATTGAGTTAGAACCGGACAAAATAGCGGAAGATTTGACGTATGAAGAGGTTCCTGTTCAAATCTTGGATAAAAAGGAACATATTCTACGCACCAAGGTTATACCTCAAGTCAAAGTTTTGTGGAGAAACCACGATGTTGAGGAAATGACTTGGGAGTTCAAATATGAAATGAAATCAAGGTATCCTTACCTCTTTGACATACCAGGTACGTACCCTAATTTCGAGGGTGAAATTTCATAAGTAGGGGAGATTGTAAAACCCAAACTTTTTGAATAAAGATGAATTTTCTATAAATATTATTTTTGAATATTATGGAGTGAAATTGATCTAATGTTATAGTTGTGGGTAATATTTATAAATTTTGCAAAGTACGCAAGTTGTTATATAATATTCGATTGGTCGGAGAATATTCATTTTAACAGGGAATATTTGTACAACGGCACAATCATTGGTGAAACCCACTACAGAATTATTGTCGGATTGAGAAAATGACAAAAATACTTTATGAAAATAACAGCGGAAGTTTTACCGTTAATAGTTGAAACACCCGGTGTTAAAAGTACAGTAATACGCGTGATTGCATAGTAGGACACGGTATTAATTATTGATGCTTACGTGATAAGGCACTCAGTTTTGTTGGTATTATTAATGTAATAATACAGAAACTCTTTTTATATAAAACAGAATACTTTTATAAAGTTATTTATTTTATTAGACAATAATTAGAATATATTATATTTAATTATGCATTGTATTTGCATAGTACCTGCATAGTGTTTGCAAAGTAAAATCTATTATAAAATTATTCATTTTATTAGATTATAAATAGAATATATTATATTTTACTTAAAAAATTTTGCTTTAAATATGGACCGTCAGATTAAAGTAAATCAATCTGGACCGTTCATGAGTTAGTTACTATGTAGTCCATTTTTCTATAAATAGAAGCTCATTCCTTCATTATTTTCTTACGAATTCACTGAAACTCTAGAGAGATAAACTATAGAGAGACAGAAGAAAGTATTCTGCTACTCCACTACTTATATATCCAGTACTCTTCTTCTTAAGGTATGGAATATTATTTGTTGTACTCGTAAAGGGTGTTATTCTTTTGTATTCATGAAGAGAACTTATGTTATTCCATTCTTTATTATTTTGTTGGAATAACCTGTATACGCGTGCTACCCTATACTTGGTGACATTCTTCTATTATTCCGTCTTTATTATTCTGTTGGAATATCTTGTCTGTGCGTTTTACGTCGGACCTGGTTCCGTCAATATTAGTATTCTGCTGGAATAACCTGTCTATGCGAAGTACCGCATACATGGTGATTGCTGTTGTTATTCTATTCTTTATTATTCTGTTAGAACATCCTATCGGTGCGAATTTTGCCTGACCTTGTTCCTTTATTTAGTATTCTGTTGGAATAATCTGTCTATGCGAAGTACCGCATGCATGGTGATTTCTTTTGTTATTTCATTCTTTATTATACTCAGTTGATTAAAGTTTTGACTTCTATACTGCAAAAAATTATTGGAATATCCTTGATATTTGCGCTTCATCCAGTATCCTTTCATGGAAATATTCTTTTGAGCATTCTTGAATTTTAATCTACAAAGCAGTATCATGTTGACAATTTTGACATTATTAGTTCCTGGATAAATTAATTCTTGAACTTGTTTTTATTGAATTCTTATATCATTGTCATCATCCTCATGTTTATATTTTTTTAAAAGTCATCTGTGTCCTGTAGTGTATAGATGGACTTGGTATGATTATGACAAGGGATTATTCGGTATAATCATGACCGTAATGTTACAAATGATGTGGTAAAAGTCCTCATTGATCTATAGTGCATTGATGGAAAGTTGTTGGCATGACCATGACTATTATTGAATACACAAATATTCTTAGCCCGTAATGCATGGATAATTGTGGTGGTGATACTAAAGAATATCCTTGGCCGTAGTGCAGGGATGATTCGATGATGTGAATTATTTATTAAGCTGAGTCTCAACGATAAAAGTCATGAAAAACCTTTTAAATCATAGAAGATAATAGATTTTATTCTCTACTTGACTCTTCTAATGGATTGCTTGTTCCGCTGCAGTTAAAATTGATGTTTGTTATATTTTATTAGTTTAACACTGTTGAAGGCTAATGATAATTTATTCTGCATTATCTTAGTCATAATATTTCTTACTGGGCTAGTTGAGCTCACCCTTTCTTTCACTGTTCTCTTCAGGAAATGAGAACGTAGCTGGGACGAGTCGGGGAACGGAGTGATGGTCCTGATGATAATTTTAGCTAGTAGTCTTCACAATTCTTTTAAATAGTGTGACAATAAATGTAATGAGGACTTATTCTGTGAGTGGATATTGTCTAGAAGACAATATTTGTATTAAAAATCACATCTCTCTTGTTGTATATTAAAGATTGTATTTATATTCTGTACCATGTATTTGGCGACTCAGAATAGGTGATATATACCTATTTTGGGGGCGTCACACAAAAACTATCACATTATAGTTTATACAATTATATTGTTAGTGTAAACATATAAATAATTCTATATCCGATAGAATCCCAAGGTAAATATGCATATATAATCACTTAATATGTATCCACTTTAATATTTATAACTTAGTTTCAATCTCACAATTGAACTAAATCACTATAAATATTTTGAATCATATTTAGGCTAATAAAATATGTATTTTATTTACCAAATTATTATATTGATTTCATTCACCAAATCAATATTGTTCTTTCTAGGTTAAATAAGTGAAATAAGTTCACACATCAATATTATTCAAAAGTTTGTGTTTTAAAGACTTTCATTTCATAGGACTACAAAATCAAATTGAATTTCGCAACAAGAAATCCAGTCTTACTATTTCCTACATAAATAAAATTATGCTCTAAATAGTTCAAAGGCCAAATTTAGTCCATAAATAAAAATCTTAAAGAATCACCCCCACACTTTTAAATAATTAAAATCTCATTGAATAATTTCACTTCACAATATAATGATCACTACTTAAAATAATTGTTAGATTAATTGACATTTTATGTAACAATGTTCATATAAAAATTAGTTCCACATGAGAATATTAAGGAACACTTCTCAAACAAAAATAAGTTTTTGTATATTTTATGTGTGGGTAAAATGCAAACTCGACCACTGAACTTTAGGAGTTTTTGGGTATTGAGCCCTTTTCTTTTGGTCAACGCAAAACCTCTAGTTTGAACTCATAACCTCTAGTTTGGAAATTTGGCTCAATGACCAACCGAGCTACAGGGCCTAGTTGTTATAATTATGCAAAGATTAATATTTATAACTAAACAATTAGATCCCCAAATTAAAAGACAAAACAGATCACCAAATTACATAATTTATGGAAAATATTACATTATGTAATAATTATACTAATACTAATACTAATAATAATAATAATAATAATAGTAATAATATTAATAATAATTATACTAATAATAACAATAATTAACAATAATAATAATAATAAATAACAATAATAATAATAATAATAATAATAATAATAATAATAATAATAATAATAATAATAATAATAATAATAATAATAATAATAATGAGGCGTATAAGATTCGAGGAATTGATGAGAAGTTATTGATGGTTTTTATTATGAAGTATTGTAGTGCGTGCTTAATTGTTCTGAGGCCGGATGAATAAATTTGATTCTATGATACTGTTGGATTCATAATCATTTAGTTAGATACATTACATATCATTGCATTGCATAGCATGTAGTTTGTTTTGTGCTCGAGGACTAGCATGATTTAAGTTTGGGGGATTTTGATAAGTGGATTTTATATCCACGAATCGATGTCCATTTCAAGCTTAATTTGTTGTTACTTTCTTGTTTTCGTGTTCGTTTTTACTCGTTTAGTATTCTTTTATGTGTAGGGTGGTTGTTGTGGCAAGTCATGAAAAAAGGTGGTCATTTGGAGTAATTTTGGAAGCAAACATAAAATAAGCAAAACTGGTTAACAGTGGCCATGCCCGCCAGGGCGGGCCTGTTTTGCCTTGTACCCCCCGCCGGGGCGGGGGTGCCGAAGTCTGGAGTGTCCTGTTTTGTTTGAAACTCGGCTGGAACATGGATTGTTATGACTTTGTGTGGCATGTGGACTCTAGTTGTTGAGGGACTTCGACTAGAACTCTGTGGGAGATATATATTCATCAACAAACAATGGATTAAGGATTACGGAAGGCAAAGTATAGAGGTTAATTCTAGTTTTTCATAGCAAGCTTTGGAGGAGTATTTTGAAGAGATTTTTGTGATGATTGTAGATTAAGGCTACGTGCAGGGTGTCTTGCATTATTCTTCATCTTAGTTTATATTTGTAATTGGAAGGATGTTTCCTTTAAATTTTTTTAGTTTTTATTTCATTCAATATGAACTAATTCACTTTTTAGGCTTATGATGGATCTTTAAGTGAAACTATGATTTTGTAGCTTTGATTTCTAGTTCAATAAATTATTTCCCAGTTTATCTATATTAATTTGAGCGTGAATTTATGAATTGCCTGATCAACGATTCTTTGTGGACTTATATGAACTCAAGAGATGAAATACATTCTAGACTTAATTAATATAGCATGTGTTCTAGATGTATGTGTTTGAACAGAATCTTGATGAATGTTAGGGTAGAGATATGCTTAACATGGTATGTAATCAGATAGAGAACTTAATCTTAAACCTTCTTTAATTTTAATTCACATAGAGATATAGTGAGTTAGTTGATTAAGGTGTTTAACTAATTTCTATCTAAATTATGGATTTGAGTTAATACAGTATTACTGCATCGAGAGGTGGCTAGTACGACATTCGTGTTCTTGATTAATAAACGGGTATAGTAATTTGAATTGGAATAGAGGTGTAAAAATCAGAGTGAAACTTAGGGTGAAATCATAAGTCTAAATCTCCATTAATTGTTTAAAAGTTCAGTTGTGATATTGGCATTTGTTTTGTGATAGAATATTTATTAATAATTTAGTTTTTATAATTTTAATCATTGAATTTGATAGTTTGATAAAATTAGGATTAATAGGAAATTGGTAATTATAGATTTAAATTCTTACTAAGTCTCTGAGGGAACGATACTATACTTACTATTGTATTACTTGTTGACCACGTATACTTGCATGCTATGCGTATTAGATTTTACCCAACAATCTTCCTCAAAGAGTGAAGAAGCCAATCATCAGATCTAAGGGGAAAGTGCCCAAGGAGAAGATTAAAGAATTCCTCCGTCAGATGGGACATAATGAAACCAAGGTGGTTCAAATCTTGAAAGAAGCTCCACTAGGTTAGGAAAGGATCATAGGGGAATCAAATGTCCAATTCAAATTCAAAGCCAGAAAAGGACATCCGGACTAGGCTACTCCTCTGGGTCCACTCACAGGAACCCACACAAGAATAAACCGATTCCTTCATCCACAAGGAGTCTTCCTAAACCTACAGGCATTAGTCCTATACAGACTTTATGAAAAGTTCATGCCCCTGTGGTAGCCATGCTATTTCCTAAGACGATACCAGTTAAAGGAAAGGAAGTCCTGATTCCAGACCTAGAGGCAGAGGAAAGGAATCAAAGGCATAAACAAGAGATAAAGAAACATGTGGCAAACATGCGCTTCCTGGTCCATACGGAGAGTATGAACAAAGACATCCTAGATTATGATTGTCCAGACATCATGGTCATCATTCAAGAGAAGGAGGACGATAACAACCCCTTCGTCACAGCTGTCCACTAGAACTTGACCCTTGGCAATTGGATCAACACTCTTTGCATTTGCTGACAAGGGTAAAAATGACAGAAACTCCCTCTGCCCTGTAGATATCAATACCTTCTTACTTTTGTTGCATAATATTAGCAGTTATTTTTGTCAATTTCATGCTAACACTTTGTATAATTAAACAGTTTCATATATTAAGTGAAAGCATTTTTTTTCAGGACTCTAAAGATAGATGTGCCTAAATTTGCTGATGAGGTGCCTATTCTTCATAAGGACTGTAACTTTGATGTAAAGTTGGACTCAGACTTGATGGAGATTGAACAAGAGGACTATGAGATACCTAAGGAGATCAAAGAATGGGTTGAAGACAAACCCAAGCCAAATATTGATCAACCCACCTCTTTTAACTTTGGAACCTCAAAAAACCCCAAATAAATACAGATTGTTACAGACCTTAAGCTATGATGGCTCTTTTCCATGATCTAATACATAAAGAGATAGAAATATATGTGGATGACATCATTGTCAAGTCTCAAAGGGAGGAAGACCACCTAGATCATCTCAAAAAGCTCTTCAGCTGGTTGCGTAAGTACAACTTCAAGCTGAATCCAACCAAATGCGCTTTTGGTGTCAAATCAGGCAAGTTAATAGGATTCCTAATTAGCCACAAAGGGATTGAGCTGGATCATGCAAAAATCTAGGCCATCACGGAAATGTCCATACTCCAGACAGAGAGGGAAATACGGGGATTTTTGGAAAGAGTAAACTTCATCAGTCGATTCATCTCCCAACTCATAGCAACCTGTGAGCCTATCTTTAATTTTCTAAGGAAGAACTCCTCAAAGAGATGGAATGATGAGTGTCAAAAAGCCTTCCTTTCCATTAAAGAGCAACTGATCAAAGCTCCTATTTTGGTATCTCCTAGGGATGGTGTTCCACTGTTTATGTACCTGACAATCAATGACAATGCTATGGGTTGCATGTTGGGATAGAAAGATGATAGAGGCCCATAACGGGCTATCTATTACCTCAACAAAAGATTCAGCATCAGTGAACATAAATACACTCTGATTGAGAAAACTTGTTGTGATTTAGCATGGGCTTCCATCACTACAAAAAATGGTGATTTTGCAACAAATAGTTTTCGTTGCTAAATGTGAGGAATTTCTTTGGCAAATGTCATTTGTAACGATTTTTTGGTCGTTGGTCCGTAGTACAAAGATGACCTATTATTGAATATCTTTGGTATGGAGTACAAAAATGAACTGTTGATGAATATCTTTGCCCCGTAGTGCAAAGATGTCCTGTTGTTGAATATCTTTGACCTGTAGTGCAAAGATGAACTGTTGATGATTATCTTTGGGCCGTAGTGAAAAGATGAATTTATTAGTATGATTATTAATAGGAAATATGATTTGGTATAACCATGATCTTTGATGTTTCAGGTAAAGACATGTGATGAAAATTATCTTCGTCCTGGATGAGAAGAGGAATTTAGAACTACAATTATGATTATGAGTTATACACATAATTGTGGACAGAAACTGTTGATTGATGTTACAGGGATAAAACATTGTTGGTGGACTTTTAACATGAAGAAGATAATAGACCTTATGGTCTATTTGACTCTTCTAATGGATTGCTCGTTCCGCTGCAACTATAGTTGAAAAGTTTTATCATCTACCATATGTTCTAAATCTCTAATTTATTACTGACGAAGGCTATTGATAATTTAATTATCTTTAGTCATGATATTCTTTACTGGGCTAGTTGTGTTCACCATTCTGCTTCATAATTCCTTTCAGGTAAAAAGAGTGTAGCTAGGTTGAGCGGGGGTAACAAAGGAATAGAACGGTGGTCTCATGCTGTGGAGGTTCTCCCTAAACAGTATGTAAATAATTTTATTGAGAACTTTAGAATAGTGTGTTTTATTTTATACATCATATAGTAGTTATATTTGGTGAATCAAATAAGGTGAGGCGAACCCAACGTTGGAAGGGTGTTTTGCCACTATCATACAAGATGTCTAATGAAATGCGACTTCGTGTTATCATAAGACAGGGTTGTGCACATCCACGTGCAGAGTATATATCTACGAGCGCTACCTATATAATCTTGGAGTTCGGATGAAAATAGTTCTCAATTAGAGACAATGGAGATAATTATATGTCAAGAGAAGACTCACCATTTAAAAGAATATGATAGCAATCTTCTCATTTTTTCTTTGGGGTCTGTTGGGTCAACCAAGGATAATTCTCCAGTCATATGATAACTATTATAACTTAGATGCATGGCCTCCCATGTACGAAGGTTTTCTTGAGCATTTTCTGAAGATTTTAATTTCTAAAACAGTTATTGACTGTACCTTTATCTAAGGTGCCATTGCGATGTGCTATCCAAGGTTGGGATGAGAGTCAAAGTTAATATATATTGTATCAAAACACACAGTATATGTGTTATTGTATTTTGCACGACAATTGTAATAATTAAGTTATAGTTATTTTCTGTACCATGTACTTGGCGACTCAGAATGGGTTGGGTGGATTGGACCTATTTTGTGGGTGTCACAGTTGGTATCAGAGCTTAAGGATATGGTCTCTGGTGGAGATCAGGGAATAGAACTAAGAGGGGAGAGACGAGTAATATACTTCGCAAGTATGTGTCCTACCTAAGCTGAATTTTCTTACTTAAGTTGACAAATTGGGATATGTCAATTAACCTTTGTTTTGAAGCTGTATGCTAGAATGATATCTGAAATACACGAGATGAGAAATGGAGAAATCATGATGACCGGTGAGATAGAATATGAAATGAAAGCAAGGTATTCTCAACTCTTCGAAATACCAGGTACGTAAATTTCTGCGACGAAATTTCAAAAGGAGGGGAGATTGTAAGACCCTGAATTTTATGAAATAAAAGTATTCAATTTATCTTATAATTACTATTCAGTAAATGGTTAAATTGATAAAAGGTTAAAGTTAAGGGTGATATATGTAAATATTTTAAATAAGCAAGTGGTTATAAAATACTCATTGTTGTTGGAGAATATTCGTTTGGTCGTGGGATATTCTTACTGTCGGAGAATATTCTTACGACGGTGCAGCCATCACTACAACAAAAAGGGTTATTTCTGACGGAATATTCTGTCAGTATTAAGCATATTCCGTCGAGGTTAACCTTATTTCCGATCGAAATTTCGATCAGAAATTCGGTCGTATATAAGCAGGTCGAAATTAAGTCCGTTGATCTTTTGGTCGGGGATACTTAACCTCGACAGACTTATCCTCGGCTGAATATTCTGTCCAGGGTAATATATGTCCGACTGAAATACTTCGGGCGAGGCTATTCGGTCGGTGATAAGCATGACACGTGGCAGCATGACAAAAATGGCAGATTCCTTAAACTCGACGGAATTCAGTCAAGCGTATCACTATTCCGTTGAGGATAAATGTGACACGTGTCACATGCCAAAAATAGGAAGGAATTATTTTTGACGAAATTCCATCGAGAATAGTACTATTCCGTCGAGAATAGTGTTTTTTTATATTTTTTTGCAATATCCGAAGATTTAACCCACATCTTGTACCTATACCTATATTCCCAACAGCACATACACATACACAAGCTAACAATATGACCAATAACATTAATTACACTTACCAAGGCCGACGATATGTCAAAAACCAACTAAATTAGAAGTAAAAAGGTCAAAAACATCAAATTAATCTAAACTAAACTATATCAAACATCTCATTAGGCTAAATTAAGCTAAATGTCAAACCGCAAGAAAACCAAAGTAATGACACGATTTAAACTACAATACATCAAAAATAATGTAACTCAGAATGTAAACTAAGTAAAAAATAATGTAAACTACAAATGAATGTAAACTAAGTAAAACTAGTAGAGCCCCCGGTATGAGGAGGATCATCGGGCGGGCGTCGACGCTGCTCTAGAGTATGAAAATTGCCACCATCATCATCCCGCTCGTCAGTCCGCTCGTCACCCTGTTGATACAATATAATGTAACTCATTAGTCCATATATATGATTTAGTTAAAGATAACTACATGAAAATTAAATTACATACATAATATATATTTGAATTTAAAATGAATAGTATACCTGAGCAGTCGAGGGCCGACTCAACATCGGCCCAAACGCGTCCTCGACTAAGGTAACCACTATCCAAACAATCTCGTCGCGTATCGTGGCCCACTGCTCCAGAGGGATACCCGTACTCTCAGCGGTGGCACCAGCTGCAACGTCCTGCGCAAGCTGATGGAGGCGAGAATGGCTGGGCAGGTCCTGACGATGGAACAACGGATCGGTCTCAAACCTCTCTGACACTGCAGCCATAACACACTGAAACAAACCATCGTCTAAGCCAGCACCCGTATGTGATGGTCCCATGGGGGCTCTCGGATGCAGACGCTGGCTAGAGCCTACAAAAATAAATACAACATGAATAATATGGCTACTTTTCTTTATTCATAAACACGAAATAAACTAAAAATATTATATCTCCTGGCAGTGTATAGGCTGGTATCCTCGGTAACCCCAGCACGCGATACCGGTCGCTAGTACTAGTGGGAGTATCCTGAGATGCGACCCAAAGAGCCGTCTCCTCGTCATGAGATAAACTAATCTCTGGCGGAGGGACGGTGGAATCTAACGTCTCAGCATCGCCCCTAGCAGCCTGCAACTCTGATATACGCTGGCTGCAGATCTTCTCAAACCGCTCCTGTAATTTGATATATGTACATGTGAGTTATCTTGGTATCATCATATAAATTACGTAATATTATCCTAAATAATATTTATTATAGTAAATTTATTACCCGTATAGCTAGTGCTGATGGAGACATAGTCGACCCCGAAGTAGAGACCTTTGGCGTATGGACTCTATCCCAGAACTCCATCATAATAGGAGGTCGTCCCAAGCTACTCCGCATGGCCTAAATCATATACATTAAATAATATCACCTTAATTTACTATAGTTGTAGTTTAATATTAAACTAAACTAAAGGTAAATACATATCACCTTAACCTCTTGAAACGACTGCGAGCCAGAAGTATGTATAACTTGCAGGTTGCCTCGATTCTTCTTCATCTGATATGACTTGGTCTTGAACGCAACATCATCCAAGTACGCACACATCACAGCCCATGTTGGATCTGATACTGCTGGCGACTGATGCTCTCGCAAAGTAGTCCTGGGCGATTCTTCTACATCCCAGACGGCCCTCTGTCGCATCTCGTATAGCCAGCCGATATAATTCTTTGAGATGTGGGCAATGATAATGGCGTCACCATCCGCCTCAGTGATGCCGGTCTCGTATCTATAGTATCTCTATCAAATAGACATAACATACGTACAATTAATTATTTGAACAATATGTAAATAACATGGACCTTAATTGTATATATGTAATTCAACTTACGTGAAACTCTCACAACATTGTCACTATGAAGCCGGCATCGTAACGCGAGTACTGGCTAAATTGCATGCAGCCAATAGGGAGATGCTCCAGGCAGATGGCATGTACGGTCACCTTAGCGACAGAATCCATAATACTAGGATACAAAATTTATTAAGAATAGTTTAATTTATTAATCACATAATAATATCATAGCGATTGAACATAAGTGATGGTTGAAACCTACATAGACGAGCCGACATCAACTGGAACGATGTCAGGCACTGCCGACGGACGGCCTAATCGACCGAGGTTAGGCCCTCACTGATGTCGACGTCTAGCATCTGTATGTTTAAAAATGTTATGACATTGTCAATGAATGTATAATATAGTTATGAAAAAAATGTTACTGAGCCAAAAAAAGAAATCAACTCACTAGCATCTGAAGACGACCCACCCTGGGAGCCGTCGCCCGATCCAGAGCGGTCACCACCATGGCCACCTCCACCGCTATGTCGAGGCATAGCTGTATTACTGAAATAACAGACATAGATACGATGACATTAATTAAATTTCATTACAATTATTATATCTAATTTCGTTGTATAATATTTACAAAACACCAATTAGTAGTACGTCGTCAAACCCGTCAGAATCAAAATCATTTTTATTTCTATCTTCTAATTCTGTCTCTTCTTCTTCTGTATCAATTTCTTCCTCAGTATCATCTTCTACCACCAAATACGGACTGACAACCACATCTTTTTCCACTTCGTCAACATCGAGTACGTCAACGACATCATCAACCAACACATTGTCATCATATAGCACAACGTGGCTGGAATTGCTAACTTGGTCTTGTAACGGGTCATCCGTACCATCAAATGACTGAGTCTTCGTTGTGACAACTGTATACCAGGGGGTTCTATAATTTACGACATTAGAGGCATAGTGCACTTGAGTTGCTTGGCTGGCTAACACAAATACGTCATCAGAATGTAAATTAGATTTTATATCTACTGTGACGATTCTATTACGATCAACTTTAACACCCTTTGCAGTATCAAACCAGCGACACTTAAATATAACGACCTTTTTAGCACCTGGATAATTGAACACAACCACTTCCTTTAATCTTCCATAGTAATTAGACTCAGAATCTCCATAAAAGCTTCCCAACACGACAACGCCAGAGTTGACTGATGTCAATTCATTCAAGTCATACAACCTTGAATCTATTCGCATTAGTGAATGCTTCCATCTATGATATAGTCAACCCCGGGTTAGAAGCTCGCGATTCCAATTCAAATGCGCTGCGTACAATAATATGGCAATTGTTTAATTATTTGATTAAGGTATAAAAAAATCATTTTCAACTTGAAATAATACATACTTGATTTACAATGATACTTCAGGCATATTCAAATTCACGATGTAGATACAATATTAAATCGTTATCGGTTAGGTAAGTCGTCGTCTCATGTCCAAATGGTCTAAGGTACACGTTAATGTCTTTTGTAGGACTCTTATCCCCGGGTATTAGTAAAGTCAAGAAAAGATACGGATTCCTCATGCACATTCACGGTAGAAGATTGTAAGCTACCGTAATCACTGGACAAACATAGTATGGCTGACTAAAATTATTAAACAGACAAAATCTATCTGTAGCCATGCCAAGCCTGACATTCCTAACATCGTCGGCAAATTATGGAAAATTAGCATCAAAATTCTTCCATTCATCTCCATCTGCTGGGTGAGTAAGCTGACCAGGGACGACGTCCCTTGTCCTATGCCAACGCTTACTGGGTGCAGTATACGAAGACATGAATAGACGCTGCAACCTTGGCGCAAGAGGAAAGTACCGTAATATCTTCTTCGGAACATGTTTCTCCTTCCCCCCACGGTTTGTGATTTTGTACCGAGGCAAATTAAATATATCACATTGTACTTTATCTTTATCCTCCCCATAGTATAACATACAGTCCTGCTCACAAGCATCGATCTTCTCATACCCAAGATTCAACCCCTTAACCATCTTCTTCACTTCGTAGTAACTCGCGGGCAGGTTATTATCCTTAGGTAAGAAATCCCTAAAAATAACAAGCAAATCATTGAATCCTCTCTCACTGCAGTCATGCTCATTCTTGTAATGTAAAAGCTTCATCACTGTAGAAAGCCTGGTGTGTGCTTGTCGTGTTTGGGATACAATGGGGTCCCTTATTCAGATAACATCTTGTAGAAGGCAGCTACTGAATCATTCGGCTTTTGTTGATCAGCACTACTTGACGCAGGCTCATTTTTAGCCCAGTCAATATTCGTAGGGCCATAGGCATCTACCAACATCTCCATGACATCATAGTTATCTGACTGATCTACAGTATTGTCTGACAGTTCTGTAAACTCAACTGATTCCATGTGATGAATCCATACCGAATACCCATCCACAAACCCGTGTGAATATATGTCAAATTTCAATTCATTGGCAGTCTTCCATATCATGTTCTTACACTTGAGACACGTGCATCTCATCTTTCCATTCAGATCATCAGTATGTTCTATTTCTTTTTTCATAAAATTAGACGCCCCGTCACGTTACGCATCAACTAATCCCCCCCATCAATCTTTATCCTACAGTACATCCAACTCCGATCCGCATCCATCTTTAATTGAAGAAAATACCCAATTAGATCAAGAATATTCATGAATGTGGTCCAAGCATGAATTTAGTTTACCTAGTTTATATCTCCACTCTACAAGGGTTAGGCTTCTATCCCGTTCCTAGATGCGTCTTCTCACTAGTGCCAATCTTAAGCACGTTTCTACTATTTTTAGAAATTTTCAGCTGCACCTCCCCATGGTCCCCAAGTACACGAAATAGACCAAGAAAACTTAGTCTAAGTATGTGACAACCCCAAAATAGGTCCATTCCATCCAACCCATTCTAAGTCGCCAAATACATGGTACAAAAAACAACTACAAATTTATTACAACAATTGTCGTGCAAAATACAACAACTCATGTGTTGTGAGTTTTGATACAAATATATATATCAACTGTGACTCTTGATACCAACTAGAGTAGCACGTAACCATGACATCTTACATAAAGGTATAGTCAAAAACTGTTTTAGAAATTAAAATCTTTGGGAAGTGCTCAAGGAAACCTTCGTACATGGGAGGTCATGCTTCTAGGTTATGATAGATATCATATGGCCACATAATTATCCTTGGTTGACCCAATAGACCCCAAAGAAAAACAAGAAGATTACTATCATATTCATCCCAATGGTGAGTCTTCTCTTGACTTATCATTATCTCCACTGTCACAAATTTAGAATTATACTTCAAACAAACACCAAGATTATATAAGTAGTGCTCGTAAATATACTCAGCAAGTGGATGAGCACATCCCTGTCTTATGAAGATACGAGGTTGTATGTCATTAGACATCTTGTATGATAGTAACAAAACACCCTTCCAACGTTGGGTTCGCCTCTCCCTATATTATTCACCAAATATAATTACTAAAAGATGTATGCAACACACTTGTCTATATTGTTTAGGGAGAAATCCACAGCTAGAGACCACCGTTGTGACGCCCCCAAATCCGAGTACTTGAAACCCGAACTCGGTGCTTCACGATACCATTTCTATAAGCTGAATCATACAATAGTAATATTACATTCAAACTTAATTTACATACATCAAAGTTTACTTCCCAGGTACGAGACCTTCAAATAAATTCCTTATAATACTTGAAAAGATACCAATACTAACTATAACCATTAACTCATAATATAAACTCATTCGAACAGCTTTCCTTTCCCTTTATTCGTGCCTGAGCCTTCAGGTTGCTCATACATAACTGAGAACATTTAATTTAAGCAAGGATGAGCATTTGAGTGCCCAGCAAGTAATAGTAATTATATATATAAGCTGAAAGAATATAATTATTCTCTTTACATAACACTTCTACAACGAATCGAAAGTTGTGAAGTAATCTGCACTGATAACAAAATTCACATAACAACTCTCTTTCAAATTCTTTAAATTTGGCTCTAGTTCTACCCATGAATAGGGTTTAAGAAACATACTATGAACATTTTTTTTCATTTTCAAAAAGGTTTAGCAGAAATTCATCCACAAACCTTCATAACTTACGGGCACAGAGGTTGATCAGCCCCGTTGTACCCTGTATTGATAAATACTACATAACTTGAACGAAATTCATCGCTCACTTTGTCCGCCTTGGGCGCAAAAATTTTCCCATATAGGGATGTTCATACATGCCAGGTTCCAAACCCGAAGGTTTTTAATCTTGGTCAACAATAATATATAATTCAACATATATATATACGAGTAATTGACAAAGGTGTATCAACATGTGAATAAATGCCATGATTATCCAAGTGGGAACACTTGTATAACCATTTAGAAATCAACTTAACAGAATATATATCTGAGCTAACATGTTGATAATCAAAGCGTACATAATCTATACAGGAATAGAATAATTCTGAAACTTCTTACTCATGTCCATTGCATAAAGGAAATGCAAAGGTAAGATACTTGCCTGATTAGCTGATTACAAATCTTAACTTAGGTTTTATCTCTTTATCACAACCTATCAATAATCAGATCATTCGTTCGATTAGAACAATATATCATAACACATAGTATTGTCTATTACAGTCAGGACATAGTCTAATCACGTCAACACATAATCGCAGTTATTATACTTTTAATTTATATTCTATACTTGAAATATTTTTATATATTTTTCAAATATCTCATCCATGTTCTTGCAGTAGCCTTTTCTTTCTTTTATAAGGTCTGACATTTGTCGGCGTACCGACAGCTTTATCGGGTAATTTACTGAGTCTAAGACTCTTTTTCTGTACCTCAACATCTGTGAGTTTCAATCATTTTATTTTTAAATGACTTAAAATAATTTTAAAGCATTTATAATAATCTATCATGCATTTTCAGACATCGGAATCATAATTAAATGATTTAAACATCAAACAATTCTATTATCATTAATAATTAATTAATATTAAATTATTAATGAAACCATTGCCAAAATATAAAAGTTATTTATAATAACTCAAACTATTTTTTAAAATATTTATATTACCTTTAAATGATTTTTAAAATAATTAAAATCATTTTTAAATAATTACCATTAATATTTAAATATTAATGTACTATTTATCCAAATATTAAAAGTCATTAATTATAACTTAAAATATTTTTAAATCCTTAATATCCTCTTTAAATGATTTTTAAATAAATAAAACCATTTTTAAACTATTTGTTTAATATAAATATTAAATAAACTTAATATCACAAATCATTAACTAAATATCATTAATATATAATTATTAATGAAATTATCTTTTAAATATTAAAAGTTATATTTTATAACTCAAAATATCTTTAAATACTTTATTTTCATCTAAAATGATTTTTAAAATATTAAAATCATTTTTAAACTAATAAATAACTTTAATATCATTAATATTAATTAATTAATGAAATTCGTCACAAAATATTAAAAGTCATAACTTAAAATATTTTCTTATACCATAAAATAATTTTTCATGATTTTTCATGAATTAAAACTATTTTTAAATCATTTATTTAATATTATAATTAAATAAATAAATACCTTTTATATTCCAAAAATATTAAATATTTATTAAATATACTCAAAATAATTAAATATTATTTTTCGGACTATAAAATAATTTTTCAGAATTTAAAATCTAATTTTTCTAATTTTTTAAATTATTTTCAGAATTTTCAGAAATTGAAAAATTTAAAATAATTCAAATCTGTCGCCAAAGGGGCCTATAGCGACAGAACTGTCGCTATATGTGTTCTTCATCAAACCAGATCTTCAAAGTCAGTAGCCGAGTGGGCTAGTTTGACCATGATTCTAGATCGGATCATGATGTTTTTGGACAAGCTATAAGTTGGATCTTGTAGTACTAATGTAGGACTACAATTATCAGCAAGAATATATGCTAAACAACATCATAATCAAAAGTTATAAGCCTTCAAAGTGGCTGCGAGAGCTGTTCTTCATGTTTCTGAGTTGCCCAGAAAATTCTGGTCAACGTCGGTCAACGACCTTAGTGGTCTTATTCTGGTCGATCGGTTCATGTTATAGGTGTTTTACACGTCGGGCTGTGTAGTCCAACTTACATAGAACATGATTCAATCAAGTTTCAAGTCTAAACATTAATAATACCAAAGATATAAATCATCAAAATCTCTGTCAAAGCTTGCATATCAATTCTGGGTTTTCCAAAATTTTAAAACAGATCGTGTATGCTACTTTGGATCTTTATATCTTTCATTCTGAGTTTGATCTAAGTGATCTATTGATTCTAAGTTGTATATAACATGTAGGACTACAACTATAACACTTAACATACATATAACAACAAAAGATCTAACTGGAAATGGCCGGTCAAAGTCCACCACGGAAAACGTTCAAAAAATCTGGGTTCGTGTTCTTGAGCAGTTTCGGTCAACAGGTTTTGACCATGAATAACTTGTGATCTACAATATCTATGAATATGATTCTTTTTACAGATTAAAGACCACATAACAAGATACACATAACAACTTAAAAACAACAAAGAGCATGATCGATCAAAGATCTATAATCTCTGACATTTGACGAAAAATCACAGAAATGAAATTTTCCAGAATTTTGGAATCTTCAAATCCGAGCTTCTAAATGTTATGGAATCAACATCTAGCAACCCAGATCATCCCTAGACACTATAATCAACATGTTTTAACATTTAAACATAACATCTAACACCAAAACGTTTGAGAAAAATCAAGCTAGAGTTTATACCTTTTCTAAGCTTTGATTTTCTGATTTGGGCTTATAATTTGTTGTTTGTGTTCATGGGGCTGTGTTTAGGAGTGTATAAGCAAGAGATTTTTGGAGCTAAGAGCTTGAGAGAGTTTGGTTTGAGAGTTTGTAAAATTCTAGTGTACAAAATGCTTAATTCTCTCCCTTAATTATATAATTGATTAAATCAATCAATGTAGGGCTGATAATTGATGGGTAATGGTATAGTAGCATGGATAACTTCTAGAAGCCATTGATTAGCTAGCATAATTTAAGATTCCATCAACAATGCTACTAATAATACACTAAAATGGACAAAAAGGGTATTTTGGTAATTTCTCATATAATTTCAAGGGCAATTTTGTACATAG
Organism: Panax japonicus; assembly: GCA_020205505.1. Taxonomy (NCBI): domain Eukaryota; kingdom Viridiplantae; phylum Streptophyta; class Magnoliopsida; order Apiales; family Araliaceae; genus Panax; species Panax japonicus. The sequence continues at coordinate 21,816,318 of CM035111.1, forward strand.
CAATTAAATGTAATATTTAATCACTAGATGATAATTCTTATTATTTACCAATTACTTTTCATCCTTTGGTAAATTAAAACATTTATACATTAACATCGTAATTTAACCCGGTAATTTAAAATTAGGGTTTTAGATTTAAAATTTAGGGTTCTATAATTAGGGTTTCTTAACGCCATCAATTAGGATTTCTAATTGACCATTACGGTTCTCTAATTATATGTGTATGTTACTAACACAGTCATTACGATCTCTAACTTCAACCGATTAAGGTTATAATAATTAGGGTTTGTCCAAATTATCAGCGTAAAAATAGTAATTAGGGTTTTCTTCTAATTACCGACATTCGTGTACACAGTAACTTCATATACACAGTCACCGCTCAGTCATTTCTCATAACTGAGTTTAAAAATTAGGGTTTCATAGCACGGTAATATGCTATGACCTAATTGACCGTCATTGCTCAATATTATCTGTCCGCACTTACACAGTACATATTTATGGTACTGTAAAATCATTATACAAATAATATAATATTATTATTCTCATCTCTTGATCACAATCCCAATTCAGGGTTTGGATCTCAAATCTGAAGTCTCTTTCTTACACAACATCAATAATCAAGTTAAAATAATTAACTTAAATATTCTGAAAAATTCATATAATAAAATATTTATTATATAAATCTAATTGTCACTTCGTATATTATTTCCAATCATGTTTTCATGGAAAATAATTAATAAAAACATTTCGGCTTACAGGAATTAATTACCATAACAATATAATTTGTGGTAATTGATTATTCCAAAATTATTTCTAATTTTTAAAGAAATAAATATATTCGCATTTATCGTTCACAATACTAAACACTTATTCTCGTCATTAAATAATAATAAAAAAATTATACGCGAAATTTCTTATTTATTTTATATAGGAAATCTCGGGTTATTACATTCACCCTCCCTTTTAAGGATTCCGTCCCCGGAATCACCGCTTTAAAACTCATAAGCATAAGGGTACATAGCATATAATCATTGTACGTAGACCTCGATCATACTTGATCGAACTGATCTTTAATTATTCTTCATAACACTTGATTAGGCAGAAATTTGATTTCTAAAAGAACTCAAAATTTCTTTTAAAAAAAATAATTTACTATATATGCAGGAAGATATATAAGTGATTCAAATAGCACCTGGACTTCTGTTTCCAGCTGCCACCGTATCCTGAACCATCATATTGTAGACCCTCAGAGTTGCTTTCGTTGGGATACTGGTTGAGTTTGGTCCTGAAATTGCTAACGTCCCACTGCTTCTCCCTGTGGTTACGTTTCCTGCCTCCATTCCCCTCTTTGGACAGTTCCTCACCTGATGCTCAGTCGATCCGCATATGAAGCATCCACTGATCTTCCTTGAGTTGGGGCAGTTGGGAGAGATATGACCCTCTTGCCCGCACTTATAGCACACGAACTTACCGTTTAGACACTCACCAGAGTGATTCTTTCCGCAGTTCTTGCACTGCACTACCTGCTTCTTTGTACCTTCCTGCTTCACTTGCACACTCTCAAAAAAATTCCTCATTCTCTTCTCACCCCTATTCTCGCTACTAATTTCCATCTTCATTGCTCCTCCTGACTTGCTTTTGTTCTTCTTCTCCTTGTGGTAGAGGCTCATGGCCTCACTCTCCTGTTCAGCTATGATAGCCTCTTCAATGAGTGCTGCAAAAGTATTGATTTGCAGTACTGACACCTTATTATAGAGCCAGGGTTTTAAGCCCATCTCAAATCTCCTTGCCTTCCTAGCCTCTGTATCCACTTGATGTGGAGCAAACCTAGCCAACTCATTAAACTTTGCGGCATACTCGACAACAGTCATGTTCTCCTGGTTTAACTCCAGGAATTTTACCTCCATTCTAGACTGCATACTAACAGAGAGATAGTTTTCAAAAAATAAATTCTTAAATCTATCCCAAGTAATTTCTTCTCCTCCTGCCCGAGTTTTATTTGCCTCCCACCAAAAGTTAGCCTCCCCTTTCATCATATAAGTGGCAAAAGAAGTCTTTTGCCCCTCATCTACCCTAGAAATTACAAACGCCTTTTCTATCTCGTTAACCCGTGTCTGGGCTTCTATAGGGTCAGTTGATCCTCTGAATTCTGGTGGTCCTACTGCTTTGAAGTCTTTGAATTTTGCCAAGCAATTGTCTGGCTGGTTTCCTGCAACTGGTGTTCCTTGCTGCATAGCCTGAGCTACTATGTTTGCAAAGTTTTGCATCAGTTCTGGCTATCGTTCTCCAGCATTAGTAGATTCTTCTACCCTTTGGTTTCGAGTTTGACGTCTTGGCGACATTATCTGGTTAAATAAAACAATAAATTATACTCTTACATTTTAAACCTTATCACATAAGATTAATGTATTAAACTCGTTTTATTTCTCAAACTTAGATTCATATCCATTTATCGAATATTTACATAGCACATACTGTTTTAATCAACAGCTATCCCTTTGTGACTACGAAAGTCGGGATTTAAAATCTTGACCAACATAAAAGTTGAAAATAGTTCATTACTTATCACACACATTACATAAACACAACATAACTCATACCACTTATTTACCAAGCCTTTCTTCTCGGACATTCATTCACTCGGTGTCCTTCCATTCCATAATTAAAACATCCACCTTGCTTATAGTTGGGGCAACGAGGAGAGGTATGTCCCTCACGGCCGCAAATATAACATATCTTCTTCCCTTTCTTCTTATCAGGTTTTCCTAAGTCAGGATCTTCTACCTTTCTTTTTCCCTTACCTCTCGGAGCTGCACACGATGTGTTTCTTGAGGCTCCCATCTGGTCAATTTGGATTTTAAGCTTATTCTGCTCTTCCATTGTTTCTAGCAACGCTTGACGCAGCTGAATATTAAGCAATGTCTCTATCTCCCACAACCTTTCCTGCGTAGAAACCTTGTCCTCCAGATCCTGCACCTCCGTTGATGTTATGTTCTCCAGATCCTGCACCTTGTTCTCTATCTCCGTTCTGTGAAATCCACCATTTCTGGATCTGATGCTATGTTTTCCACGATAGCCACCTCGTCCAATTTGGGTTCCTGGTGAGCTTCTATTTCAGCTGTTGGCCTTGATATTAGCTCGGGGGTATGGATCTGATCCTTCTTATTCCACATATCTTTCTCACCAGACATCTACATACATAAGTTACCCTGATTAGCATATAGTATATATACACAGTAATCAAGAGTTTTATATACGTTGTCTCTTATTTTGTTTGACGATAAATTTATTTAATTCTCATCAACCCCTATCTCTCTGCCGAAAGGCAGATCCATCCACACTGCATCGAATCGCATGAAGGTGATGACTAAAGCCTGCTCCCAGGTATATATCTTGGTGTCTTTGGCTTCTATCTCAACCTTAAACTATCCTATCTGTATCTATCTCTGCTCCAACCTCCCTCGTAACTCAGCTAATTCTATCTGTGTTCGGTGAGCAGCATCCTTGTACTGCTGTTCTGAAATCTGGAGAGTACAATTCTGTGCCTTCGCCTGCTCAACTCTAACCTTTAAGTCGTCGTTCCTAACTATCAAATCTCTTATCATCTCTCTGTCTGTGTACTCCTCGCTAGAGTCCATCGTTTCTTGGGTCAAAGAATTACTATTTTGTCTTTCGTCATCCATCCTATGACCACAATAAACGAGACAACATTAGTACCGAAATAAAATATTTTCATCGATAAAATGAAGGAATATTTTATTTAGTACAACTAAAACTTGATGGATCTCTTCGACTCATCATATCCTATAACTTCTCACCAAAGTACTTCGTCTCTTGGTTTACTGAATATCTATCTTAACTTTCGTCCTCCATTCTACTAAGGTTATAGCCTAGGTTTCGCATTCCTAACGTTTATAACCTATAGCTTTGATACCAACCTGTGACGCCCCCAAATCTGAGTACTTGAAACCCGAACTTGGTGCTTTACGATACCATTTCTATAAGCTGAATCATACAATAGTAATATTACATTCAAACTTAATTTACATACATCAAAGTTTACTTCCCAGGTATGAGACCTTCAAATACATTCCTTACAATACTTGAAAAGATACCAATACTAACTATAACCATTAACTCATAATATAAATTCATTCGAACAACTTTCCTTTTCCTTTGTTCGTGCCTGAGCCTTCAGGTTGTTCATACATAACTAAAAACATTTAATTTAAGCAAGGATGAGCATGTGAGTGCCCAGCAAGTAATAGCAATTATATATATAAGCTGAAAGAATATAAGTATTCTCTTTACATAACACTTCTACAACGAATCGAAAGTTGTGAAGTAATCTGTACTGATAAAAAAATTCACATAACAACTCTCTTTCAAATTCTTTAAATTTGGCTCTGGCTCTACCCATGAATAGGGTTTAAGAAACATACTATGAACATTCTTTTTCATTTTCGAAAAGGTTTAGCAGAAATTCATCCACAAACCGTCATAACTTACGGGCACGTAGGGTGATCAGCCCCGTTGTACCCCGTATTGATCAATACTACATAACTTGAACGAAATTCATTGCTCACTCTGTCCGCCTTGGGCGCAAAAATTTTCCCATATAGGGATGTTCATACATGCCTGGTTCCAAACCCGAAGGTTTTTAATCTTGCTTGTAATATCCCCGAACCCGGGCCCCGAATCGCCGCGGATCTGGTATACTATTTCTATCACTATTTGCGGAAGATATAAACATAAATTGTTTATACATTACATTATTTCTATGCCTATGATCGTTTTGTTTTACAATCTTCTATCCCTGCACTTTCGGTCTTTTAGACTCGATCTATTCACAGTTACTGTTCAACTTTATTATCAGAGTTAGGCAACTCTGTGTCTTTACACTTACCGAGATTCATCTTTGAATCTTACCAACCAACTAACTCTATATGAGTTAGATCTTATCCTAATCACTGCGGTTATTGGTCTAAGGTTTTCCTACCTAAGCTTCATAACCAACAGCTCTGATACCAACTGTAGTAGCCCCGAACCCGGGCCCCAAATCGCCGCAAATTCGGTACACTGTTACTATCACTATTTGTGGAAGATATAAACATAAATTGTTTATACATTACATTACACACTATTTCCCAAAAATCGAGTAACCTTAACTTAATACACATTTCCTAAAATATCTATTACACAACAATATTGATCAAATTCGTTATTACAAACTAGCTGCACTTTATATCCCAAGCTGTACTTGGCTTTAACCGTTTCCTGTATCCGAACGCATTCGCCTTTTCTGCAATGTTTTATCATGATATAGCAAGGGTGAGCATGAAAGTTGCCCAACAAGTTTTTATACAATAATATAACGATATATCATGATTGAAGAGTATGAATAATGGCTTGCTATAATTCATCAATATAATTGAGAACTAACACGAACAAATTTTTGACTGAACAAGTATTATACATGAACAAACATTTGTGAACCAACTGGTAATGAAGGTGATCAGCCTTTCATACCTGACTTATAAATGCAAGATGTACAAAATATAATTTTCTTGGCAATCAACAATGATTAACCATAAGCTTGAAGAAACTACTCTTATTAGAGTTAAGTAAAAGAAAACTTTCCTGAACCGTTGATTACTGCACGCAATTTAATAACGCTTTATCCGAAGACCTAATATTAATAATATAGATCTCCAATAATTAGAATAATATCATCACAGTATAATACTGTTATATTTATATCCACAAAATAACCTAAACATATAGCACATAATTCTATTAGTCTCTAATATACATAAGACTAGGTATCAAGTCAAACTATTTAAGTCTGAGTTGAAACCGACACAATTTTATCATCCCGACGGTCTAGTCGGACGAATATCGAGTTTAAGTTCAATTAAACTCTTTCTAAACACTTAACAATTATCACAGATAATTTCTAATCAGACAAAACATTTTTTCTAGGCTCGTAATAATTTTCGGATAATTATTATCATTTATCAACATTTTTCAATCATTAGTACCGTATTTAAATGAATTAAATACCACTTAATTCCTTAATCATTAATATTCATTTATTATAAAATATTAATGAAAATCATTACATAATATTATAATATAATTATAATATATCAAAGTATTTTTAATACTTTAAAATCATAATTATATGATTTTTAAACACTTAAATCCATTATCCGATAATTGATATTAATATTAAAAATATTAACATTTTCATGTCAAAATATCAAAAGTTGTATTTTATAACTTAAAATATTTTTATATCACTTAAATCATTTTTATATAATTTATAAAGTATTAATTCCATTTTTTTCCTTAATTTACTAATTATCATTAATATTTAATTAATGAAATTCCTCACAAAATATTAAAAGTCATCAAAAATAACTTAAAATATTTTCTTATACCATAATATTATTTTTCATGATTTTTCATGAATTAAAAAACTATTTTTAAATAATTTATTTAATATTATAATTAAATAAATAAATACCATTTATATTCCAAAAATACTAAATAATTTTGAAATATACTTAAAATAGTTAAAAACTATTTTTCAGACTTTAAAATAATTTTTTATAATTTATTTTGTATTTTTAACAATTAAAAACTATTTTTTTCTAATTTTAAATTAATTTTCGGAAAATAATAATAATCTGTCGCTAAAGGCCTATAGCGACACTTTCTGTCGCTATAGGTGTTCTAGAGTGTTCTTGACAGAGTTCGGGAGGCATGGTTTGACCACGTTTAAATCATTAATCACAAGGTTTCTGGTCAATCTAAGACATCGATTGTGTAGCTGACATGCAACACTACAATTATCAATTTTTATATAGTTTAAACAACACTTCAACAAAGAGATCTGTGACCTTAAACTTTCTGACAACACTATTTCTTGAAAATTCTGGGTTGATCAGAGTTGAGGTACCTACTTTGGATCTTTCTAGTTTGCAATCTGTGTTAGATTTGTGTGATCTAATGGTCCACACTTGTAGTAGAGATACCAAAGAGAAACTCTAATGCATCAGATCATCCTATAAACATCATATGCTCAAGATCTAACCGGTCAAACGACCTGTCAACAACTGTTCTTCAAAAATCTAGGAATTTCCCAGATTTCGTCAAAACAGTCGGTCAAAGCAAGTTTGACCTCAATTTCCTGCTATTCCAGTTAAGTTCTAAGTGACCTAAAGGCTTTAATGTGTAGTCTACATACCAGAATACAACTAATCAACAACAAAGTGGCCAAACAATCAAATTACAGCAAGATCAAAAGCTTCAAAAAGCTTGTCAGGCGATCTGGGTTTCTGGGTTTTGCCCAGAATTTCAGAAATCGTGGTCGGTCAACTAGGTTTGACCGCTTGTAACTTTTAATCTAGACATGCTATGACCCCAATTCAAGTTCCAGAATAAATCCTTCATGGCATACTACACATATATAACATCAAATACCACATATCATTAACACAGAAGAATCTACAAGCCCTAACATTGGCTTGTCAGATCTTATATTTTCTTTTTCCCAGATTTCGTAAAATGCAGGATTCGAGCATCTAGGTGTTATGGATCCATGATCCAATAACCCAGATCTCTAATTGGCACCTTATAACACATATTTAATCAATAAACAACAACATTAAACATCAGAATCATAAATTTCAAAATTTAGGGTTCTTTACCATTTTGAGCTTTGATTTTGATTCTGGTCCTTAGATCTGATCTTGCACATGTCAAAAGATGATAATTTCTTTGTTTCTTACCCACTCTTACCCTTATACACGAAATTCTTGAGAGAGAAAAGGTTGGAAAAAATGAGATAGAGAAGAAACTTTTCTCTCTCTTTAAATCTTATAAAAAGCTTGATTCATTGCATGTTGCTGCTATAATAGGCTGAGTGGTTGGATAATAGGCACATGCTAAGCTACATTTAGGTCTAGGGTTGTTCACCAACCCATGATCTTGGCTAAATTTGCAAGTTGTCAAAAAAAATAATCTAAAAAGGGCATAAATGTCCTTTCCTTAAATTTCTAGATTTTTGCATTTGATGAAACCCTTAATCTTTAGGGTTTGGACATTTTAAGGTTTAACCATTTAGGGTTTAGATTTTAATCCATAAATATTTAGAAACTTGGATTTCTCAGATTTTCTAGTTAACTATTAAAATAGAAAATCTTGATTTTTAAATTATAATTAGGGCTTACTAATTACATTATAATTTCCTAATTATGCAACAATCTTTGCCAATTAGGACTAATTTATCCTAATTAAAATCGCTAATTTAGCACTTAGGGCCACAATTTCACATTAGATTTCAAAACCACATTTCAAGGTTTTAAATAGAAAAATAATATTTCAATTTTTAAAAAATTATATTTCCTAATTAGATTAGGGTTTCTAATAACTTGACAATTAGGATTTATATTTCCTAATTAACATTGCTAATTAAGCAATTAAATCCATCACTGCACAATTAGGGTTCAAAATGGTCATTAAGGTTTTCAACCCACAAATTAGGGTTTTTTAATAGAAAATAATTTTCTAAAGTATAAATTAAATATTCATAATTAGATTAAAGTTTTCTAATTACTCATAAATTGATATAATTAGGATTAGGGTTTCCTAATTAGCATTGCTAATTTTAGCAATTAAATCCATAATTGAGCATTAGGGTTTCTGACGGAACAATTAGGGTTCAAAAAATTAGAAATTGGGGTTTGTTAATTAACTATTACCCTAATTAGACTTATAATTTAAATCACTTGAGCATTATAATTCTCCGTTATATACCCAGATTAGGGTTTCATTTTATCAGATTCTGAAACTAAGATTTTCAGATCGGGTATTAGAGTTTTCTAGTAATCAACTAGAATTTACAATAATTCATTAGGGTTTTCCCTAATTAATAAAAATTATTGGCGTTTAACCTTATACATACATTGCATTCCCCATCTAGGGTTTTTAATACCGAAATTAGGGTTTCAAATTTGAAATTAGGGTTTTGTAATCAATTTGTTAAGATTAACCCTAATTAATCCTATAATTATTTACACTTACGCAATTAAATTCCCGATTTAGGGTTCCATGCACCGAATTAGGATTTCGGATTTCTCGGAACTGAAACTAGGGTTTCCAGAACCGATTTTTAGGTTTTCTTATTAGACGTTAGGGTTTTCTAACTGAACGTTGACGTTCTTAATATAAACTTAGGGTTTGTCACAGATATAATTTATCTGATCAACCCATGACCCTTAACCACATTCTGAACACATCATTAACCATATATATACAGAGCATATTCACATAAACACTTAATCCTGAATAATTCACCTATATCCTTCACCGAATTTTGAAATCCTCAAAATTCAATCCCAATAACATCAAAGGCATACACTCATTTTCTGTCTAGGTCTATTATTTAACCTTAAATCAATCATTTAAGATTTTCATAAATTGTCTAATTTCTCGGGTTGTCACATTGCTCAACAATAATATGTAATTCAACATATATATATATACGGGTAATTGACAAAGGTGTATCAACATGTGAATAAATGCCATGATTATCCAAGTGGGGATACTTGTATAACCATTTAGAAATCAACATAACAAAATATATATCTGAGCTAACATGTTGATAATCAAAGCGTACATAATCTGTACGGGAATAGAATAATTCTGAAACTTCTTACTCATGTCTATTGCATAAAGGAAATGCAAAGGTAAGACACTTGCCTGATTCGCTGATTACAAATCTCAACTTAAGTTTTATCTCTTTATCACAACCTATCAATAATCAGATCATTCGTTCGATTAGAACAATATATCATAACACATAGTACTGTCTATTACAGTCAGCATATAGTCTAATCACGTCATCACATAATCGCATTGATCATACTTTTAGTTCATATTCTATACTTGAAATATTTTTATACATTTTTCAAATATCTCATCCATGTTCTTACAGTAGCCTTTTCTTTCTTTTATAAGGTCTGACATTTGTCGGCGTACCGACAGCTTTATCGAGTAATTACTGAGTCTAAGACTCTTTTTCTGTACCTCAACATCTGCGAGTATCAGTCATTTTATTTTTAAATGAATTAAAATAATTTTAAAGCATTTATAATAATTTATCATGCATTTTCAGATATCAGAATCATAATTAAATGATTTAAACATCAAATAATTCTATTATCATTAATAATTAATTAATATTAAATTATTAATGAAACCATTGCTAAAATATAAAAGTTATTTATAATAACTCAAACTATTTTTTAAAACATTTATATTACCTTTAAATAATTTTTAAAATAATTAAAATCATTTTTAAATAATTACCATTAATATTTAAATATTAATGTACTATTTATCCAAATATTAAAAGTCATTAATTATATCTTAAAATATTTTTAAATCCTTAATATCCTCTTTAAATGATTTTTAAATAAATAAAACCATTTTTAAACTATTTGTTTAATATAAATATTAAATAAACTTAATATCACAAATTATTAACTAAATATCATTAATATATAATTATTAATGAAATTATCTTCTAAATATTAAAAGTTATATTTTATAACTCAAATATCTTTAAATACTTTATTTTCATCTAAAATGATTTTTAAAATATTAAAAAAAAATTAAACTAATAAATAACTTTAATATCATTAATATTAATTAATTAATGAAATTCGTCACAAAATATTAAAAGTCATAACTTAAAATATTTTCTTATACCATAAAATAATTTTTCATGATTTTTCATGAATTAAAACTATTTTTAAATCATTTATTTAATATTATAATTAAATAAATAAATACATTTTATATTCCAAAAATATTAAATATTTATGAAATATACTCAAAATAATTAAATATTATTTTTCGGACTTTAAAATAATTTTTTCAGAATTTAAAATCTAATTTTTCTAATTTTTTAAATCATTTTCGAAATTTCCAGAAATTGAAAAATTTAAAATAATTCAAATCTGTCGCCAAAGGGGCCTATAGCCACAGAACTGTCGCTATAGGTGTTCTTCATCAACCCAGATCTTCAAAGTCAGTAGCCGAGTGGGCTAGTTTGACCATGATTCTAGATCGGATCATGATGTTTCTGGACAAGCTATAAGTTGGATCTTGTATTACTAATGTAAGACTACAATTATCAGCAAGAATATATGCTAAACAACATCATAATCAAAAGTTATAAGCCTTCAAAGTGGCTGCGAGAGCAGTTCTTCATGTTTCTGAGTTGCCCAGAAAATTCTGGTCAACGTCGGTCAACGACCTTAGTGGTCTTATTTTGGTCGATCGGTTCATGTTATAGGTGTTTTATACGTCGGGCTATGTAGTTCAACTTACATAGAACATGATTCAATCAAGTTTCAAGTATAAACATTAACAATACCAAAGATATAAATCATCAAACTCTCTGTCAAAGCTTGCATATTAATTCTGGGTTTTCCAAAAACTATAACACGTAACATACATATAACAACAAAAGATCTAACTGGAAATGGCCGGTAAAAGTCCACCACGGAAAACGTTCAAAAAATCTGGGTTCGTGTTCTTGAGCAATTTCGGTCAACGGGTTTTGACCATGAATAACTTGTGATCTACAATATCTATGACTCTGATTCTTTTTGCGGATTAAAGACCACATAACAAGCTACACATAACAACTTAAAAACAACAAAGAGCATGATCGATCAAAGATCTATAAGCTCTGACATTTGACGAAAAATCACAGAAATGAAATTTTCCAGATTTTTGGATTCTTCAAATCCGAGCTTCTAAATGTTATGGAATCAACATCTAGCAACCCAGATCATCCTTAGACACTATAATCAACATGTTTTAACATTTAAACATAACATCTAACACCAAAAAGTTTGAGAAAAATCAAGCTAGAGTTTATACCTTTTCTAAGCTTTGATTTTCTGATTTTGGCTTATGATTTGTTGTTTGTGTTCGTGGGGCTGTGTTTAGGAGTGTATAAGGAAGAGATTTTCGGAGCTAAGAGCTTGAGAGAGTTTGGTTTGAGAGTTTGTAAAATTCTAGTGTACAAAATGCTTAATTCTCTCCCTTAATTATATAATTGATTGAATCAATCAATGTAGGGCTGATAATTGATGGGTAATGGTATAGTAGCATGGATAACTTCTAGAAGCCATTGATTAGCTAGCATAATTTAAGATTCCATCAACAATGCTACTAATATTACACTAAAATGGACAAAAAGGGTATTTTGGTAATTTCCCATATAATTTCAAGGGCAATTTTGTACATAGCAATTAAATGTAATATTTAATCACTAGATGATAATTCTTATTATTTACCAATTACTTTTCATCCTTTGGTAAATTAAAACATTTATACATTAACATCGTAATTTAACCCGGTAATTTAAAATTAGGGTTTTAGATTTAAAATTTAGGGTTCTATAATTAGGGTTTCTTAACGCCATCAATTAGGATTTCTAATTGACCATTATGGTTCTCTAATTATATGTGTATGTTACTAACACAGTCATTACGATCTCTAACTTCAACCGATTAAGGTTATAATAATTAGGGTTTGTCCTAATTATCAGCGTAAAAATAGTAATTAGGGTTTTCTTCTAATTACCGACATTCGTGTACACAGTAACTTCATATGCACAGTCACCGCTCAGTCATTTCTCATAACTGAGTTTAATAATTAGGGTTTCACAGCACGGTAATCTGCTATGACCTAATTTACCGTCATTGCTCAATATTATCTGTCCGCACTTACACAGTACATATTTATGGGACTGTAAAATCATTATACAAATAATATAATATTATTATTCTCATCTCTTGATCACAATCCCAATTCAGGGTTTGGATCTCAAATCTGAATTCTCTTTCTTACACAACATCAATAATCAAGTTAAAATAATTAACTTAAATATTCTAAAAAATTCATATAATAAAATATTTATTGTATAAATCTAATTGTCACTTCATATATTATTTCCAATCATGTTTTCATGGAAAATAATTAATAAAAACATTTCGGCATACAGGAATTAATTACCATAACAATATAATTTGTGGTAATTGATTATTCCAAAATTATTTCTAATTTTTAAAGAAATAAATATATTCGCATTTATCGTTCACACTACTAGACACTTATTCTCGTCATTAAATAATAATAAAAAATTGTACGCGAAATTTCTTATTTATTTTATATAGGAAATCTCGGGTTATTACAACCGTTCTTTTCCCTTGTTACCCCCACTCGACCTAGATACACTTTTATTACCTGAAAGGAATTGTGAAGCAAAAGGGTGAGCCGAACTAGCTCAGTAAAGAATATCATGACTAAAGATAATTAAATTATCAATAGCCTTCATCAATAACAAATCAGAGATTTAGAACATATGGTAGATGATAAAAATTTAAACCATAGTTACAGCGGAACGAGCAATCCATTAGAAAAGTCAAATAGACCATAAAGACTATTATCTTCTCCACATTAAAAAACCACCAACAATGTTTTATCCCTATAACATTAATCAACAGTTCCTTTCCACAATTATATAAATAACTCATAGTCATAATTGTAATTCTAAATTCCTCGTCGCATCCAGGACGAAGATAATTTTCATCACATGTCTTTACCTGAAACATCAAAGATCATGGTTATACCAAATCACAGTTCATGTTTATAATCATTCTAATAAATTCATCTTTGCACTACGGGCCAAAGATATTCATCAACAGTTCATCTTTGCACTACTGGCCAAAGATATTCAACAACAGGTCATCTTTGACTACGGGCCAAAGATATTCATCAACAATTCATCTTTGCACTACATGCCAAAGATATTCCTCAACAATTCATATTTGCAATACATGCCAAATATATTAATATCTCAAAGAAATATATAATCATTTCAAAATCTATATAAACCATAATTATAACCATGTTGATCAATTCACCTTTGCACTTAAGGTTAAAATATTCAATTGTAAATTCAATGGTCATGATCATACTAGTCACAATTCATCTTTGCACTACTGGCCAAAGAGAACCCATAGTCATGATCATACCAATAATCTACCAATCTTTACACTCAAGTCAAAGAGAAATTTCTTCACTAGGATTATAAAAATATTATATATGATAATAAAAACAATATCATCAAAACATGGATTTAATTTCAAGAGTAAGATTCATAAATCAACTATAATTTAGTCAGAAAAAGAAACCAATTTTGTTGTGAATAGTAACTCATAAATAGTAACTCATGAATAGTAACTCATAAATAGTAACTCGTGAATAGTAACTTGTGAATAGTACTCCGTATTCGTACATAGTACCGTATACATAAATAATGTCATATACGTAAATAGTGTCATATAAATGAATAGTGTCGTATACGTGAATAGTAACCCCGACTCAAAATGGTAAAAATTCCACAATAAAATCCATACCAATATTTCAGTATAATGATATTAAAAGAATAACATCATTAGAAAGAAAATAACATCCATTACTATCCCTTACAATCTCTTACTATCCCTTACCTCAAAAGAGCAACACTTCTAACTGGACATCGGATATGACGCTGAAGGAAACTTGAACTGATGAATATCAACTCACCAAGTATCTAAATACTCACAAAATATACTCAATAATCTAAAGAGAGAAAGAGAGAAAGCTTATGTTTCTGGTGTGATTTTTAATTTTAACTTAGCCCTCTATTTATAGAAAAATTTTAGCAGACTCGACCTGCAACCTGATGCATTTACCTACTACTATTCCCACCCACCACATTTGAAAATTCAATTGAACACATTTCTCACCAATCAAAAGTGGGGCCCACCAATTCGAGAATTTTTCAGCAAAATCATTTTTAACTTAATTTCCAAATCAGTCACCTCTTAAAATTTATAACAAATCATTCGTTAATTTTTAACGGTTCAAAATTTGTGGTCATATACTCAACTTATATATGTATAACATATCCAAAAATTACAGCGATCCAACAGTCGGATTAAATATTATAACTCACACAATAAAGCTGTAAGAACACCGATTTGATCTTTAATACCTCCAATCCGATAAAATACAGATAAAATACGTCAACATTAATTCCTTCATTTATATAAATAAATCCATCATTTATATCCACATCAAATAAATATTTTCTTATCATATAAATCAATAATTAATTATTCACAAATAATATTACAGAATCACAATAATGACAACCAGGCAGTTTCCAGGAAAGGGGGGGCTTTCTAATAAGAATTTTTCCTTACTGGAGCGCAATTAGGTGACCAAACCTCTCCTTGACAGAACTTTCTAGACATTGTCAATAATGCTATCTAATAATATTATTCAAATAATATGAATTATTGATCTGAAATGAGAAATATTGTGCAGTGATAATTATTGAAACAACAATAATATAAAATATCAACGCAGCAATTATTGAATCAATAAAATAAAATATTGAACAGTAATTACTGTAACAATTATTGAGTAGTGCCTTCTTATTTGAGGATCAATAATTCAAAAATAATGTGTAAAACCGTGTGCTACTGTGCAAACACGCGTATTACTGTATTTTAACCACCGGGTATTCCAACAGTGTTAACGGTAACGATTACGCCGTTATTTATAAAAACTTATTTTTTTTCATTTTCTTCATCCGACAGTTATTCTGTTATGGGGCACACAAATGGCTGCGCCGTCGTACGAATATTCCTTGACAGAAAGAATATTCCACGACCAAATGAATATTCTCCGACAACAATGAATATTTTATAACCACTTGTGTATTTTGAAAAAATTTTATATATCACCCTTAACTTTAACTTTTATCAATTTAACCATTTACTGAATAGTAATTATAAGAAAAATTGAATACTTTTATTTCATAAAAATCGGGGTCTTACAATCTCCCCTCCTTATGAAATTTCGTCCCCGAAATTTACGTACCTAGTATTTCGAAAAGTTGAGAATACCTTGCTTCCATCTTCCATGTCCTCATGATTTCTCCATTGCTCAACTCCTGTATTTCAGATATCATTCTAGAATACAGCTTCAAAAGAAGGGTTAATTGAATAAATTAACATATCACATAATATCCCGATATTATGACTGACCAACAAATAAGCATAGGTATGATACACTAGCGAAGGATTTACTCATCTCTCCCCTCCTAGTCCTATTCCCCGATCTCCGCCAGAGATCATATCCCTAAGCTCTGATACCAACTGTGACAACCCCAAAATAGGTCCATTCCATCCAACCCATTCTGAGTCGCCAAATACATGGTACAGAAAACAACTAAAACTTTATTACAACAATTGTCATGCAAAATACAACAACTCATGTGTTGTGAGTTTTGATACAAATATATATATCAACTGTGACTCTTGACACCAACTTGAGTAGCACGTAACCATGACATCTTACATAAAGGTATAGTCAAAAACTGTTTTAGAAATTAAAATCTTTGGGAAGTGCTCAAGGAAACTTTCTTACATGAGAGGCCATGCTTCTAGGTTATGATAGATATCATATGGCCACAGAATTATAAGACACCAAAGAAAAACGAGAAAATTACTATCATATTCTTCCCAATGGTGAGTCTTCTCTTGACTTATTATTATCTCCACTGTCTCAAATTGAGAATTATACTTTAAACAAACACCAAGATTATATAGGTAGTGCTCGTAAATATACTCAGCAAGTGGATGAGCACATCCCTGTCTTATGACGATACAAGGTTGTATGTCATTAGACATCTTGTATGACAGTGACAAAACACCCTTCCAACGTTGGGTTCGCCTCTCCCTATATTATTCACCAAATAGAACTACTAAAAGATGTATGCAACACACTTGTCTATACTGTTTAGAGAGAACTCCATAGCTAGAGACCACTGTTCTATTCCCTTGTTACCCCCGCTCGACCCAGCTACACTTTTATTACCTGAAAGGAATTGTGAAGCAAAAGGGTGAGCACAACTAGCTCAGTAAAGAATATCATGACTAAAGATAATTAAATAATCAATAGCCTTCATCAATAACAAATCAGAGATTTAGAACATATGGTAGATGATAAAAATTTCAACCATAGTTGCAGCGGAACGAGCAATCCATTAGAAGAGTCAAATAGACCATAAAGTCTATTATCTTCTCTACATTAAAAGTCCACCAACAATGTTTTATCCTTGAACCATAATCAACAGTTCTTTTCCACAATTATATAAATAACTCATAATCATAATTGTAATTCTAAATTCCTCTTCGCATCCAGGACGAAGATAATTTTCATCATATGTCTTTACCTGAAACATCAAAGATCATGGTTATACCAAATCACAGTTCATGTTCATAATCATTCTAATAAATTCATCTTTGCACTATGGGCCAAAGATATTCAACAACATGTTATCTTTGCACTACGTGCCAAAGATATTCATCAACAATTCATCTTTGCACTACATGTCAAAAATATTTCTCAACAATTCATATTTGCACTTCATGCTAAATAGATTAATATCTCAAAGAAATATATAATCATTTCAAAATCTATATAAACCATAATTATAACTATGTTGATCAATTCACCTTTGCACTTAATATAAAAATATTCAATTGTAAATTCAATGGTCATGATCATACTAGTCACAATTCATCTTTGCATTACTGGCCAAATAGAACACATAGTCATGATCATACCAATAATCTACCCATCTTTACACTCAAGTCAAAGAGAAATTTCTTCACTAGGATTATAAAAATATTATATATGATAATAAAAACAATATCAATAAAACATGGATTTGATTTCAAGAGTAAGATTCATAAATCAACGATAATTTAGTCAAAAAAAGAAACCAATTTTGTTGTGAATAGTACTCATAAATAGTAACTCATGAATAGTAACTCGTGAATAGTAACTCATGAATAGTAATTCATGAATAGTAACTCGTGAATAGTAACTCATAAATAGTAACTCGTGAATAGTACTCCGTATTCGTACATAGTATCGTATACATAAATAATGTTATATACGTAAATAGTGCCATATACATAAATAGTGACGTATACGTGAATAGTAACCCCGACTCAAAAAGGTAGAAATTCCACAATAAAATCCATACCAATATTTCAGTATAATGATATTGAAAGAATAACATCATTAGAAAGAAAATAACATCCCTTACTATCCCTTACAATCCCTTACTATCCCTTACCTCAAAAAAGCAGCCCTTCTGACTGGATATCGAATATGACGCTGCAGGGAAACTTGCACTGATGAATATCAACTCACCAAGTATCTAAATACTCACAAAATACACTCAATAATCTAGAGAGAGAAAGAGAGAAAGCTTATGTTTCTGGTGTGATTTTCAATTCTAACTTAGCCCTCTATTTATAGGAAAATTTTAGTAGACTTGACCTACAACCTGATGGCTTTACCAACTATTATTTCCACCCACAACATTTAAAATTTCAATTGAGCAAATTTCTCACCAACCAAAAGTGGGGCCCACCAATTCTAGAATTTTCCACCAAAATCATTTATAACCTAATTTCCAAATCAGTCACCTCTTAAAATTCATAACAAATCATTCGTTCATTTTTAACGGTTCAAAATTTGTGGACATATACTCAACTTATATATGTATAACATATCCAAAAATTACAACGATCCAACGGTCGGATTAAATATTATAACTCACACAATGAAGCTGTAAGAACACCAATTTGATCTTTTAATACCTCCAATCTGACAAAATACTGATAAAATACCTCAACATCAATTCCTTCATTTATATAAATAAATCCATCATTTAAATCCACATCAAATAAATATTTCCTTATCATATAAATAAATAAATAATTATTCACAAATAATATTACAGAATCACAATAATGACAACCAGGCAGTTTTCAGGAAAGAAAGAGCTTTCCAATAAGAATTTCTCCTTACTGACGCGCAATTAGGTGACCAAACCTCTCCTTGACAGAACTTTCTAGACATTACCAATAATGCTATCTAATAATATTATTCAAATAATATGAATTATTGATCTGAAATGAGAAATATTGTGCAATGATAATTATTGAAACAACAATAATATAAAATATAAACGCAGCAATTATTAAATCAATAAAATAAAATATTGAATAGTAATTATTGTAACAATTATTGAGTAGTGCCTTCTTATGTAAGGATCAATAATTCAAAAATACTGTGTAAAAGCGTGTGCTACTGTGCAAACACGTGTATTACTGTATTTTAACCACCGGGTATTCCAACAGTGTTAACGGTAACGATTACGCCGTTATTTATAAAAACTTAATTTTGTCGTTTTCTTCATCCGACAGTTATTACGTTATGGGTCCCACAAATGGCTGCGCTGTCGTACGAATATTCCCCGACAAAAAGAATATTCCACGACCAAACGAATGTTCCCCGACAACAATGAATATTTTATGACCACTTGTGTATTTTGAAAAAAATATATTCATATATCACCCTTAACTTTAACTTTTATCAATTTAACTATTTACTGAATAATAATTATAAAAAAATTGAATACTTTTATTTCATAAAATTTGGGGTCTTACAAAGTATGCACTCAGAGAACATGTAGAGACACTAGCTAAAAGTTCCTCAAATTTTATAAAAACGCACCCTGTGCATTGGCACCGACCTAAGTGAGGGACATAACATCCAGTAACAGTCCCAAACTGGGGACTATTCGACATTCACTCGTAATGAGTGAATGTCGAACGAGTTTCTAAATTGATACCTCCAAAGCATGTATGTCGCCATCAAGATAAATTAAGTATAGCATTTGCTTAGGTTGAATGATATGATCTGGTTGCCATATTTTATTATGGGAACCAGATCATATCATTCAAACTAAGCAAATGCTACTTAGTTTATTTTTCCAATGAAAAATTAAGTAAGTGCTACTTAGTTTATTTTGCTAATGAAAAATTAAGTAAGTGCTACTTAGTTTATTGAATATTGCATCCCAACTAAGAAAATGATACGTAGTTATTAATTGTATTTAATTATACTTAATTGTATTTAATTTAATTTAAATATATTATATTTTATTTATTTATTTAGATTTATTTATTTATTTATTTATTTAATTTATTTTTATTTTTTATAATATTATATTAAATAATAAAGAAAATTTATTATATTATATTATATTATATTATATTAAATTTATTTTATTTGTAATTATATTATATTAAATAATAAAGTAAATTTATTTTATATTATTAAACTTATTTTATTTTAAAGTTTATTATATTATATTATATTATATTATATTATATTATATTATATTATATAATTTATTAAAGTTATTTAAATCTCCTAGTATTTTTGTATTATTTTATTAATTTATTTAAGTTTTCTAGTATTACTACTTGTTTTTAGTGGCAAACTAAGTCTTAATTGTCTTTTATATAGTTAATTAAATATTTATTTATTATCATCTATAACTTCCACAGAATTCCGTCGGAAATTCCGTCAGAATTAATATTCAAAACCAAAATAAGAGAAGTCTTCAATTGATTCACAAATTAAAATTCACAATGCTGGAAAAGGAAGAAATTAGAACACTGCAAATTATAAGTTTATCACACTGCATTTCACTTCATATGGCAACAAAAGGCATACCTTTAATTAGAATGTTGAATTTGATGCATTTCAAATTCATCAAATTCACTAGCCAAACAGAACCAAATCAGATACAAATTAGACTGCTGACCCCAAATTAGAACCAAATCAGATGCAATTGCATGTATTGTTGACCACAAAAATTATACTACCAAACTTACAAAATCAGATACATGCATTTATAACTTATTAAACCTAATAACTCCAGATTATGATATATATTAACATATGATACCAAACCAGATGCAATTGAACTTATTAAGCCAATTCCAATCAAAATCAGTAGAATAAATATTAACCCTAGCTAAAAAAAATTAGTAATTTCAGTATATACCTTTAATTATAAGAGGAGAAAAGGGACTGGAAAGAGAGAGTCAGAGGCGTGGTCGTCGGAGTTGTAACGCCCCGAAATTCAGTCTATCTTCACACCCGGATTCCGTACGTCACGAGTACATCATTCATCCAACATACACCCTTATATAACTAAAATATAACGACATACACTCTCAAATCCCACGTTCTGGAAACCTTATAACCTTTTTCATTACAAATAATAATAAATACATTATTCATTTTATCTTACAAGAGTGACTTTTATCCGCCACCAAGGATACATAATAGTTCATTAAACTAGTCTATAATTCAATTTCATCTTTTTACATTAAAAGTCTTCACTTGATCTTATCGCTCATTCACCTTCTGAATGGTTCTTCATCTGGATACCGTCAGCTTGATCTTTACGGGATCTTTAAGTTCTTCTAACCTTGTTCGCTGAAAATTGTTTTTCAGTTAAAGCAAGTGTGAGCATTCAATTGCCCAGCAAGTCATAACAGTTGAACAAACAACTTTAGAATTAAAACATTTCTTTAGAACTTCTATAACCAAACAAAGGTTATGAAGCAGCTTAAATAATAGGAATAGTCTCGATTCCGATCATCTTAAAACATCAGTCATTTTCACTTTGAAATACTTTCATTCTTCTACCTTTTTTCATACACATCCTATCTGGCTAAAATCATTAACACAGACTTAACAATAACAGTTCATGAATAAACATAACATAATTGTATTGAACATCTCAATCACAGAACAATGCATATCATAGAAACACTGAAGTGTTAAAATTGTGGCTCAAGGCCTCATACATTCTACCACATTATACAAATATCGCACATTCGCACATAGACAGAACTTCTCAAGTATAACATCTGAGAAGTTTAAGAAATTAGCATTCATGTAATAAGAATGAAGTTAAGAAACATGCCTTACGCCCAGCTACAACATACGTTGAACTGCTCATTTCAATTCCTATACAACACCTAAGAAGAAAACATAAAAACCAATTAGTCATATATTGAACTTACGCATTGGTTTACTTAACTTTAATTCTTAGGGTTCGCGTTCTTGCAATATAAGTTTACGCGACTAACTTCCTTTACCAGTTTACAGCTTTATGACATACGGAGATGTCTTACTCAAAACGTTTATCATATTGGATGATTTATATTCTTATCTTCTTTTTATAAATTCTCTAGGACTCAGCACACATCGCTTCTCTGCTAGTAGTCCATATGGTACTCTGAGTGGTTTCCCACAAACAATCAACAAACAAGTTACTGTCTCATCTATACTGCCATCATAGTGAGTTAGATCGGTTGCCAGTTTCGTATATACCTTCGCTCTCTGAAGGAATTGTTTAGCCTAGCTCCCATATGTCAACCATCAAAGTTACGATTGTACCACAACCTAACTTCTTTTAACGTATACGAACTATTAAACTATAATGTTCGATTAAGTCAATTTTTTATCGACTCATATTCAGCTTTCATTAATCTTAATACCGTTAATTCATTACGGCTTTCTTGATAGATCATTTCTTATTAATACATTAGTTATCCATTACTTGAACCCCATGTTCATTACCCTCGTCGCTCAACCTCTAAGGAATCACAAGCATAGCAATCCCTCACGTTCGTTCATCGTGACTACGGTCCCCGGATATCGGTTACGTAACCCGCGATTATATTCTTTGTCATTTAATCTTGTTTAATCTATACGTTCAACCTTTAGTAAAGGTTTAAATCACTTGATTAAATGTTATATTAGTTGAATATTATATTTTTTATCTTCCCTAACATTTCCCCCAAGAGCTGAGCAGTGAAAAGCTCATCTTTGGCTTTTTTCCAACACTGGCACTGCGGCGCCACTTCCTTCTTTATCTCTCGCACCGCGGCGCGAGTTGGCAGTACCCGACCCCTGGTCTGGCACTGCCGCGCCACTCTACAAGCTATGACTGGCGCCGCGGTGCCAAGCCCTAACCCTAGAAAATTTCTCTAAGTGTTAAATAAATTTTGAGATGTTTACTTCGCGATCTCATAACTCCTTCGTTATAACTCGGAACGAGGTCGTTCCAAAGCCATTCTTGTGATAACTCGGGATTTCGAATAATTAAAATTTTTCAAATAATTTTTTTATTTAATATTAATTTTGATTATCAATTTTGCGACAAGTATCTATGATACGAGTCTCGAGAAGGTCAATTTGTGTATTGACTAATAAATTTAGAGTAGAGTTGTGTTTAACAAGATTAGAAACCCTAACCCTAAGTTCGTATAGGGATTCGATAGAAAATATAATAAAAAAATTATATTAATATGTACGTGTTTTTACTGTATAGATATATCGATCAATGATTAAGCGGATAAGGTTTAAAATTAGTAAAACCTAATAAGAGATTAGAAACCCTAACGTATCGTTAGAAACCCTAATCGTATGTCGGGAAACCCTAATTTTAAATTCAAAAATCATAAAACCTAATTTGGAAACCCTAATCCTAATTAGTAAGCTTAATGTGTTTATTAAACTTAAATATGATTAGAAAACCCTAATTATATTTTAGTTATATGAATTTCTATTTTACAAACCCTAATTATAATTTAGAAATTTTAATTTTTCTAATTAAAACCCTAATTTCATATTCAGGATTTCTAAACCCTAATTAGGAAACCCTAATCCTAATTAGCAAGCCTAAAGTGATTAGTAAATGTTACTATAATTAGGAAACCCTAATTATACTTTAGAAATATTAGTTTCTATTTAAAACCATAATTTTATTTTAGAAATCTATTTTTTCTTTTTAGAAACCCTAATTAAAAAATTCTAAAATTTTGGGATTGTAAAACCTAAGGGTTAGAACCTTAGGGTTAAACCCTAAGGGTTTGGATATTTGACCATAGTGCCATTAAATTTAAATTACAAATGACAAAAGTGCCCTTTTTGGATTTTTTTAAGTAACTTGTAAAAATGGCCAAGAGCTTTAGTTGGTGACCAACCTAATTGACTTTGTGACTTGTAATATCCAGCAATCAGCCTCTAGGTGGAAGCTAGCAGATCATACATTGTATCTAAGTGATTATATAAGAGATTTAGAGAGAGAAAGTCATCAAAAGTTGGTCATTTTCACTCAACTCACTTTTGTTCTCTCTAACCCTCCAAATTCATCAAGTGACTCAGTCCCTCGAACATCTCCTAGAACACCTATACCAGTTAAGGAGATCAAAGATCAAGGATCGATCAAGAGAGGTATAAACCTAAACCCTACTTTTGATCTTGTATGCAAAGAAAGATTTTGTGTTTTTGTGTTTATATGTTTGCTAGAAGGTGTTTTATGATGATCTATGGTGATATACCATAGATCCATAGCATCAAATGACTTTATGATGATCTATGGTGATATACCATATTAATGATGTTAGATTTATTTAATTATTATAATAAATAAATGAATTAAAAATGATATTATTGATTTAAAAATTATTTAAAAATGAGAAAAATACTTTAAAAATATTTTAAGTTATAATTAATGACTTTTAATATTTTGATAATAATTTCATTAATATTTAAATATTAATAGTGATGGTTTAAAACTGATTTTAATTACTTTAAAATCATTTAAGTAGAATATTAATGATTTAAAAATATTTTAAGTTATTAATAATAACTTTAATATTTTGACAAGTATGTTATTAATATTTTTATATTATTAAATATTAATAATGATAAGATTATTTGATAATTAAATCATTTAAAAATGATTTAAGTGCTTGAAAAATTATTATATATTATAATAATTGTTTATAAATTATTAAAAGCTTCCGAAAATATTATAAACGATATTTGACTTATCTAAAATAATATTGAAGCTTAGAGACCAAGTTTAATTGATAATCAATGTGTTAATTATCGGATAAGGTGACCAGGACACCGAGAATGGACCAAAGTCCAACCAAACCGAAATAGTTAGTCTTGATAAGTGTTTATATAGGTTATAAAACACTAATGTGGCTATGTAGTAATGTGCCGAAGAGAAGTGTGACCATAAAGTACAGTATTGTGTGTTGTGATGTGACACCCCCAAAATTCGGTATACATCACCCATCTTGAGTCACCAGATACATGGTACATAATTCAAATACAACTTAATTATACAACAGTCGTGTAAAATACGATAAAACATAGACTGTGAGTTTTAATACAAATACTGTCTTCTAGAGAGTATACAAACTCAATGGAGTCCTCATTACATTTATTATCACACTATTTCGCAGAATACTGAGGACTACTAATGCACCAACTAGGACCATCACTCTGTTCCCCGACTAGTCCCCGCTACGTTCTCATTTCCTGAAGAGAATAGTGAAAAAAAGGATGAGCTCAACTAGCCCAGTAAGAAATATTATGACTAAGATAATGTAGAATAAATTATCATTAGCCTTAAACAGTGTTAAACTAATACAATATAACAAACATCAAGTTTAACTGCAGCGGAACAAGCAATCCATTAAAAGAGTCAAGTAGAGAATAAAATCTACTATCTTTTATGGTTTAAAAGGTTTTTCATCACTTTTATTGCTGAGACTCAGCTTAATAAATAATCCACATCATCAAATCATCCCTGCACTACAGGCCA
This sequence comes from Panax japonicus, assembly GCA_020205505.1. Taxonomy (NCBI): domain Eukaryota; kingdom Viridiplantae; phylum Streptophyta; class Magnoliopsida; order Apiales; family Araliaceae; genus Panax; species Panax japonicus. The sequence goes on from CM035111.1 coordinate 21,842,032, forward strand.
ATGATATTCTTTAGTATCACGATCACGAATTATCCATGCACCATGTGCCAATGATAATCATGTTTTCATCAACGGTCCTGATCATGCCATAAAACAATTCATCTTTGCACCCTTGGCCGAAGATAATCCATAGCCATAATCATACCAAAAACTATCCATCAATGCACTACAGGCCAATGAGGACTTTTTCCACATCATTTGTAACATTACGGTCATGATTATACCGAATAATCCCTGGTCATAATCATACCAAGTTCATCTATGCACTATAAGTCACATATGACTTTAAACATAATATAAACATGAGGATGATGACAATGATATAAGAATTCAGTAAAGCAAGTTCAAGAATTAATTTATCTAGGAACCAATAACGTCCAAATTGTCAACATGATACTGCTTTGTAGAGTAAAATTTAAGAATGCTCAGAAGAATATTTCCATGAAAAGATACTGGATGAAGCACAAATACCAAGGATATTCCACTAATTTCATGGAGTATAGAAGTCAAAACTTTAACCAATTGAGTATAATAAAGAATAGAATAACAAAAGAAATCACCATGCATGCGGTACTTCGCATAGACAGGTTATTCCAACAGAATAATAATTAACGGAACCAAGTCCGGCGAAAATCACACCGACAAGATGTTCCAACAGAATAATAAAGAATGGAATAACAACAAAAATCACCATGCATGCGGTACTTCGCATAGACAGGTTATTCCAACAGAATACTAATAAAGACGGAACCAGGTCCGACGTAAAACGCACAGACAGGATATTCCAACAGAATAATAATACAGACGGAACCAGGTCCGGTGTAAAATGCACATACATGATATTCCAATAGAATAATAAAGAATGGAATAACAGAAGAATTTCACCAAGTATAGGGTATCCAGCGTATACAGGTTATTCCAACAGAATAATAAAGAATGGAATAACAGAAGTTCTCTTCATGAATAAGAAAGAAAGAATACCCCTTATGAGTACAACAAATAATATTCCCTACCTTAAGAAGAAGATTACTTGATATAGAAGTAGTGAAGTACAAGAACACTTTTCTTCTTTCTCTCTATAGTTTCTCTCTCTAGAGTTTTAGTGAATTCGTATGAAAATAATGAAGGAATGAGCTTCTATTTATAGAAAAATGGACTGCATAGTAACTAACTCATGAACGATCCAGATTGATTTACTTTAATCTGACGGTCCATATTTAAACTAAATCTTTTAAATAAAATATAATATATTCTATTTATAATCTAATAAAATGAATAACTTTATAAAAGATTTTACTATGCAAACACTATGCAGGCACTATGCAAACACTATGCATAATAAAATAGAATATATTCTAATTATTGTCTAATAAAATAGACAACTTTATAAAAGTATTCTGTTTTATATAAAAAGATTTTACTATGCAAAACACTATGCAGGCACTATGCAATACTATGCATAATAAAATATAATTTATTCTATTTATAGAATAACTTTATAAAAGTATTCTGTTTTATATAAAAAGATTTTACTATGCAAAACACTATGCAGATACTATGCAATACTATGCATAATAGAATATAATATATTCTATTTATAGAATAACTTTATAAAAGTATTCTGTTTTATTATATTAATAATATCAATAAAACAAAATTGAGTGACTTATAACATAAGCATCAATAATCAATACCGTGTGCTACTATGCAACCACACGTATTACTGTACTTTTACTACCGAGTAGTTCAACAGTATTAACGGTAAAACTTTCGCCGTTATTTTCATAAAATATTTTTGTCATTTTCTCAATCAGACAATAATTCTGTTGTGGGGTCCACCAATGATTGTTCCGTTGCACGAATATTCCCTAATAAAATATTCCCCGACCAATCGTATATAATATGACAACTTGCATACTTTGCAAAATTTATAAATACTACCCACAACTATAACATTATCTCAAATCCACACCATAATATTAAAAAAATATTTTGAGAAAATTAAATCTTTATTTATAAAATCTGGCGTCTCACAATCTCCCCTACTTATGAAATTTCGGCCTCGAAATTTATGTACATACCTGGTATGTCGAAGAGGTGAAGATACATTGACTTCATTTCAGATTCTAATTCTTGAGGTATAACCTTTGAGCGTCGAATATGATCCTTCTTATCCAAGATGTTAACAAGTATATCCTCATACTTTAAATCTTCTGCCATTTCGTCCGGTTCTAAATTTATAATGTGGTTCGGGTAGTCCACATATTTACGTAACATCGATACGAAAAAAAACCCGTTCTGAACACGTAACATACTTGGCGGTAAAACGAGTCTATAGGTCACAGTTCCTACTTCATCGAGGATTTCAAATGGGATAATTATATCGAGGGTTGAGATTTCCTCTCTTCGTCGATTCTTGCTTCTAGAATAATGCCCTCTTGAACCTTCTTCTTCACATTCATCAGCTCTGAGTATGTAGCTTGAGCGACTTTAACTTTATCGATTAAAGTCGATTCCACTCGTATATTCGTTATCTTCACGTAGATTCCCAGAGTCTTTAACTCTATCTTCATCATTTGTAAGTCGTACGAAATGGGTCTTTGTGTTAACAACATCGCACTCATAAATGCATACGATTTTCTACTCAACGCGTCAGCTACCACGTTCGCTTTCCCACGATGGTATTGAATGATACAATCATAATCTTCAACAGCTTGAGCCAACGTCTTTGGCACGTTATACGTTCGTTTTAGTTGAAGAAATATTTGAGGATTTTAGAAATAGGTTTTGTATTGGGGTGAATACAAAATTCAATTTCACGCTCTAGGGGTAGGCTTAGAAGACTTCAAGAATACGTCAGGAAATTTATTAACAATAGAAATATTGTGACGCCCCCAAATTCAGGTACTTGAAACCCGAACTCAGTGCTTCACGATACCATTTCTATGAGCGGAATAATACTAATAATAATAACAATAATATAGATTATCAAATTTAATTTATATATTATCAGAGTTTTCAATCCCAGGTACGAAACCTTCAAACATTCGTTACATTACATGATAATTAATATATATCTTCATTATCCTAATAAAGTCTAGTTATTACAAAAGATAACATTATCTTTCACTCAGCGACCTTCCCCTTTCCTTTGTTCTTGGCAGAGCCTTCACGTTGTTCATAATTAGCTGAAAACATTTAAATTTAAGCAAGGATGAGCATTTGAGTGCCCAGCAAGTAATAGCAACAATAACATTTAGCTGAATGAATTAATTATTTTCTTTGAACGAGACTTCTACAATGAATCAATAGTTTTGAAGTAAGCTGAATCATTAATAAACAAACTATCATTTTGATTTTAAATTTTTGAAACTACGTATAGACTATAAATGATGATCATTTGACAGACTATGAACATTGTTTTCTATTTTAAAAAAGGATAAACATAACTTCATCTGTAAACCGTCATTACTTACGGGCACGGGAGGTGATCAACCCGTTATGCCCTGTATTGATCAATACTACATTATAGGACGATATCTTTGTCCAGCATTTTTGCCTTAGGTGCATAAAAGTTTCCCACATTTGGGATGTTCATACCAGTCTTGAATCCGAACCATAATAATTCAGTTGGATAACAATAAAGTTCTTATCTTGTTCAACAAAAATTTTAAGTTAGTGTCTAGCCAGATCAAATAGCTTAGACGACTTTTAATTCAACTTATACATACTGGACACCAATAAGTATGTATCAACATGTGATAAAATATAATGATTATCCAAGTGAGGACACTTGTATAACTATGTTTAGAAATTAACGAACAGAATATATTTCTTGATCTACAATAACAGAATTAAAGAACTTGTACATCATATTATAATTTAATAATTTACTTATACAGAATCATTACATAAGTATATACAAAGTTGAAATATTTGAACAATTGAAAAGAATAGTTTAGATATTATCTTACACATGTTTATTGCATAAAGTAAATGCAAAGGGTTAGATACTTGCATTGTCTGCTGCTTACACAACTTAGATTTATCTTTTATATCAAGCCCTATCATTAAATAAATGATTCGTTCGATTAGAATAACATATCATGTCATATTGTACTGCTATTTGCAGTCAGCACATATCCTAATCACATTGTCATGTAAGTTTAATAATCATTTAATCACAAATAATCACTTATTTAATAACATTATCTAAGTCTAGATCAATTTCTGAAATATGTCGGTGTATTGACAACTTTATCGGGTAATTATCGAGTCTAAGACTCTAACCCGTAACAGAGTATCAGTCATATTATTTTTAAATGATTATAATAATTTTTAAACCTTTATTATCATTTATCATGAATTTTCAAACATTGGAATCATTATTAAATGATTTAAATACTAATCAATTCTATTATCATTAATATTTAAGTAATATTAAACTATCAATGAAATCATTTCAAAATTGTTAAAGTTATTTATAATAACTCAAAATACTTTTAAAGTATTAATATTATCCTTAAATGATTTTTAAAATATTTAAAAATCATTTTTAAATAATTATCATTAATATTCAAGTATTAATGTTTTATTTATCAAAATATTAAAAGTCATTAAGTATAACTTAAAATATTTTTAATTCATTTATATCCCTTTTAAATGATTTTTAAATTAATAAAACCATTTATAAACTATTTATTTAAAATAAATTTAATATCATTAATAATAAATTAATAATTATTAATATTAAATTATTAATGAAATTATCCTTTAAATATTAAAAGTTATATTTTATAACTTAAAATATCCTTAAACACTTTATTTTTATTTAAAATGATTATTATACTATTAAAAACATTTTTAAACTAAATTATTTAATATAATTATTAAATAACTTTAATATCATTAATAATAATTAATTAATGAAATTTACCTTTAAATATTAAAAGTTATATTTTATAACTTAAAATATTTTTAAATACTTTATTATTATTTAAAATGATTTTTAATATAATAAAATTATTTTTAATTAATTTATTTAATTCATTTAGTACATAACTTAATTATCATTAATATTAATTTATTAATGAAATTTATAACAAAATATTAAAAGTTATTAAAAATAACTTAAAATATTTTATTATATCATAATATAATTTTAAATGATTTTAAGTATTAAAAATCATTTTTAACTATTTTATTTAATAATATAATTAAATAAATTAAATACCTTTAATATTCTAAAAATATTAAATATTTATGAAATATATTTAAAATAATTAAAAACTAATTTTCAGAATTTAAAATAATTTTTAATAATTTATTTTGTATTTTGAATAATTAAAAATTGATTTTTTATAATTATTTATTAATTTCCAGAAAATAAAATACTATCTGTCGCTAAAGAATGCCTATAGCGACAGAACTGTCGCTATAGGTATTCTTCATGTTCTTGGCCAAACCCAGAAATTCAAGTGCAGTTATCGAGTGGCCTACTTTGACCAAGAACCGTGATCTGTGTATTGTGTTTCTGGACGTGTTGTTTGTCAGATCGTGTAGTGCTAATGTAAGACTACAAGATCCAACAACAAACAAGATTAAAACATGCACTAATTGAAAGATCTAGACCTTCAAAGTAGATGTCAGAACTGTTCTTCATTTTCTGGGTTACCCAAAAATGAAGAACAGTTCGACCTGTATATTTTGGGCTTCCACAACTTGCATTTATGTTGATGTTTTAGTGATATTAAGACTTCATTATGTAGAACACATGTAAGTCTACAGATTCAATACATAAAAACATTTTAACAACATCACATAAAGTAGATATGGGCCGGTCAAAGTAGCAGTCCGAAACTGCTTATGAAGGTTTCTGGGTTACCCATAAACTTCATCCGACAGTTTCGTCCTCACTACTTTGACTACAGATTGCTTTGATCCAGAGAAGGATATAATGATTATAGAGGCATGTTCATGTAGACTAGACGTCAGACAACAATATTACAACAATAACAAGGTCTAACACGTAAACAGAAGCAAGATCTAAATGCATGAACAAGTTGTCAGACTTTTTGGGCACGTTCTGGGTTACCCAGAAACGTGTGGTCAATGCCGGTCAACGTGGTTTGACCACTAATAACTTTCTACTGGCTTACGATCTGACTTTGATTCCAGTTTCAGATCAAAGATCTCATAGCATACTACCAGATCAAAGCTTAAAAACACAAAAACACATAACAGGACGAGATCTATGGGACCTGACATTTGGTTGACAGACCATATTTCTCATTTTTTCCAGATTTTACAAATCTTCAAATCTGAGCCTCTAGATGTTATGGATCTAACATCTAGCAACCCATATCATCATTAGACACTATAACAAACATGTTTTAACAAAAATTTCAAAGATCAAACAACCGAAATTTGGATAGAATTCAAGCTAGGGTTTTATACCTTCTATGATTAATCTTGGATTCTAGGCTTCTGATTTGGTTGTGATGTTCGTGGGGCTTGGTTGTGGGACTGATATGTCTTAGAATTTCGGAGGTGAGAGCTTGGGAGAGATGAGTTGAGTGGTGGAACAAAATAAGCAAAAAATGTGGCTTTCTCTCTCCCTTAATCTATATATACAAGTCTAGATGCATGTAATGGCTGAGCATAGAGGCTGATTGCTGTCATTTAAAGTCAAGAAAGTTGTTACATTGGGTCATCAACCCATCCTATTTTCAAAACCTACATGTTAGACTTCAATAATGTATAGAGGGGCAATTTGGTCATTTGTATTTCCAATTTAATGGCAAAAATAGAACTTGGCAAACCCTTAGGGTTTGACCCTTAGGGTTTAGTACATATCATTTGTAGGATTTAGCAAATAGGGTTTGCACAAAATAAAATAAAATAAAAATTTTAGTTTCTAAACTTTGTAATTAGGGTTTTCTTAATTAAATTAGTTTTCTAATTACATTATACAGGAACATTGGGGTTTAATTACGTTAATAATAATTTAGATCACTGATTTATCAATTAGAGCACCCATTTGATAATTAGGGTTAACTATTTACTAATTAGGATTAACAATTTAATAATTAGGGTTAAAAATTTGTAATTAGGGTTTTTAATCACACTAATCACAATCATTAGGGTTTAATGTCCGCTAATGAGTATTAAACATCCTAAATTAGCAATTAAGGTTTCCCAATTTGATAGTTAGGGTTCCTAAATATCGGTTAGGGTTTTAATTTCACAATTAGGGTTTCGAGTCAATAATTAGGGTTTACCTAATTAACATTTATATTTATAATATCCGACATTGATCCCATTATTACGATTTCCTAAAAATATTTTGAACTCTAATTTGTATTTTAAATTAGGGTTTCACATAATAATACTAGGATTTGTCATATAACGCCATAAATGACCATACATTATTGGTCCACGTATATAGTACTTATTTATAGCACTAAAAAATCAAATGTATAATTAATATTATATTATTATCATTCCTTATTCCAAAACCATAATTAGGGTTTGAATTTCATATCTGATTAACCTTGCATAAACAACTTTATTAATTAAGTTAAAATATTAATTAACTTAATAATCTGAGCTAAAATTCATATAAATAAATAATAATTATAATGACTACAATAACCATTCCTTATATTATTTAAATAATATAATATCATATTTCCTTTGAAAATTAATAATAAAAACATTTCTACAATAAAATTAATTATAAAAAAAGTATAATTTATAATGATAATTAATTCTAAAATAAAATTATTTGTAATTATTCATGTAATAAATATATTTTTATTTACCACATAAATACATTTACACATTATCTTATATAAATCCTCATCCTGAAAATAAAAACAAAATTATACGCAAAATTTCAATTTTATTTATACAGAAAATATCGGGTTATTACAAATATCATTCAAAACTGTGACTCTCGTCCAAGACTTGGATAACACGTCACATTGATACCTATTAACTTTTCACCGCTTTGATGACTGTTATCACCGGTATTATCATTTTGTCGGCTGCTCTCTTTTGGTTTGCTTGACTCATTATCGTGCTCAATTAACCGAGCCCTATTAACAACATCTGAATACAAACACAGTTTATGAGAGATAAGATATTGACATATCTCCGGCTTCAAACCTCTTAAACACATCCGTGTCATTCTCTCTTCATTATCAACCAAGTGGGATGTAAATCGAGATAACTTGGCAAACTTGGCTTCGTACTGCAAAACAGTCATGTTGTTTTGCTCCAACTTGATAAATTCCACCTCCTTCATGTGGCGAATGCTTTCGGGAAAGTACTTGTCATTGAACAGCTCTTAGAACTTCTCCCAAGACATCTTGAGTGTGTCAGGCTGGTTACGTTTTACAGATTCCCACCATTGACCTGCCTCTTCACGCAACATAAAGGTGGCAAAAGGAACTTTTTGCTCCTCGAAGCATCCCAAGACATCAAATATCTTGGTGATCTACTTTAACCATGTCTCCGCCGTAAGTGGTTCTTGCTTTTCCAAAAACTCCGGTGTTCCCAACTCCTTGAATTGCTTAGCGGTGACCAACCATGGGTTGCCATTATTTCTTCCTGCATTATGAATAGGAGCCGTCTTCGCCTGATGTTGCATGAATTCTAAAAAACTCCTAAACGTACCGTCGTTCGTCAATTGATCAGTGTTGTTATTTACAGGAAGGTTATCGCCATCATGTTGCACATTGTCCTGATTATTGATCTGTGGAGACTCAACAGTCTCTTGTGCTCCATTGCTTATCTCAACATTTTCAGATGCCATTTTCAAATACTGCCATAAAACAAGGGTTAATTAACATATCATATATTATCTCTATACTCTGACCGACCAATTAAATATCAAATAAACTTAGGTTGGTCATACTAGCGAAAGAATTCCACGTCTCTCCCCTCCTAGTTATAGTCTCACATCTTAGCCAGGGATCATATCTCTAAGATTTGATACCAACTGTGACGCCCCAAAAATTAGGTATACATCACCCATCTTGAGTCGCCAGATACATGGCACAGAATTCAAATACTACTTAATTATACAACAGTCGTGTAAAATACGATAAAACATAAATTGTGAGTTTTAATACAAATAATGTCATCTAGAGTGTATACAAACTCAATGAAGTCCTCATTACATTTATTATCACACTATTTTACAGAATAGTGAGGACTACTAATGCACCATCTAGGACCATCACTCTGCACCCCGACTAGTCCCCGCTACGTTCTCATTTCTTGAAGAGAAGAGTGAAAGAAAAGATGAGCTTAACTAGCCCAGTAAGAAATAATATGACTAAGATAATGCAGAATAAATTATCATTAGCCTTAAACAGTGTTAAACTGATACAATATAACAAACATCAAGTTTAACTGCAGCGGAACAAGCAATCCATTAAAAAAGTCAAGTAGAGAATAAAATCTACTATCTTTTATGATTTAAAAGATTTTTCATCACTTTTATCGCTGAGACTCAGCTTAATAAATAATCCATTTCATCAAATCATCCTTGCACTACAGGCCAAGGTTATTCTTTAGAATCACGACCACGAATTATCCATGCACCACGGGCCAAAGATAATCATGTTTTAATCAATGGTCCTGATCGTGCCATAAAACAATTCATCTTTGCACCCTTAGCTGAAGAGAATCCAAAGCCATAATCATACCAAAAACTATTCATCAATGCACTACGGGCCAGTGATGACTTTTTCCACATCATTTGTAACATTACGGTCATGATTATTGTTGTGTAAAATCTATATACGCACAACACGCAAGTATACGTGGTCAACAAGTAATAAAGTGATGAGTAGAGTATCGTTCCCACAGAGACTTATTAGCAAAAATCTCAACTTACAATTACCAATCTTCTATTAACCCTAATTTTATTAAACAAATCAAATTCAATGATTAAAAATAACTATTATAAATTAAAAAATAATTAAACTATCACAAACCAATCACAAATATCAAAATCTGGAATTTCAAACAATTAATGGAGAATTAGACTTATGATTTCACCCTAAGCTTTACTCTGATTTTAACACTTTTATTCCAATTCAACTCACTATTCCAGTTTATTAATCAAGAACACGAACGTAGTATTAACCACCTCTCGGTGCACTAATACCATATTAACGTCAATCCACAATTAAGATAGAAATCCGTTAAACACCTTAAGCAACTAACTCTCTATATCTCTATGTGAATTACAATTGAAGAAGGTTGAAGACTAAGTTCTCTATCCGATTACATGTGATCTCAAGCATATCTCTACCTTAACACTCATCAAGTTTAAGCTATTAACAAAATCCTGAACACATGTTATATCAACTATGTCTAGATTTGAATATCCTCTCTCGATTCCATCCAACTCCACAAAGAATTGTTGATCAGACAATTCATAGATTCAAGAACAAATTAATATAGATAAACTGGAAATAGCTTATTAAATTGGAAATCAAAGTTTACAAAACCATAGATTCACTTAAAGATCCATCATAAGCCTAAAATGTGATTTAGTTCATAATAAACAAAATAAACACTGAATAAATCATGGAAATCATCTTTTCAATTACAAATAATAAACTAAGATGAAGAATATTTAAAAACACCCATCACGTAGCCTAGAATCGCAATCGTCTCGAAAATCGCCTTGAAATACTCCTCCTATGCTCGCTAGAAAAACTGAGATTTTTCTTCGTAATTTTTCCTTGTGTATCTTCTAATCTCAGAGTTTTATGTCCATATATATACTACAACATGTATTTTGACTATAATTCCATGCATATACAAGTCCCAAGTCATTACCATCTCTAAAACTCCCCACTTGTAGCACTAGAAACCAACTAGGAGTCTTAATTTTCGACTAAGCAAGCCCCAGCTGGACATTTTCCTTTGCACAAGCCAGCCCCGACTGGGTACCATTCTGCTACAGCTCCCAGACCCCCAGCCCCGTCTGGGTACCAACTGTCTATTAAATTTGCTGCTATTACCTCCTCTGCTAAAACTGCCATAACTTTCAAATAGCGAGGAATTATGAGTCCCGCGACCTATCAAATCGAAGTTATCGACGAGATCTACAACTTTCATTCTTTGAGCTTTCAGAAATAAAAAACAGATGACTGTCGAAATTGCATTGTAAGCATCTGCTACTGTGTAACGACAACCAAAACAACTCAAAACTTTGTCTTTGTTGCTAAAAACCATACTCTCGCATCCGAGCTTCCAATTAAAATGATGTAAGACGTTCGGAATTGCCAATAAAGAATCTCTTCACATACTCCAAGTTCCACGCCACAAACAACAAATGCACACAAAATAAACATGAAAACCCGAACTTTAACCGGAATTGCTTTTTCTTGCAAATTTTATACCAATAGTCGCTCATGCCGCTTCCAAGCATATAATCTACAAAATGGAAACAAAATGCATGAAAAGTAACTAAGAAACACGAGATTAAACAAATAATTCAAGTAATAGATGCCGAATAAGTAGGTATAAAACCGACTTATCAATTATACAGAATAATCCCTGGTCATAATCATACCAAGTCCATCTATGCACTACAGGCCACAGATGACTTTCAACATAATATAAACATGAGGATGATGACAATGATATAAGAATTCAATAAAACAAGTTCAAGAATTAATTTATCAAGGAACTAATAATGTCCAAATTGTCAACATGGTACTGCTTTGTAGAGTAAAATTCAAGAATGCTCAGAAGAATATTTCCATGAAAAGATACTGGATGAAACACAAATATCAAGGATATTCCACTAATTTCATGGAGTATAGAAGTCAAAACTTTAACCAACTGAGTATAATAAAGAACGGAATAACAAAAGAAATCACCATGCATGAGGTACTTTGCAAAGACAGATTATTCTAATAGAATAATAATTAACGGAATCAGGTCAGGCGAAAATCACACCGACAGGATGTTCCAACAGAATAATAAAGAATAAAATAACAACAGAAATCACCATTCATGCGGTACTTCGCATAGACATGTTATTATAACAGAATACTAATAAAAACGGAACCAGGTCCGACGTAAAACGCATAGACAGGATATTCCAACAGAACAATAATAAAGACGGAACCAGGTCCGGCGTAAAACGCACAGAAAGGATATTCCAACAGAATAATAAAGAATGGAATAACAGAAGAATTTCACCAAGTATAGGGTATCCCGCGTATACAGGTTATTCCAACAAAATAATATATATTCTATTTATAATCTAATAAAATGAATAACTTTATAAAAGATTTTACTATGCAAACACTATGCATAATAAAATATAATATATTCTAATTATTGTCTAATAAAACAGATAACTTTATAAAAGTATTTTGTTTTATATAAAAAGATTTTACTATGCAAAACACTATACAGACACTATGCAATACTATGCATAATAGAATATAATATATTCTATTTATAGAATAACTTTATAAAAGTATTCTATTTTATTATATTAATAATACCAATAAAATAAAATTGAGTGAATTATCACATAAGTATTAATAATCAATACCGTGTGCTACTATGCAACCACGCATATTACTGTACTTTTACTACCGAGTAGTTCAACAATATTAACGGTAAAACTTTTGCCGTTATTTTCATAAAATATTTTTGTCGTTTTCTCAATAAGACAATAATTCCGTTGTGAGGTCCACCAATGATTGTGCCGTTGCACGAATATTCCTTGATAAAATATTCCCCGACCAATCGAATATAATATGACAACTTGCATACTTTGCAAAATTTATAAATACTACCCACAACTATAACATTATCTCAAATCCACACCATAATATTAAAAAAAATATTTCGAGAAAATTAAATCTTTATTCATAAAATCTGGGGTCTCACATGTGAAGTATTTTTCTAATTGTGAGACCGATATTATTGGTTATAGGTCTTACGAACGCATATAAGTTTATTGTGTAGCAGTAATCAAAGCGGAAGGCAAGTTTCCTAACTCAACCTTGAGTTATATTCATTCAATTATTATAATGGTTAATTATTGCTAATTATACCATGTCCAGGGAATTTATTGTTGATTATTCGCAGTTAATGCATGATTAATAATTCAAATTGAATTACTGATTCAGAGAATATACATTTGTAGAATAACTGTTGTTGGATATTCATATTCGTAGAAGATAGAATTGACAGTACAGATAATTACTGTTTATTGTCAAATTATGTTGAGAAATGTCTTAGCTAATTATTCTGGCTAGACGAACATTTGTTAGAACTTGGTAAATTCGAGAAAAGAATTCAATTGTTATTAGTAGATCGATGCCAATTATTTTGGCTAGATTGATAAATAAATAGAAATTGAAATCATTGCGTTTCATTGTTAAATCAAATTTTGATTCAAAGATTGAGAAGAATAACCTTTTATATAAAGGGAACATTTTAGGTCGTATATTCGTCTATTGCGCATTGTTAAGTATTATGCATAATATAGGGTATAATAAAACCGATCACTTGTTATACTTGCAAAGGAGTATGATTTAATCTTTATGGTTATCTGATACTCCTGCGTATGTATCAAAGTAAATCTTTGATAGATACATGAGAAAGTAGAAGTTTTAGATCTAATGAATAGCTCAGCATAAATATGGAAAATATTCCACTTTGTTATTACGTAGAATTGATTCTTGTTTATTCATTTGAATATCGTAGAAAATTTGAAAGCGTTGTACTCTTTTATTATCAAATTATTGTGTTACATAGAAAGGGAGAAGCCTTGTTATTGATTAACGCATTGTTCAGTTAATTCAAAGTTCCCCGAACTTTGGTGTCATTCTACCAAAATAGATAATCTATTATTCTAATACTTATACATTCATTGTATATCTTAAATTGCGGGGCAAATTTGTTGCTCACCCTTTCTTAATAAAACTTTTCAGCTAGGGACGAAGTGGCAGGAGGTGTTGTGAAGAACAAAGGCAAAAACATAGTGATTAATTAGTTATGAATAATATTATTATTATGTTGTATTTGTGAACCCTTTTTGTATAACTAAAAGGTATGTTTGTAATGTTAAGGTTAGAGAACCTGGGGGTAATGTATTAACTATATCAGTTGATGAAGTGTATGTTCCTATTTATAAATAAATGGGTAGTTAAATGTTATTTATATTGTAGATCGTGAACACCAAACTCGGGGGTCAGGTAACCCTGATTTAGGTGTGTCACAGGTTGGTATCAAAGCTGTAGTGACCAAGGTGTCACAAGTTGGCAGCAGAGCTGTAGGTTATAAACGTTAAGTGGGGTGGGGAAAACCCTAAGATTATAACCATAAGTGAAATCTAGAATACTCATTTAAAGTACTAAGTGGGGGATTGCCGAAATATATCGATATTGAGATATGTGGACACAAAGTGTGAGAAGTTTATATTGGAGAAGTATTAATCAAGTCATTTAGACTGATTGTAGTAATCTTGGAGAAGATGAAATGAGTACGGACATGATAGAGGATGTTGCACCAGTGCCAGTAGCCGAGGTGCCAACGCAAAGCGAATGAGTTGAGAAGGTGGGAGAAGATGAACCTATGATCCATCCTGGGAGTGATCGTGATGATTATCCCGAGATGTATCTAAGTGGTGATGAGGAGACGGTGTCCGAAGTAGCTAAGGTGGAGAAAGAGAATAAGACTAAAGTTGGAGAACAAGCTCAAGAATCTGCAGAAGTCCAAGAACTCTGGATTAAAGTATTTCTCTGGGAGGAATTGGGGAAGACAGAGCGAGCGTTACGCGAAATGACTGAAGAACGGAACGAGCTGAAGGCGCAGGTGGAGAGGATGAAGACTGAAGGTGGTGGATCGTCAAAAGGAACAATCAAGCAGCAAGAAGAGCAAGAATAAGAGAAAGAGGAACAACGACAGCAACAAATCTGAAAAATTCTATCCCGAAGAAGGAGCATGTGAGATCCCAAATTTTATGAATAAAGATTTTATTTTCTCGAAATATGTTTTTTGAATATTATGGTGTGGATTTAATATAATATTATAGTTGTGGGTAGTATTTATAAATTTTGCAAAGTATACAAGTTGTCATATTATATTCCATTGGTCGGGGAATATTTGATTTATCAGGGAATATTCGTCCAACGACACAATCATTGGTGGACCCCACAACAGAATTATTGTCGGAATGAGAAAACGACAAAAATATTTTATTAAAAATAACGGCGGAAGTTTTACCGTTAATAATGTTGAACCACTCGGTAGTAAAAGTACAGTAATACACGTGGTTGCATAGTAGCACACAGTATTGATTATTGATGCTTATGTGATAAGTCACTCAGTTTTGTTTTATTGGTATTATTAATGTAATAAAATAAAATACTTTTATAAAGTTATTTTATAAATAGAATATATTATATTCTATTATGAATAGTGTTTTGCATAGTAAAATCTTTTTATATAAAATAGAATACTTTTATAAAGTTATCTGTTTTATTAGACAATAATTAGAATATATTAGATTTTATTATGCATAGTGTTTGCATAGTGCCTGCATAGTGTTTGCATAGTAAAATCTTTTATAAAGTAATTCATTTTATTAGATTATAAATAGAATATATTATATTTTATTTAAAAATTTTGCTTTAAATATGGACCATCAGATTAAAGTAAATCAATCTGGACCGTTCATAAGTTAGTTACTATGCAGTTCGTTTTTCTATAAATAGAAGCTCATTCATTCTTTATTTCTTACGAATTCACTGAAACTCTAGAGAGATAAACTATAGAGAGAAAGAATAAAACTGTTCTGCTACTTCACTACTTCTATATCCAGTACTCTTCTTTCTAAGGTAGGGAATATTATTTGTTGTACTCGTAAGGGGTGTTATTCTTTTGTATTCATGAAGAGAACTTATGGTATTCCATTCTTTATTATTCTGTTGGAATAACCTGTATACGCGGGCTACCCTATACTTGGTGACATTCTTCTATTATTTCGTCTTTATTATTCTGTTGGAATATCCTATCTGTGCGTTTTACGCCGGACCTGGTTCTGTCTTTATTATTATTCTGTTGGAATAACCTGTCTATGCAAAATACCATATGCATGGTGATTTCTGTTGTTATTCCATTTTTTATTATTCTATTGGAACATCCTGTCGGTGTGAATTTCGTCTGAACTGGTTTCGTTATTTAGTATTCTCTTGGAATAACCTGTCTATGCGAAGTACCGCATGCATTATAATTTCTTTTGTTATTCTATTCTTTATTATACTCAGTTGGTTAAAGTTTTGACTTCTATATTCCATGAAATTAGTGGAATATCTTTGATATTTGCGCTTCATCCAGTATCTTTTCATGGAAATATTCTTCTGAGCATTCTTTAATTTTACTCTACAAAACAGTATCATGTTGACAATTTGGATGTTATTGGTTCCTGGATAAATTAATTCTTGAACTTGTTTTAATGATTTCTTATATCATTGTCATCATCCTCATGTTTATATTATGTTGAAAGTCATATGTGGCCTGAAGTGTATAGATGGACTTAGTATGATTATGACCAGGGATTATGCGGTGTAATCATGATCGTAATGTTACAAATGATGTTGAAAAAGTCCTCATTGGCCCGTAGTGCGTTGATGGATAGTTTTTGGTATGATTATGGCTATGGATTCTCTTTGGCCATAGTGTAAAGATGAATTGTTTTATGGCATGATCAGGACCGTTGATGAAAACATGATTATCTTTAGTCGTAGTGCATGAATAATTCGTGGTTGTGATACTAGAGAATATCCTTGGCCTGTAGTGCAGGGATGATTTGATGATGTGGATTATTTATTAAGTAGAGTCTCAGCGATAAAAGTGATGAAAAAACTTTTAAATCATAGAAGATAATAGATTTTATTCCCTACTTGACTCTTCTAATGGATTGCTTGTTCTGCTGCAGTTAAACTTTAAAGTTATTATATTTTATCAGTTTAACACTGTTGAAGGCTAACGATAAATTATTCTGCATTATCTTATTCATAATATTTTTTACTGGGCTAGTTGAGCTCACCCTTTCTTTCACTATTCTCTTCAGGAAATAAGAACGTAGTTGGGACTAGTCGGGGAATAGAGTGATGGTCCTAGATGGTGCATTAGTAGTCCTCACTATTCTGTGAAGTAGTGTGATAATAATTATAATGAGGACTCCTTTTGAGTTTGTATACTCTCTAGTAGATAATATTTGTATTCAAACTCACAGTTTATGTTTTTTCGTATTGTACATGACAGTTGTATTATTAAGTTGTTTTTGAATTCTGTACCATGTATCTGGCGACTCAAGATGGGTGATGTATACCTGATTTTAGAGGCGTCACAGTTGGTATCAAAGCTTAGGGATATGATCCCTGGCTGAGATGTGAGGCAAGAACTAGGATGGGAGAGACGGGGAATTCCTTCACTAGTATGACCTACCTAAGTTTATTTGGTATTTAATTGGTCAGTCATAGTATAGGGATAATATGTGATATGTTAATTAACCCTTGTTTTGTGGCAGTATTTGAAAATTAGATCCGATAATATTGAGAATAGCAATGGAGCACATGAGACCATGGAGACACCTCTAATCACCAACCAAGATAATGTGATTAGAGATATCCATGTGGTGATTGAGGAATTAAAAGTTGCATTCAAGCTAGTCGCAAAGGTAGCAACTGAGAGTGAGGAAGAAGAGGAACCTTAGGAAGATTTATTAGAAGAACTTATTGATCAAAATGTAGAATTGCAAAATCATATTCATGAGTTAGAAGAGCAGGCTGAAGAACGGAAGGCGGTCGTGGAGCAAAGGAATGTAACAATTCAAAATAGTATTACTCGATGTGAGATAGTTGAACAAGAGCTCTCTTTGGCAGAGTATACGATATTAAAACTGGAATTTGAGAATTCAAATGTCAAGGAGCACCTGAAAGAAGAAATAACTGAACGAGTTAGAATGAAAGATGCATGGGTAAAAGCCACACGATGCGTTGATATTGTGGAAAGAGAAGTCCTATCCAAGAAAGCTAAAATAGATGATATGTATTTCTATTTTTCGACAGCAATTGGGAGAACCCAACATCGAGTTTTGAATTATCCTATACATTGCGGTCAACCCAAATTTGATATGGATCAAAGGCTAATGATTCAGATCATGGAGCAGGAGTACGATGAAACAGTTGAGGGTGGAATATGCCCTATAGCGAAAGTCAATTGTAGTGGTAATGACGACACCAAAGACTGTCCCGAACAAGTCAAATTTGGTAGTTTAAGGGAGAGCATTTTTCGTGACGACGAATTGAACGAAGTTATCACGGGTTAGTTAATTATAAATTATTGCGAAGTCTATACCTTATTCGATACCGGTTCTACCTATTCTTTTATCTCTCTTGCTTGCGCTCAACGTTTAAATTTAACTCCGGAGAAGTTGGACTTTGACTTATTGGTTGAAACTTCGTTAGTAGAAACCTTTGTTACCTCCATTATTTATGAATTTTGTTGATTTAAATCGACACTTTCACGTTACCTGTCAATCTTATCTCTTTGAAAATACTTGCCTTTGATGCGATTTTTAGAATTGGTTGGTTAACTAGTCATCATGCTCTTCGTAAGGTTGTTAGCTTTCATATACCTAATCAATCTGTTATGAGAATTCAAAGTAACCAAACCACTAAAGTCAATCATTGTCATATCAAGCCATAAATAAAGAGCCCCAATCCTTTCGTTGTTTACTTTATTGTGTGGAATGCACCGAAGCCAGACTTTCTGTAGGCAACATCGTGAATGACGGTGACAAGTTGATAGGTATCAATGTGACGTGCTATCCAAGTCTTGAATGAGAGTCACAGTTTTGAATGATATTTCTATTGTTAATAAATTTCCTAACGTATTCTTGAAGACTTCTTAGCCTACCCCTATAGCACGAAATCGAATTTTGTATTGACCCCAGTACAAAACCCATTTCTAAAACCCTCAAAGACTTTCTTCACTTAAAACTAACGTGTAATGTGCCAAAGACGTTGGCTCGAGCTGTTGAAGATTACGATCGTACCATTTAATATCATCGTGGGAAAAATGAGTGCGGTAGCTGACGTGTTGAGTATAAGATCGGATGCGTTTACGAGTGCGATGTTGTTAACACAAAGACTCATTTTGTATAACTTACAAATGATGAAGATAGAGTTAAAGACTCTAGGGACCCACGTGAAGATAACGAAAATACGAGTAGAATTGACTTTAATCGATAAAGTTAAAGTCGCTCAAGCTACACACCCGGAGCTGATGAATGTGAAGAAGAAGGTTGAAGAGGGTATTATTCTAGAAGCAAGAATCGACGAAGAGAGAAAATCTCAACCCTCGATTTAATTGGCCCATTTGAAATTCTTGATGAAGTAGGAAATGTGGCCTATAGACTCGTTTTAACGCCAAATATGTTGCGTGTTCATTACATTTTTAACGTATCGATGTTATGTAAATATGTGGACGACCCGAACCACATTATTAAATTAGAACTAAACGGTATAGCAGAAGATCTAACGTATTATGAGATACGTATTAAAATATTGGATAAGAAGGATCGTATTCAGCACTCAAAGGTTATACCTCAAGAATTAGAATCTGAAATGAAGTCAAGGGATCCTCACCTCTTCGGCATACCTGATACGTACGTAAATTTCGAGTTCATAAGGAGGGAAGATTGTGAGACCCCAGATTTTATGAATAAAGATTTTATTTTCTCGAATTTTTTTTTGAATATTATGGTGTGAATTTGATATAATGTTATAGTTATGGGTAGTATTTATAAATTTTGCAAAGTATGCAAGTTGTCATATTATATTCAATTGGTCAGGGAATATTTATTTTATCAGGGAATATTCGTGCAACGACACAATCATTGGTGGACCCCGCAACCGAATTATTGTCGGAATGAGAAAACGACAAAAATATTTTATTAAAAATAACGGCGGAAGTTTTACCGTTGATAATGTTGAACTACTCGGTAGTAAAAGTACAGTAATACACGTGGTTGCATAGTAGCACACTGTATTAATTATTGTTGCTTATGTGATAAGTCACTCAGTTTTGTTTTATTGGTATTATTAATGTAATAAAACATAATACTTTTATAAAGTTATTCTATAAATAAAATATATTATATTCTATTATGCATAGTGTCTGCATATTATTTTGCATAGTAAAATCGTTTTATATAAAATAGAATACTTTTATAAAGTTATCTGTTTTATTAGACAATTATTAGAATATATTATATTTTATTATGCATAGTGTTTGCATAGTGCCTGCATAGTGTTTGTAAAGTAAAATCTTTTATAAAGTTATTCATTTTATTAGATTATAAATAGAATATATTTTATTTTATTTAAAAGATTCTGATTTAAATATGGACCGTCAGATTAAAGTAAATCAATCTTGACCGTTCATAAGTTAGTTACTATGCAGTCTATTTTTCTATAAATAGAAGCTAATTCATTCATTATTTCTTACGAATTCACTGAAACTCTAGAGAGAGAAACTATAGAGAGAAAGAAGAAAATTGTTCTGCTACTTCACTACTTCTATATCCAGTACTCTTCTTTCTAAGGTAGGGAATATTATTTGTTGTACTCGTAAGGGGTGTTATTCTTTTGTATTCATGAAGAGAACTTATGTTATTCCATTCTTTATTTTTCTGTTGGAATAACCTGTATATGCGGGCTACCCTATACTTGGTGACATTCTTCTATTATTCCGTCTTTATTATTCTGTTGGAATTTTGCCTGACCTGGTTCCATTATTTAGTATTCTGTTGGATTAACCTGTCTATGCGAAGTACCGCATGCATGGTGATTTCTTTTGTTATTCCATTCTTTATTATACTCAGTTGGTTAAAGTTTTGACTTCTATACTCCATGAAATTAGTGGAATATCCTTGATATTTGGGCTTCATCCAGTATCTTTTCATAGAAATATTCGTCTGAGTATTCTTGAATTTTACTCTACAAAGCAGTATCATGTTGATAATTTGGACGTTATTGGTTCCTAGATAAATTAATTCTTGAACTTGCTTTACTGAATTCTTATATCATTATCATCATTCTCACGTTTATATTATGTTGAAAGTCATCTGTGGCCTGTATTGCATAGATGGACTTGGTATGATTATGACCAGGGATTATGCGGTGTAATCATGACCGTAATGTTAAATATGATGTGAAAAAGTCCTCATAGGCCCGTAGTGTATTGATGGACAGTTTTTGGTATGATTATGGTTATGGATTCTCTTTGGCCGTAGTGCAAAGATGAATTGTTTTATGGCATGATAAGGACCGTTGATGAAAACATGATTATCTTTAGACATAGTGCATGGATAATTCGTGGTCGTGATACTAAAGAATATCCTTGGCCTGTAGTGCATGGATGATTTGATGATGTGGATTATTTATTAAGCTGAGTCTCAGCGATAAAAGTGATGAAAAACCTTTTAAATAATAGAAGATAGTAGATTTTATTCCCTACTTGACTCTTCTAATGGATTGCTTGTTCTGCTGCAGTTAAACTTGATAGTTATTATATTTTATCAGTTTAACACTATTGAAGGCTAACGATAAATTATTCTGCATTATCTTAGTCATAATATTTCTTACTGTGCTAGTTGAGCTCACCCTTTCTTTCACTGTTCTCTTCAGGAAATGAGAACGTAGCTGAGACTAGTTGGGGAACAGAGTGATGGTCCTAGATGGTGCATTAGTAGTCCTCACTATTCTGTAAAATAGTGTGATAATAATTGTAATGAGGACTCCTTTTGAGTTTGTATACTCTCTAGTAGACAATATTTGTATTCAAACTCACAGTTTATGTTTTGTCGTATTGTACACGACAGTTGTATTATTAAGTTGTATTTGAATTCTGTACCATGTATCTGGCGACTCAAGATGGGTGATGTATACCTAATTTTGGGGGCGTCACAGAGCAAGTCTGCAGCAAGTGTGGAAAGACTCACGTGGGAGAATGCATGACGAAGAAGAACATGTGCTTCAATTTTAAGTCGAAGGTAACAAGTATCCCAGTAAGAAGAAGACTGGTGAAGGGAGTGGACGGTAGATAGCTTAAAGTTAAGCGATAGTATCTTTTGATAATGTATGATATTAACGGTTGTAATATCAAGAACGATGTGTGAACATATGTATATATATATATATATATATATATATATATATATATATATATTTGTATGAGTGAAATCTTTATTTTCAATATTAATATAAGATTAAGATTAATTTTTGAGTTCTTAAAACTCATACTTATGGTAAGTTCATGACTCATAATTATATGAAATATTTTAAACCCCTCAGCGAATGGACACCAAAGGTCTGACTAGGATAAGTTCATACACTCAAATAACTGTGGCAAGTTCATGAACCCCTAGGTGTGGTAAGTTTGATTACTGGGGAATAGTTATGTATGAATGGAGAATTACAACTTTTGTTTAAAGTTGTGTTGTTAATCACGATATTATTTAAAAACAGATAGTGCTATATATGTGTGTTAGTGCTAGATGTACTGTGTGCTATTTGAATAAATATGCGATTATATGAGAAATTTTTAATTCTTATTATGTTATTAATAAGAATCTGTGTAGGAAAGGAGAATTAATGTAAGATTTTTATCATATAATGCCGCCAAGGAAGGGAGGTCTAAAGAGAAATATGGAAGAGCAATTTGTTAATCTGAAGCAGGAAAATATGACGGTGACAGAATATTTTGTCAAGTTCAACGAGTTAGTAAACTTTGCTCCACGTCGAGTGGCACACTGAGGAGCTTAAAGCACGATGTTTTAGGAACGGATTGAAATCGTTGGTACTCGAGAAGTTAGATTTGCTACAAATTAATTCATTTTTAACGTTATTATAAAAAGCCATTATCGATGAAGGAGAAAATGAAGCTGTATTGAAGAATAGTCAAGAACAAAGAAAGAAGGCTGAAGGAAATAATATGATAGGTGGTAGTGGAGGTTGTAATCTTAATAAATGTAAGAGGGATGGTGATATTAATTCAGGAAATAATCCAGTAGAAATTAGGAAGAAAGGCGCGCCGTGCGTAGTTTGAAGGAAGCATCATCAAGGAGTTTGTTACAACTGTGGTCAAGAGGGACACATGTCACCCCAGTGTCCCATTCCAAAGAATAAACGAGGTTGTTTTGCTTGTGGGTTGACCGATCATCTGGTCCGGAATTGTCCGAAGAAAAATACACAGAGGAGAAGTGCCCACAAGGGACCCTATAGTAAAACCCTGGCAATTAAAGAATCAGCTCAGCATGGAAGACCAACATCATTCACTTTTAGCATGACAGTTCCAAAAGTAGCAGTTTCCCATGAAGAAGCGACCAGTAACGATTTAGCTTAATAATTCATTACGCGAGTAATATGAGTTAGATATTTCTGTGAATTGTTTTCTTTTATAGATTCAAGTCACAAGTTAGAATTTGCGACACAAATTAATATTGTGTTGTTAAGAATGAATTGATGATACAACTTTAAAAGATTGTAGAGAATAAGAAAGCGGTGATTCCGAGGACGTAATCCTTTTAAGGAGGGTGAATGTGATAACCCGAGATTTCGAATAATTAAAATTTTTTGAATACATTTTTTTATATTTAATATTAATATTAATTATCAATTTTGTAACAAGTATCTATGATATGAGTCTCGAGAAGGTCAATTTGTGTATTGACTAATAAATTTAGAGTATAGTTATGTTTAACATGATTAGAAACCCTAACCCTAAGTCCGGATAGGGATTCGATAGAAAATATAATTAAAATAATTATATTAATATGTACGTGTTTGTACTGTATAGATATATTGATCAATGATTGATCGAATAAGGTTTAAAATTAGTAAAACCTAATAAGAGATTAAAAACTCTAATCTCAGGATTAGAAACCATACATACCGTTAGAAACCCTAATCGTATGCCGGAAAACCCTAATTTTAAATTTGGGAATTCTAAACCCTAAATAGGAAACCCTAATCCTAATTAGTAAGCTTAATGTGTTTATTAAACTTAATATGATTAGAAAACCCTAATTATATTTTAGTTATATTAATTTCTATTTTACAAACCCTAATTATAATTTAGAAATTTTAATTTTTCTAATTAAAACCCTAATTTCATATTCAGGATTTCTAAACCCTAATTAGAAAACCCTAATCCTAATTAGCAAGCCTAAAGTGATTAGTAAATGTTAATATAATTAGGAAACCCTAATTATACTTTAGAAATATTAATTTCTATTTAAAACCATAATTTTATTTTAGAAATCTATTTTTTCTTTTTAGAAACCCTAATTAGAAAATTCTAAAATTTGGGGTTTGTAAAACCTATGGGTTAGAACCTTGGGGTTAAACCCTAAGGGTTTTGGACATTTGACTATAGTGCCATTAAATTTAAATTGAAAATGACAAAAGTGCCCTTTTTGGATTTTTTTTAAAGTAACTTGTAAAAATGGCCAAGAGCTTTAGTTGGTGACCAACCCAATTGACTTTGTGACATGTAATATACAACAATCAGCCTCTAGGTGGCAGCTAGCAGATCATACATTGTATCCAAGTGATTATATAAGAGATTTAGAGAGAGTAAGTCATCAAAAGTTGGTCATTTTCACTCAAACACTCAACTCACTCTTGTTCTCTCTAACCCTCCGAATTCATCAAGTGACTCAGTCCCTAGAACATTTCCTAGAACACCTATACCAGTTAAGGAGATCAAAGATCAAGGATCGGTCAAGAGAGGTATAAACCTAAACCCTACTTTTGATCTTGTATGCAAAGAAAGATTTTGTGTTTTTGTGTTTAGATGTTTGCTAGAAGGTGCTTTATGATGATCTATGGTGATATACCATAGATCCATAGCATCAAATGGCTTTAAAAATGAAGTTTTCAAAAACTGTTCTTCAGAAATTTTTGTGGTCTAACAAGTAACCCAGGATTGGTTTTTCCAGAGTCTGATAACTACTTGAAAGGCCCATATTTGACAGTTATGATGTTGGTTGTTGATGTTGTTGTAATTTATTTGTAGCCTGTTGTCTTTACGGTAGAACCATGCTTTAAGATCCTTTAAAAGAACAATCTATCGAACAGGGATGATGGTCAAAGTAGCCAACCAAGACTGATTCTGGGTTTCTGGAAAACCCAGAAACCGTATGAGCAAGTTCTCTGACATCCTTTGACCAAGCTAAATTTGGATATTTTGTTGTTATGGAACTGATCTGTTGTTGTAATGATGTTCCTTGACACAAGGAGTATATATGTGAACCATTAAATCACTTGAAACATGACCAGAACCTTGTGGAAAGCGAGCTAGAAAGTGTCTAGTCAACACTGCCTTAGGTTTCTAGGTTGCCCAGAAAACCCAGGTAGGTTCTGACAATGAGTTTGAATGTCCAGAATTTCATGATATGTTGTTGTATTATCGAGTTGAGGTTTGATTAGTGTAGTGTTACATAAACACTACATAATAAATGTTTAAACAAGCCTAGATCAGGTTTGAGCAGAGAGTTATTCATGGTCAAATCGGACTCCTCGAATTGCCGTCTGACAATGTTCTTGATCACCAAGAACACCTAAAACGACATAAAGTATCGCTAAAGGTCTTTAGCGACGGTTTATTTATTTTCTAATTTATTGATTTTCTGAAAATTATTTAAAAATAGAAATAAATTTTAAAAATGGTTTTAAAAATTATTTTAAATTATGAAAAATAATTTTTGACCAATTGGAATATTTTTCTTTAATATTTATAATTATTTAAATATTAAAGGTATTTAATTTATTTAATTAGTGAATTAAATAAATTAGAGAAACATAATTTAATATTATGAAAAATCATTTTAAATAAGAATAATATATTTAAAAATATTTTGAGTTATAAAATGTAACTTTTAATATTTTTGGAGAATTTTTATTAATTAATTAATATTAATGATATTAGATTTTTTTTAATTATTAAATTAAATAAATAAGATAAAAATGATTTTACTAATTTAAAAATCATTTTAAATAAGAATAAAGTGTTAGAAAATATTTGGAGTTATAAAATATAAATTTCAATATTTTTGGAGAATTCTCATTAATAAATTAATATTAATGATGTTAGATTTATTTAATTATTATATTAAATATATAAATTAAAAATGATGTTATTGATTTAAAAATCTTTGAAAATGGGAAAAATATTTTAAGTTATAATTAATGACTTTTAATATTTTGATAATAATTTTATTAATATTTAAATATTAATGGTGATGGTTTAGAAATGATTTTAATTACTTTAAAATCATTTAAGTAGAATATTAATGATTTAAAAATATTTTAAGTTATTAATAATAACTTTAATATTTTGACAAGTATGTTATTAATATTTTTATATTATTAAATATTAATAATGATAAGATTATTTGATAATTAAACCATTTAAAAATGATTTAAGTATTTGAAAAATTATTATAAATTATAATAATTGTTTATGTAAGACCTCGAATTTTATCAAATAAAAATATTCAATTTTTCTTACAATTACTATTCAGTAAATGGTTAAATTGATAAAAGGTTAAAGTTAAGGGTGATATATGATTTTTTTTTTCAAAATACACAAGTGGTTATAAAAATATTCATTGTTGTCGGTGAATATTCGTTTGGTCGTGGAATATTCTTTCTGTCGAAGAATATTCGTATGACGGCGTAGCCATTTGTGGGCCCCATAACAGAATAACTATCGGATGAAGAAAAAGATAAATTAAAGTTTTAATAAATAATGACGTAGTGGTTACCGTTAACACTGTTGAAATACCCGGTGGGTAAAGTAAAGTAATACGTGTTGTTGCACAGTAGCACACGGTATTGCATAGTATTTTTGAATTATTGATTCTTACGTAAGAAGGCACTACTCAATAATTGTTACAGTAATTACTGTTCAATATTTTATTTTTGATTCAATAATTGCTGCGTTGATATTTTATATTATTGTTGTTTTAATAATTGTCACTGCACAGTATTTTCCATTATCAAATCAATAATTCATATTATTTGAATAATATTATTAGATAGCATTATTGGAAATGTCTAGAAAGTTCTGTCTAAGGAGAGTTTTGGTCACCTAATTGCGCGTCAGTAAGGAGAAATTCTTATTGGAAAGCCCCCTCTTTTCTAGGAACGGCCTGGTTGTCATTATTGTGATTCTGAAATATTATTTGTGAATAATTAATTATTAATTTATATGATGAGAAAAATATTGATTTTATGTAGATATAGATGGTAAAAATTTTTAATGTGACAATTGTTGAAAATTAATATTTTATCTTTTTCTGATAAAATAATTTATTTTAATATATTATTATATTTTAATAATATAATAATGGTGATATTTTTACTATGAATGTGAGATCTATGATTATATGAGGAGGAAGAGTATTTTTGTTGAAAAAGTTGTTTAAAACTTGTTAAACATGTCGGTAGACCCCATTTTTTTGATTGAAATTTGATTATAGTTTGTAAAATCATCCGTTTATGGATTTAGGTCAATTTCTGTTTGAAATTTGGAAAAACTTTCTTCTGCAAAGTTGTAGAGAATTGAATTTCCTATAACAAGTTGCAAGATTTGAATTTTCTGATAAAAGGACTATTTATTATGAATTATTGAAGTTCAAGATTAATTGATTATCATTTTTTGGAAGTTTTAAATATTTTTTGTTAGAAAAACGTTTTTATTGTTGGCCCATGTGTTGTTAGATGCTGAAATTCAGAAGTCAAGTGTGCGTAGGAATTTAATATATATATATATATATATATATATATATATATATATATTAATATTTTATTAAATTTTTTGCTTTGTTGTTCTAAGCATTTTTCTATAAATAGGGTGCTTAGGTTAGAATTGAAAATCACACCAGAAACTATAGATTTCTCTCTCTTTCTCTCTCTATAATATCGAGCGTATTTTTGTGAGTATTTTAGTACTTCGAGTATTGCTATACGGTGCAAGTTCTTTTAGCACTATATCCAGTATTCTAGTCAGAAGTACTATTCTTTCTGAGGTAAGGGGTAGTAAATGAGATTATTTTCTTCATAAATGATATTATTTCTTCAATATCACTATACCAAAATATCAGTTTAAATATTTATCAAATTTGGAACTTTTTCATATCGGAATTACTATTCATGAGTTACTATTCATGAGTTACTATTCACGATTTATAATTCATGAGTTACTATTCACGACGGGTTACTATTCACGAGTTACTATTCATGAGTTACTATTCACGGGTACTATTCACTGCAAAATTGGTTTCTTTTTCTAACCAAATTATAGTTGATTTATGAATATTACTCTGGAGATTAAAACTATATATTGATTATATTGATTTTATTATCATATATAATATTTTTATAACCCTGATGTTGAAATTCTCTTTCACTAGAGTGTAAAAATGGGTAGATTATTGGTATGATCATGACTAGGGTTCTCTTTCGCCAGTAGTGAAAAGTTGAATTGTGACTGGTATGATCATGAACATTGAATTTATAATTGAATATCTTTAGCTTAAGTGCAAAGGTGAATTGATCAACATGGTTATAATTATTGTTTATATAAATTCTGAAATGATTATAAATTTCTTTGAGATATGAATATCTTTGGTCCGTAGTGCAAAGATGACCTGTTGTTGAATATCTTTGGCCTGTAGTGCAAAGATGACCTGTTGTTGAATATCTTTGGCCTGTAGTGCAAAGATGACCTGTTATTGAATATCTTTAGCTTAAGTGCAAAGGTGAATTGATCAACATGGTTATAATTATGGTTTATATAAATTCTGAAATGATTATGTATTTCTTTGAGATATGAATGTCTTTAGCCTGTAGTGCAAAGATAACCTGTTGTTGAATATCTTTGGCATGTAGTGCAAAGATGAACTGTTGATGAATATCTTTGGCCCGTAGTGCAAAGATGAATTTATTAGTATGATTATGAACAGGAACTGTGATTTGGTATAACCATGATCTTTGATGTTTCAGGTAAAGACATGTAATGAAATTATCTTTGTCCTGGATGAGAAAAGGAATTTAGAACTACAATTACGATTATGAGTTATACATGTGATTGTGGACAGGAATTGTTGATTGATGTTACAGGATTAAAACATTGTTGGTGGACTTTAAACATGGAGAAGATAATAGACTTTATAGTCTATTTGACTATTTTAATGGATTGCTCATTCCGCTGCAACTATGGTTGAAAAGTTTTATCATCTACCATATGTTCTAAATCTCTGATTTATTACTGTTGAAGGCTATTGATAATTTATTTATCTCTAGTCATGATATTCTTTACTGAGCTAGTTATGCTCACCCTTTTGCTTTACAATTCCTTTCAGGTAATAAAAGTGTAGCTAGGTCGAGCGGGGGATAACAAGGGAATAGAACGGTGGTCTATAGATGTTGAGGGTGAGGTGAATTTAACTTGGAAGGGTGTTTTTCCACTATCATACAAGATTTCTAATGACATACAACCTCGTGTCATCATAAGACATGGTTGTGCTCATCCACTTGCTGAGTATATTTACAAGCACTGCGTATATAATCTTGGTGTTTGTTTGGAGTTTAATTCCCAATTAGAGACAGTGGAGATAATGATATGTCAAAAGAAGACTCATCATTGGGAAGAATATGATAGTAATCTTCTCATTTTGCTTTGGGGTCTATTGGGTCAACCAAGGATAATTTTGTGGCCATATGATATCTACCATAACCTAAAAGCATGGCCTCCCATGTACGATAGTTTCCTTGAGCACTTCCCAAAGATTCTAATTTCTAAAACAGTTTTTGACTATACCTTTATGTAAGGTGTCACTGTGACGTGCTACAGTTGGCATATATTTGTATCTAAACTCACAGCATATGTGTTGTTGTATTTTGCACGACAATTGTTGTAATAAAGTTGTAGTTATTTTCCGTTATTTTCCGTACCATGTATTTGGCGACTCAGAATGGGTTGGATGAAATGGACCTATTTTGGGGGCGTTACATTTGGTATTAGAGCTTAGGGATATGATCTCTGGCGGAGATCGGGATTAGAACTAAGAGGGGAGAGATGAGTAAATCCTTCGCTAGTGTGTCCTACCTAAGCTTTATTGTTGGTCGGTCATAATATATGGATATTATGTGATATGTTAGTTTGCTTAATTAACCCTTGTTTTATGGCAGTATTTGAGAATGGTAGCTAAGAATGCTAACAATGGAGTGAATGAGACTGTGGGGATACCTCTAATCACTAACCATGATAATGTGATGACAGACGAAGAAGGAATTAGAGATATCCATGTGGTGAGTGAAGAATTGATAGTTGCACCCAAGATAGTCGCAGATGTAACAGATGAGAGTGAGGCAGAAGAGGAAGAAGAGGTACCAGAGGAGAGTTTATTAGAGGTATTATATGATTAAAATGTAGAATTTCAAATTCGTATTCATGAGTTAAAAGAGTAGGCTGAAGAACGACAGACGGTCGTGGAACAAAAGGATGCAACAATTCAAGCTTGTGTTACCCGATGTGTGATGCTTGAACAGAAGCATTCTTTGGCAGAGTATAAGATGATAAAGATGGAATCTGAGCTGAAAGAAGGAAAAACTGAACGAGTGAGAATAAGTGATGCATGGGCAAAAGTCGCACGACACGTGAATATTGTTGAAAGAGATGTCCGATCTAAGAAGACTAAAATAGATGATATGAATTTCTCTTTTTAGAAAGCAATTGGGAGAACCCAACATCGAGTTTTGAATTACCTTGTACAGAGCGGTCAACTTGAATTTGATATGGATAGAAGATTGATGATTCAGATCATGAATTAGGATTACGAAGAGGCAGTTGAGGGAGGAATATGCCCTATAGAAAAGTATGTTACCGTTAACACTATTGGAATACCCGGTGGGTAAGTAAAGTAATACGCGTTGTTGCACAGTAGCACACGGTATTGTACAGTATTTTTGAATTATTGATTCTTACGTAAGAAGGCACTACTCAATAATTGCTACAGTAATTACTGTTCAATATTTTATTTTTGATTCAATAATTGCTGCGCTGATATTTTATATTATTGTTGTTTTAATAATTGTCACTGCACAGTATTTTCTATTATCAAATCAATAATTCATATTATTTGAATAATATTATTAGATAACATTATTGGCAATGTCTAGAAAGTTCTATCTAAGGAGAGGTTTGGTCACCTAATTGCGCTCCAGTAAGGAGAAATTCTTATTGGAAAGCCCCCTCTTTCCTAGGAACGGCTTGGTTGTCATTATTGTGATTCTGTAATATTATATGTGAATAATTAATTATTAATTTATATAATGAGGAAAATATTGATTTTATGTGGATATAGATGGAGAAAATTTTTAATGTGACAATTGTAGAAAATTAATATTTTATCTTTTTCTGATAAAATAATTCATTTTAATATATTATTATATTTTAATAATATAATAATAGTGATATTTTTATTATGAATGTGAGATATATGAGTATATGAGGAGGAAGAGTATTTTTGTTGCAAAAGATGTTTAAAATATGTTAAACATGTCGGTAGACCCCATTTTTTTGACTGAAATTTGATTATAGTCTGTAAAATTGCCAGTTTATGGATTTCGATCAATTTCTGTTTGGAATTTGGAAAACCATTCTTCTGCATAGTTGTAGAGAATTGAATTTCCTATAAAAAGCCGCGAGATTCAAATTATCTGATAAAAGGGCTATTTATTATGAATGATTGAAGTTCCGGATTAATTGATTATCATTTTTTGGAAGTTTTAAATATTTTTTTTGTTAGAAAAACGTTTTTATTGTTGGCCCATGTGTTGTTAGATGCTGAAATTCAGAATTCAAGTGTGCGTAGGAATTTAATATATATATATATATATATATATATATATATATATATATATATATATATATTAATATTTTATTAAATTTTCTGCTTTGGTGTTCTAAGCATTTTCCTATAAATAGGGTGCTTAGGTTAAAATTGAAAATCACACCAGAAACTACAGATTTCTCTCTCTATAATATCGAGCGTATTTTTGTGAGTATTTTAGTACTTCGAGTATTGCTATACGGTGCAAATTTTTTTAGCACTATATCCAGTATTCAAGTCAGAAGTACTATTCTTTCGGAGGTAAGGGATAGTAAGGGAGATTATTTTCTTCATAAATGATATTATTTTTTCAATATCACTATGCCGAAATATTGGTTTGAATTTTTATCAAATTTAGAACTTTTTCATGTCGAGGTTACTATTCATGAATTACTATTCACGAGTTACTATTCACAATTTACTATTCTTGAGTTAATATTCATGAGTTACTATTCACGATTTACTACTTATGAGTTACTATTCACGAGTTACTATTCATGAGTTACTATTCACGGGTACTATTCACTACAAAATTGGTTTTTTTTCTAACCAAATTATAGTTGATTTATGAATATTACTCTGGATATTAAAACTATATATTGATTATATTGATTTTATTATCATATATAATATTTTTTTAACCCTGATGTTGAAATTCTCTTTCACTAGATTGTAAAGACGGGTAGATTATTGGTATGATCATGACTAGGGGTCTCTTTAGCTAGTAGTGAAAAATTGAATTGTGACTGTTATGATTATGACCATTGAATTTATAATTGAATATCTTTAGCTTAAGTGCAAAGGTGAATTGATCAACATGGTTATAATTATTGTTTATATAAAATCTGAAATGATTATATATTTCTTTGAGATATGAATATCTTTGGCCCGTAGTGCAAAGATGACATGTTGTTGAATATCTTTGGCCTGTATTGCAAAGATGACCTGTTGTTGAATATTTTTAGCCTGTGGTGCAAAGATGACCTGTTATTGAATATCTTTAACATAAGTGCAAAGGTGAATTGATCAACATGGTTATAATTATGGTTTATAGAGATTCTGAAATGATTATGTATTTCTTTGAGATATGAATGTCTTTGGCCTGTAGTGCAAAGATGACCTGTTGTTGAATATCTTTGGCATGTAATGCAAAGATGAACTTTTGATGAATATCTTTGGCCCGTAGTGCAAAGATGAATTTATTAGTATGATTATGAACAGGAACTGTGATTTGGTATAACCATGATCTTTAATGTTTCAGGTAAAGACAGGTGATGAAAATTATCTTTGTCCTGGATGAGAAAAGGAATTTAGAACTACAATTACGATTATGAGTTATACATGTGATTGTGGACATGAATTGTCTATTGATGTTACAGGATTAAAACATTGTTGGTAGACTTTTAACATGGAGAAGATAATAGACTTTATAGTCTATTTGACTCTTATAATGGATTGCTCATTCCGCTGCAACTATGGTTGAAAAGTTTTATCATCTACCATATGTTCTAAATCTATGATTTATTACTGTTGAAGGCTATTGATAATTTATTTATCTTTAGTCATGATATTCTTTACTGAGCTAGTTGTGCTCACCCTTTTTCTTTACAATTCCTTTCAGTTAATAAAAGTGTAGCTGGGTCGAGCGGGGGATAACAAAGGAATAGAACGGTGGTCTATATATGTTGAGGGTGAGGTGAATTTAACTTGGAAGGGTGTTTTGCCACTATCATACAAGATATCTAATGACATACAACCTCATGTCATCATAAGATAGGGTTCTACTCATCCACTTGCTGAGTATATTTACAAGCACTACATATATAATCTTGGTGTTTGTTTGGAGTTTAATCCCCAATTAGAGACAGTGGAGATAATGATATGTCAAGAGAAGACTCATCATTGGGAAGAATATGATAGTAATCTTCTCGTTTTTCTTTGAGGTCTATTGGGTCAACCAAGGATAATTCTGTGGCCATATGATATCTACCATAACCTAAAAGCATGGCCTCCCATGTACGATGGTTTCCTTTAGCACTTCCCAAAGATTCCAATTTCTAAAACGGTTTTTTGACTATAGCTTTATGTAAGGTGTCATTGTGACATGCTACAGTTGGTATATATTTGTATCTAAACTCACAGCATATGTGTTGTTGTATTTTATATGACAATTATTATAATAAAGTTGTTGTTGTTTTCCGTACCATGTATTTGGCGACTCAGAATGGGTTGGATGAAATGGACCTATTTTGGGGTTGTTACAGTTTATATATTATTAAAAGCTTCCAAAATATTATAAACGATATTTGACTTATCTAAAATAATATTAAAGCTTAGAGACCAAGTTTAATTGACAATCAATGTGTTAATTGTCGGATAAGGTGACCAGGACACCAAGAATGGACCGAAGTCTAACCAGACCGAAATAGTTCGACTTGATAAGTGTTTATATAGGTTATAAACACTAATGTGGTTATGTGGTAATGTGCCTAGGAGAAATGTGACTATAAAGTAAAGTATTATGTGTTGTGAAGTGTTGTGCTAATTGTGAGACCGATATTATAGGGTATAGGTCTTACGAACGCAGAGAAGTTTATTGTGTAGCAGTAATCAATGCAGAAGGCAAGTTTCCTAACTCAACCTTGAGTTATATTCATTCAATTATTATAATGGTTAATTATTGCTAATTATACCATGTTCAGGGAATTTATTGTTTATTATTTGCAGTTAATGCATGATTAATAATTCAAATTAAATTACTAATTCGGAGAATATACATTTGTAGAATAACTGTTGTTGGATATTCATATTCGTAGAAGATAGAATTGACACTACAGATAATTTTTGTTTATTGTCAAATTATGTTGAGAAATGTCTTAGCTAATTATTCTGGCTAGACGAACATTTGTTATAACTTGATAAATTTGAGAAAAGAATTCAATTTTATTGGTAGATCGATGCCAATTATTTCGGCTAGATCGATAACTAAATAGAAATTGAAATCATTGTGTTTCGTTGTTAAATCAAAATTTAATTCGAAGACTGAGAAGAGCAACCTTTATATAAAAGGAACATTTTAGGTCCTATATTCGGCCATTGCGCATGGTTAAGTATTATGCATAATATAGGGTATAATAAAGCCGATCACTTGTTATACTTGTAGAGGGGTATGATTTAATCTTTATGGTTATCTGATACTCCTGCGTATGTATCAAAGTAAATCTTTGGTACATACCCGAGAAAGTAGAAGTTCTAGATCCAATGGATCGCTCAGCATAAATCTGGAAAATATTCCACTTTGTTATTGCATAGAATTGATTCTTGTTTATTCATTTGAATATCGTAGAAAATTTGAAAGCATTATACTCTTTCATTATCAAATTATTGCGTTGCATAGAAAGGGAGAAGCCTTGTTATTGATTAACGCATTGTTCAGCTAATTCAAAGTTCCCCAAACTTTGGTGTCATTCTATTAAAATAGATAATCTATTATTCTGATACTTATACATTCATTGTATATATTAACTTATAGTGAAAATTTGTTGTTCACCCTTGCTAAATAAAACTTTTCAGCTAGGGACGAAGTGGCAGGAGATGCTGTGAAGAACAAAGGCAAAGACATAGTGATTAATTAGTTATGAATAATATTATTATTATGTTGTATTTGTTAACCCTTTTTGTATAACTAAAGGGTATGTTTGTAATGTTAAGGTTAGAGAACCTGGGGTAATGTATTAACTATATCAGTTAATGAAGTGTATGTTCCTATTTATAAATAAACGGGTAGTTAAATGTTATTTATATTGTGGATCGTGAACACCAAACTCGGGGGGTCAGGTAATTCGGATTTGGGGGTGTCACACAATTCTCTTCCTTATCTTACGTACTTTAATACCCCTTGAGCATAAATTCATTCTAAATCCATTAATGTGCCATTCAATTGGCTTGATCTTCACCCTTTGTTCATTTTACTTTTTTAATGCTCTTCGTTCGTTCGTCCATAATTCGGTCATCCGAACTCGGAACTCGTTCGTTCTTGAGTCCACGATTCACATTTTCTGTGTTCTCTTACTTTCCTATGAAAACCTACCCACTCGGGTTCATTTACTAACTTTCTAATTCTTGTTTGTCTTTTATGAAATTTTTGCCATAACTTCGTTATAGCTAAGTTTTAATCCGTTCTTCATGAACTTTTTTATCGTTCCTAACCAAGAAATACACATCTAACTTATACGCGATAGTTTTAAACTTGTCCATCAACAACAATTATCCTATGATGGTTTTAAATTTGTCCATCAACAACGTTCTTCGTGTTCTTCGCGTGTTCTTCGTTCGTTCTTCATTTTAATCGATATTTTGGATTATGATTTCACTTTTTTATTGGAATTTGATATTATAAAATATCATTCCTTACTTATTTCACCTACTTATTCATATAATCCACTCAGATCGTTCTAATTCATTACGAATCTTATACTTCCTTAAGAAATTTATTTACTAAACTTTAAATTCTTATTTCTTCATTTTCTTATGATTTCAACCATATGAACTCATCTCTCACCTTGTCTACTTCTTATCTTCATTAAGTTATGTTTTTAAAAATCGAAACTTAAAGAAAAATTATAAGAGACTTGGTTTCGTATTACTGTTTTCCTTTAATCTTCTCCTGTCGGACAAAGTTTTCACATGAGCAAGCTCTTCCTCCTCCTTCTCCTTCCCACCCGACCTCTCTCTCTCTCTCTCTTTCTCTCTCTATGTGTGTGTGTGTGTGTTGTAGGATTTTCAAAATCCCAAAACAATTGAATTTAGCTTCCTATTTATAGAATTTCCAAGCTAGGGGTATTTTAGTCATTTTCCCCCAACCTCCTTACTATTCACAGCTCCTTACTATTCCCACCTCCTTACTATACCTCCTTACTATTCGAGTACCTTCACTTGGAAGCTTCGTGCTCCCGTCTTTCGGTTTTCGTCCGACAATTCGAAAACTGCGATTCCCGGAATCTAAATATTTTTGGATATTTCGTCTTTTCTATAACATTCCAGAATTTTAAATGTAATACTAAATATTTATTGAATTATAAAAATATTTAATGGATGTATTTTTCGTTGAATAAATATTTGTTTAATGAATTTAATTTTATTTGGTTAATTATTTGTTTGTTAAATAAATAATTAATGAATTAAGGAATTATTATTATATTGATATTTCAATTTAATAATTAATTATTTGTATTGTGTTATGTGATTAAAGCATTTATTTAATTAATCTTGATTTGAGTTAATTAAATTAAAATATGAAAGCTTGATTAAATATAGTGTGACAAATAACTATATTATAAGGAGTTTAAAATAAATTAAAGTAGTTTTAATTTCATTTTAACAAACAAGGCTTAAGTATTTTAATTCTTTAAAATTAAATGGTTTTGCCAAACAAGCCTTATGGCTTTTGGGATTTCTAGATTTTTAAAATAAATAAATAATTAAAATAATAAACCTAGTATATTTATAATTTATATGTTTGTTTTGTTATAACTGACATTTTATTAAGGTTGTCAGTTTAGTTTTACGTATTACGTATATTGTCTAAGCCTAAGCCTAAGAAAAGCTACAGAGAATTAGGAGAGAACTGGAGAGAAACCTAGGAATTTTACAACAATTTCAATGAGTTAACAAGAATTTCTGTCAAGCAACAAAAGGTATGTTCATAATTGGATATTATTTATGTTTATGAGTATTACGGCAAAATAAAATTACATGTTCTGTGAATTATTTTTCTTCCAAATTTTTGTTATGTAATTTAGTTCTTGTGATTATACACGTTTGTAATGCTAGAGTTTATGTTCAAACAAGAAATCGCATGCTAAATTCGTTTGACAGTAGGAAGAAAATTGACAGTGTATGTATTCTTTTTATGGCTTAGGTAAGTATAAATTTAGATGGTTAATTCTTATATTAAACTGTAAACTGAGGCTTCCGTATGTTAGTTTAATGAGATATGAGTATAATGTAATTTGAATGAAGTAAATTGGACAAGAATTGAAATCACAGTGTTCAATTTTGTGAAGGAACTCGAAAATGGAGTTTTTGTATGAAAACTTGAATTTGGAGAAATTAAAATAGTTTTAGTTGTTGTTAAATTGTGTTAGTTGGTTGTAAATGTGAGCAATCATGTTTATGATAGTTGTATATTTATTTTACGTGTTAATATTACTGTCAATTGGGTGAAATTTGTGTTTGTTGGGCTAAAGTCGGCTACTGTTCATAGCTTTCTCTGTGTCTGTCTGAACACCGGCGCAGCTGCGCCGGTCCCAAGCCTTTGTATGGCGCAACTGCATTATACCCTGGTTTGAGCTGCTAACTTCTACTAATTCTGCAGAATTGGGGAAAGTGTCATAACCTGATCTCAGATTGTGTTAACATGTTAAATATGTAATGGTAAGTTTAACATAACATAGTGAGATGTGATTAGTAAGTTCAAACTTGCAAAAATGTTTAGCAAATTAAAAACACGTTATGTGATAACTTAGTTTATACAATGAACGTTAGTTAAGTGTTGTGATGAGTAACACTAGGGAATTCTGAAATATAAAGGGTAGCATAAGACTTGTGAAAAATAACAAGTTTAGCTAGTAATGCGTTTTATATTAAAAAGTGAATATTAGTATGTCTAATAGATGTTGTAGTTTTAATACTTTGTATAGGTTAACGTGAGTTTAATATTTTAGCTTACGCTCGAGGCATGTTTTCTAACTCTACACTTTCGTTGAGCTAGTTCATCTATTACATTGAGCATGTTTTAAATCCTGAATTATTAGAATTCTAATCATTTTGACTTAGTCCAACTTGTTCATATTTAAACAAGTTTCTTTAGTTTATTATTTTATAATCAATGTTTCTTGAACCTTAATTCCTTGTGTCGAATGGTTCAATCACTTTGAATATCTTATTACCGTGTGGATTAAGCATTGTTTCCATCTTGCTATCAACTATTGTATGTCAATAAATAAAATTCTAATTTGACAAGATTATAGACCTAGCTTATTATTGTTCAAGCCAAGGTTTACCATTTCTTTATTTTGATCAATACTTATGCTCTCTAATTATTTCAAGCATAAGTCTAGAATATAGTCTGTTCACCCATGATTCTCAAATGTTCTAAGTTACGTTGTTATTAAACAACTATTGTGTTATCAAGCATTGTTGATTCAACTAGTTCCCTAGTTGATGATCATTAAACTTCAATTACCCTTAAAAGCTTATCCAAACCAAACTTTCTTCGGTACGGACTTGTACTCTATATACTGAGATGAACAAACCTATGTTTAAGGGTTTACGCTTAGTGTTGAAATGGTTGTGCACAATACATTGTATGAAGGATTGATCTCCCTAAGTACGTGGAGTCCTTATTGTCATATGACTGTTAAAGTTGAAAGATAACTTATAACTTTGGACTTGGTTCGTGGTCATTTGACCCTCAGTAGTATATTTAAGAATGTTAATTGAAAATATCATTCAGTTATATTGAGCCTATGAGTTGGCAAATTTTGAAATATTAACAGAACATATCATTCAGTTCTATTGAGCCTATGAGTTAGAATTTTTTGAAATGTTAATAGAAGATAGCATTCTGTTCTATTGAGCCTATGAGTTGGCAAATTTTGAAATGTTTATAGAACATATCATTCAGTTTTATTGAGCCGATTTTTTGGTAAATGATGTAAATATATTTATTCCGGTTTGAAGTGATCTTTGTTTGCTCACTCTTGCATATTTAAACATTTATTGCAGCTATGGTTGAGAAGGTAGATAAACCTACAACAAGCAAAGGAAAGGGAAAAATGTACAAGTGATGAAGACTTGTAATTTTGTTTTATCGCTATGATGATAGACTTTCAATAATGATGTGATGTAATAATTTAAATTCTGCACTTGAATGATTGTATTAAAGGTTAGAGAACCTGGGAGACAATGGTTTTATTAAAGTAATACTGTGTGGGTAGGGTTTTTATTATTCAATTTATTATTATTGGGTAGTTAGATATGAATGTTTTGATTACGTGAACACAAAATCTTGAGGTAATGAAGTACCGGGAATTGGGGGTGTCACATTTCCTTACTGACCAATTTTTACGGATTATTCCTTTTCGACGTTGAGCATTTTTTTCACGTTTTACCCTAACGGAGCTAAATTAGTGAAAAGTACATAGCAGTACTTTTTTCCATTTTTATTTCGTCCATTTTCCCTAGTTGATGATCATTAAACTTCAATTACCCTTGAAAGATTATCCAAACCAATCTTTCTTTGGTACGAACTTGTAATCTAAATACTAAGATGAACAACCCTAAGTTTAGGGGTTTACGCTTAGCGTTGAAATGGTTGTGCACAATACATTGTACGAAGGATTGATTCCCCTAAGTACGTGGAGTCCTTATAGTCATATGACTGTTAAAGTTAAAGTTGAAAGATTACTTATAACTGTGGACATGGTTCATGGTCATTAGACCCTCAGTAGTATATTTAAGAATGTTAAATAGAACATATCATTCAGTTCTACTGAGTCTATGAGTTGGCAAATTTTGAAATGTTAATATAACATATCATTCAGTTCTATTGAGCATATGAGTTGGCAAATTTTGAAATGTTAATAGAACATATCATTCAGTTCTATTGAGCCGATTATTTGGCAAATGATGTAAAGATATTTATTATGGTTTCAAGTGAGATTTGTTTGCTCACTCTTGCATATTTAAACATTTATTGCAGCTATGGTTGAGAAGGTAGATAAACCTATAACTAACAAATGAAATGGAAAAATGTAAAAGTGATGAAGACTTGTAATTTTGTTTTATCGTTATGATGATAGACTTTTAATAATGACGTGATGTAATAATTTAAATTCCGCACTTGAATGATTGTATCAAATTTAGAGAACCTGGGAGATAATATTTTTATTAAAGTAATCCTGTATGGGCAGGGTTTTATTATTCAATTTATTATTATTGGGTAGTTAGATATGAATGTTTTAATTATGTGAACACCAAATCTTGAGGTAATGAAGTACCGGGATTTGGGGGTGTCACAAGTTGGTATCAAAGCTATAGGTTATGAACCTTAGGTGGGGAAAAGCCTTAGGAAGTAACCTTAGAAAATATAGTGGTGATTAACTCTTATCGAGTTTTAAGGAAGGAGTAATAAAATACTTATGTGCTTATTTGTTTATAACGTATGTGCTCGTGAGTGTCGAGTAGTAATGATTAATAATTTAAACTTAAACTTTTGTTGTCAGGATGACTAATGTCAAAGAATCCAATCAGACTAGGGAGGATAGACCTCAGGTGCCTATAGATGAGGAGCCTCGCGACATTCAGGTTATTTGGAAACAACTACTACCATGGGAGTCTGCCCCGTTGGTCACAATGGTTCATTTTACTTTTTTAATGCTCTTCGTTCATTCGTCCGTAATTCGATCATCCGAACTCAGAACTCGTTCGTTCTTGAGTCCACGATTCACATTTTTTGTGTTCTTTTACTTTCCTATGAAAACCTACCCACTCGGGTTCATTTACTAAATTTCTAATTCTCGTTTGGCTTTTATGAAATTTTTGCCATAACTTCGTTATAGCTAAGTTTTAATCCGTTCTTCATGAACTTTTTTATCGTTCCTAACCAAGAAATACACATCTAACTTATACGCGATA
This sequence comes from Panax japonicus, assembly GCA_020205505.1. NCBI lineage: Eukaryota > Viridiplantae > Streptophyta > Magnoliopsida > Apiales > Araliaceae > Panax > Panax japonicus. The sequence continues at coordinate 21,883,757 of CM035111.1, forward strand.
GTTTTAAACTTGTCCATCAACAACAATTATCCTATGATGGTTTTAAATTTGTCCATCAACAACGTTCTTCGTGTTCTTCGCGTGTTCGTCGTGTTCTTCGTTCGTTCTTCATTTTAATCAATATTTTGCATTATGATTTCACTTTTTATTGGAATTTGATATTATAAAACATCATTCCTTACTTATTTCACCAACTTATTCATATAATCCACTTGGATCGTTCTAATTCATTACGAATCTTATACTTCCTTAAGAAATTTATTTACTAAACTTTAAATTCTTATTTCTTTATTTTCTTATGATTTCAACCATATGAACTCATCTCTCACCTTGTCTACTTCTTATCTTCATTAAGTTATGTTTTTAAAAATCGAAACATAAAGAAAAATTATAAGAGACTTGGTTTCGTATTACTGTTTTCCTTTAATCTTCTCATGTCGGACAAAGTTTTCACATGAGCAAGCTCTTCCTCCTCCTTCTCCTTCCCACCCGACCTCTCTCTCTCTCTCTCTCTTTCTCTCTCTATGTGTGTGTGTGTGTTGTAGGATTTTCAAAATCCCAAAACAATTGAATTTAGCTTCCTATTTATAGAATTTCCAAGCTAGGGGTATTTTAGTCATTTTCCCCCAACCTCCTTACTATTCACAGCTCCTTACTATTCCCACCTCCTTACTATACCTCCTTACTATTCGAGTACCTTCACTTGGAAGCTTCGTGCTCCCGTCTTTCGGTTTTCGTCCGACAATTCGAAAACTGTGATTCCCGGAATTTAAATATTTTTGGATATTTCGTCTTTTCTATAACATTCCAGAATTTTAAATGTAATACTAAATATTTATTGAATTATAAAAATATTTAATGGATGTATTTTTCGTTGAATAAATATTTGTTTAATGAATTTAATTTTATTTGGTTAATTATTTGTTTGTTAAATAAATAATTAATGAATTAAGGAATTATTATTATATTGATATTTCAATTTAATAATTAATTATTTGTATTGTGTTATGTGATTAAAGCATTTATTTAATTAATCTTGATTTGAGTTAATTAAATTAAAATATGAAAGCTTGATTAAATATAGTGTGACAAATAACTATATTATAAGGAGTTATTAAAATAAATTAAAGTAGTTTTAATTTCATTTTAACAAACAAGGCTTAAGTATTTTAATTCTTTAAAATTAAATGGTTTTGCCAAACAAGCCTTATGGCTTTTGGGATTTCTAAATTTTTAAAATAAATAAATAATTAAAATAATAAACCTAGTATATTTATAATTTATATGTTTGTTTTGTTGTAACTGACATTTTATTAAGGTTGTCAGTTTAGTTTTACGTATTATGTATATTGTCTAAGCCTAATCCTAAGAAAAGCTACAGAGAATTAGGAGAGAACAGGAGATAAACCTAGGAATTTTACAACAATTTCAATAAGTTAACAAGAATTTCTGTCAAGCAACAAAAGGTATGTTCATAATTGGATATTATTTATGTTTATGAGTATTACGGCAAAATAAAATTACATGTTCTGTGAATTATTTTTCTTCCAAATTTTTGTTATGTAATTTAGTTCTTGTGATTATACACGTTTGTAATGCTAGAGTTTATGTTCAAACAAGAAATCGCATGCTAAATTCGTTTGACAGTAGGAAGAAAATTGACAGTGTATGTATTCTTTTTATGGCTTAGGTAAGTATAAATTTAGATGGTTAATTCTTATATTAAACTGTAAACTGAGGCTTCCGTATGTTAGTTTAATGAGATATGAGTATAATGTAATTTGAATGAAGTAAATTGGACAAGAATTGAAATCACAGTGTTCAATTTTGTGAAGGAACTCGAAAATGGAGTTTTTGTATGAAAACTTGAATTTGGAGAAATTAAAATAGTTTTAGTTGTTGTTAAATTGTGTTAGTTGGTTGTAAATGTGAGCAATCATGTTTATGATAGTTGTATATTTATTTTACGTGTTAATATTACTGTCAATTGGGTGAAATTTGTGTTTGTTGGGCTAAAGTCGGCTACTGTTCATAGCTTTCTCTGTGTCTGTCTGAACACCGGCGCAGCTGCGCCGGTCCCAAGCCTTTGTATGGCGCAACTGCATTATACCCTGGTTTGAGCTGCTAACTTCTACTAATTCTGCAGAATTGGGGAAAGTGTCATAACCTGATCTCAGATTGTGTTAACATGTTAAATATGTAATGGTAAGTTTAACATAACATAGTGAGATGTGATTAGTAAGTTCAAACTTGCAAAAATGTTTAGCAAATTAAAAACACGTTATGTGATAACTTAGTTTATACAATGAACGTTAGTTAAGTGTTGTGATGAGTAACACTAGGGAATTCTGAAATATAAAGGGTAGCATAAGACTTGTGAAAAATAACAAGTTTAGCTAGTAATGCGTTTTATATTAAAAAGTGAATATTAGTATGTCTAATAGATGTTGTGGTTTTAATACTTTGTATAGGTTAACGTGAGTTTAATATTTTAGCTTACGCTCGAGGCATGTTTTCTAACTCTACACTTTCGTTGAGCTAGTTCATCTATTACATTGAGCATGTTTTAAATCCTGAATTATTAGAATTCTAATCATTTTGACTTAGTCCAACTTGTTCATATTTAAACAAGTTTCTTTAGTTTATTATTTTATAATCAATGTTTCTTGAACCTTAATTCCTTGTGTCGAATGGTTCAATCACTTTGAATATCTTATTACCGTGTGGATTAAGCATTGTTTCCATCTTGCTATCAACTATTGTATGTCAATAAATAAAATTCTAATTTGACAAGATTATAGACCTAGCTTATTATTGTTCAAGCCAAGGTTTACCATTTCTTTATTTTGATCAATACTTATGCTCTCTAATTATTTCAAGCATAATTCTAGAATATAGTCTGTTCACCCATGATTCTCGAATGTTCTAAGTTACGTTGTTATTAAACAACTATTGTGTTATCAAGCATTGTTGATTCAACTAGTTCCCTAGTTGATGATCATTAAACTTCAATTACCCTTAAAAGCTTATCCAAACCAAACTTTCTTCGGTACGGACTTGTACTCTATATACTGAGATGAACAAACCTATGTTTAAGGGTTTACGCTTAGTGTTGAAATGGTTGTGCACAATACATTGTATGAAGGATTGATCTCCCTAAGTACGTGGAGTCCTTATTGTCATATGACTGTTAAAGTTGAAAGATAACTTATAACTTTGGACTTGGTTCGTGGTCATTTGACCCTCAGTAGTATATTTAAGAATGTTAATTGAAAATATCATTCAGTTATATTGAGCCTATGAGTTGGCAAATTTTGAAATATTAACAGAACATATCATTCAGTTCTATTGAGCCTATGAGTTAGAATTTTTTGAAATGTTAATAGAAGATAGCATTCTGTTCTATTGAGCCTATGAGTTGGCAAATTTTGAAATGTTTATAGAACATATCATTCAGTTTTATTGAGCCGATTTTTTGGTAAATGATGTAAATATATTTATTCCGGTTTGAAGTGATCTTTGTTTGCTCACTCTTGCATATTTAAACATTTATTGCAGCTATGGTTGAGAAGGTAGATAAACCTACAACAAGCAAAGGAAAGGGAAAAATGTACAAGTGATGAAGACTTGTAATTTTGTTTTATCGCTATGATGATAGACTTTCAATAATGATGTGATGTAATAATTTAAATTCTGCACTTGAATGATTGTATTAAAGGTTAGAGAACCTGGGAGACAATGGTTTTATTAAAGTAATACTGTGTGGGTAGGGTTTTTATTATTCAATTTATTATTATTGGGTAGTTAGATATGAATGTTTTGATTACGTGAACACAAAATCTTGAGGTAATGAAGTACCGGGAATTGGGGGTGTCACATTTCCTTACTGACCAATTTTTACGGATTATTCCTTTTCGACGTTGAGCATTTTTTTCACGTTTTACCCTAACGGAGCTAAATTAGTGAAAAGTACATAGCAGTACTTTTTTCCATTTTTATTTCGTCCATTTTCCCTAGTTGATGATCATTAAACTTCAATTACCCTTGAAAGATTATCCAAACCAATCTTTCTTTGGTACGAACTTGTAATCTAAATACTAAGATGAACAACCCTAAGTTTAGGGGTTTACGCTTAGCGTTGAAATGGTTGTGCACAATACATTGTACGAAGGATTGATTCCCCTAAGTACGTGGAGTCCTTATAGTCATATGACTGTTAAAGTTAAAGTTGAAAGATTACTTATAACTGTGGACATGGTTCATGGTCATTAGACCCTCAGTAGTATATTTAAGAATGTTAAATAGAACATATCATTCAGTTCTACTGAGTCTATGAGTTGGCAAATTTTGAAATGTTAATATAACATATCATTCAGTTCTATTGAGCATATGAGTTGGCAAATTTTGAAATGTTAATAGAACATATCATTCAGTTCTATTGAGCCGATTATTTGGCAAATGATGTAAAGATATTTATTATGGTTTCAAGTGAGATTTGTTTGCTCACTCTTGCATATTTAAACATTTATTGCAGCTATGGTTGAGAAGGTAGATAAACCTATAACTAACAAATGAAATGGAAAAATGTAAAAGTGATGAAGACTTGTAATTTTGTTTTATCGTTATGATGATAGACTTTTAATAATGACGTGATGTAATAATTTAAATTCCGCACTTGAATGATTGTATCAAATTTAGAGAACCTGGGAGATAATATTTTTATTAAAGTAATCCTGTATGGGCAGGGTTTTATTATTCAATTTATTATTATTGGGTAGTTAGATATGAATGTTTTAATTATGTGAACACCAAATCTTGAGGTAATGAAGTACCGGGATTTGGGGGTGTCACAAGTTGGTATCAAAGCTATAGGTTATGAACCTTAGGTGGGGAAAAGCCTTAGGAAGTAACCTTAGAAAATATAGTGGTGATTAACTCTTATCGAGTTTTAAGGAAGGAGTAATAAAATACTTATGTGCTTATTTGTTTATAACGTATGTGCTCGTGAGTGTCGAGTAGTAATGATTAATAATTTAAACTTAAACTTTTGTTGTCAGGATGACTAATGTCAAAGAATCCAATCAGACTAGGGAGGATAGACCTCAGGTGCCTATAGATGAGGAGCCTCGCGACATTCAGGTTATTTGGAAACAACTACTACCATGGGAGTCTGCCCCGTTGGTCACAATGGTTCATTTTACTTTTTTAATGCTCTTCGTTCATTCGTCCGTAATTCGATCATCCGAACTCAGAACTCGTTCGTTCTTGAGTCCACGATTCACATTTTTTGTGTTCTTTTACTTTCCTATAAAAACCTACCCACTCGGGTTCATTTACTAAATTTCTAATTCTCGTTTGGCTTTTATGAAATTTTTGCCATAACTTCGTTATAGCTAAGTTTTAATCCGTTCTTCATGAACTTTTTTATCGTTCCTAACCAAGAAATACACATCTAACTTATACGCGATAGTTTTAAACTTGTCCATCAACAACAATTATCCTATGATGGTTTTAAATTTGTCCATCAACAACGTTCTTCGTGTTCTTCGCGTGTTCGTCGTGTTCTTCGTTCGTTCTTCATTTTAATCAATATTTTGCATTATGATTTCACTTTTTATTGGAATTTGATATTATAAAACATCATTCCTTACTTATTTCACCAACTTATTCATATAATCCACTTGGATCGTTCTAATTCATTACGAATCTTATACTTCCTTAAGAAATTTATTTACTAAACTTTAAATTCTTATTTCTTTATTTTCTTATGATTTCAACCATATGAACTCATCTCTCACCTTGTCTACTTCTTATCTTCATTAAGTTATGTTTTTAAAAATCGAAACATAAAGAAAAATTATAAGAGACTTGGTTTCGTATTACTGTTTTCCTTTAATCTTCTCATGTCGGACAAAGTTTTCACATGAGCAAGCTCTTCCTCCTCCTTCTCCTTCCCACCCGACCTCTCTCTCTCTCTCTCTTTCTCTCTCTATGTGTGTGTGTGTGTTGTAGGATTTTCAAAATCCCAAAACAATTGAATTTAACTTCCTATTTATAGAATTTCCAAGCTAGGGGTATTTTAGTCATTTTCCCCCAACCTCCTTACTATTCACAGCTCATTACTATTCCCACCTCCTTACTATACCTCCTTACTATTCGAGTACCTTCACTTGGAAGCTTCGTGCTCCCGTCTTTCGGTTTTCGTCCGACAATTCGAAAACTGTGATTCCCGGAATCTAAATATTTTTGGATATTTTGTCTTTTCTATAACATTCCAGAATTTTAAATGTAATACTAAATATTTATTGAATTATAAAAATATTTAATGGATGTATTTTTCGTTGAATAAATATTTGTTTAATGAATTTAATTTTATTTGGTTAATTATTTGTTTGTTAAATAAATAATTAATGAATTAAGGAATTATTATTATATTGATATTTCAATTTAATAATTAATTATTTGTATTGTGTTATGTGATTAAAGCATTTATTTAATTAATCTTGATTTGAGTTAATTAAATTAAAATATGAAAGCTTGATTAAATATAGTGTGACAAATAACTATATTATAAGGAGTTATTAAAATAAATTAAAGTAGTTTTAATTTCATTTTAACAAACAAGGCTTAAGTATTTTAATTCTTTAAAATTAAATGGTTTTGCCAAACAAGCCTTATGGCTTTTGGGATTTCTAAATTTTTAAAATAAATAAATAATTAAAATAATAAACCTAGTATATTTATAATTTATATGTTTGTTTTGTTGTAACTGACATTTTATTAAGGTTGTCAGTTTAGTTTTACGTATTATGTATATTGTCTAAGCCTAATCCTAAGAAAAGCTACAGAGAATTAGGAGAGAACAGGAGATAAACCTAGGAATTTTACAACAATTTCAATGAGTTAACAAGAATTTCTGTCAAGCAACAAAAGGTATGTTCATAATTGGATATTATTTATGTTTATGAGTATTACGGCAAAATAAAATTACATGTTCTGTGAATTATTTTTCTTCCAAATTTTTGTTATGTAATTTAGTTCTTGTGATTATACACGTTTGTAATGCTAGAGTTTATGTTCAAACAAGAAATCGCATGCTAAATTCGTTTGACAGTAGGAAGAAAATTGACAGTGTATGTATTCTTTTTATGGCTTAGGTAAGTATAAATTTAGATGGTTAATTCTTATATTAAACTGTAAACTGAGGCTTCCGTATGTTAGTTTAATGAGATATGAGTATAATGTAATTTGAATGAAGTAAATTGGACAAGAATTGAAATCACAGTGTTCAATTTTGTGAAGGAACTCGAAAATGGAGTTTTTGTATGAAAACTTGAATTTGGAGAAATTAAAATAGTTTTAGTTGTTGTTAAATTGTGTTAGTTGGTTGTAAATGTGAGCAATCATGTTTATGATAGTTGTATATTTATTTTACGTGTTAATATTACTGTCAATTGGGTGAAATTTGTGTTTGTTGGGCTAAAGTCGGCTACTGTTCATAGCTTTCTCTGTGTCTGTCTGAACACCGGCGCAGCTGCGCCGGTCCCAAGCCTTTGTATGGCGCAACTGCATTATACCCTGGTTTGAGCTGCTAACTTCTACTAATTCTGCAGAATTGGGGAAAGTGTTATAACCTGATCTCAGATTGTGTTAACATGTTAAATATGTAATGGTAAGTTTAACATAACATAGTGAGATGTGATTAGTAAGTTCAAACTTGCAAAAATGTTTAGCAAATTAAAAACACGTTATGTGATAACTTAGTTTATACAATGAACGTTAGTTAAGTGTTGTGATGAGTAACACTAGGGAATTCTGAAATATAAAGGGTAGCATAAGACTTGTGAAAAATAACAAGTTTAGCTAGTAATGCGTTTTATATTAAAAAGTGAATATTAGTATGTCTAATAGATGTTGTGGTTTTAATACTTTGTATAGGTTAACGTGAGTTTAATATTTTAGCTTACGCTCGAGGCATGTTTTCTAACTCTACACTTTCGTTGAGCTAGTTCATCTATTACATTGAGCATGTTTTAAATCCTGAATTATTAGAATTCTAATCATTTTGACTTAGTCCAACTTGTTCATATTTAAACAAGTTTCTTTAGTTTATTATTTTATAATCAATGTTTCTTGAACCTTAATTCCTTGTGTCGAATGGTTCAATCACTTTGAATATCTTATTACCGTGTGGATTAAGCATTGTTTCCATCTTGCTATCAACTATTGTATGTCAATAACTAAAATTCTAATTTGACAAGATTATAGACCTAGCTTATTATTGTTCAAGCCAAGGTTTACCATTTCTTTATTTTGATCAATACTTATGCTCTCTAATTATTTCAAGCATAAGTCTAGAATATAGTCTGTTCACCCATGATTCTCGAATGTTCTAAGTTACGTTGTTATTAAACAACTATTGTGTTATCAAGCATTGTTGATTCAACTAGTTCCCTAGTTGATGATCATTAAACTTCAATTACCCTTAAAAGCTTATCCAAACCAAACTTTCTTCGGTACGGACTTGTACTCTATATACTGAGATGAACAAACCTATGTTTAAGGGTTTACGCTTAGTGTTGAAATGGTTGTGCACAATACATTGTACGAAGGATTGATCTCCCTAAGTACGTGGAGTCCTTATTGTCATATGACTGTTAAAGTTGATGGATAACTTATAACTTTGGACATGGTTCGTGGTCATTTGACCCTCAGTAGTATATTTAAGAATGTTAATTGAACATATCATTCAGTTATATTGAGCCTATGAGTTGGCAAATTTTGAAATATTAACAGAACATATCATTCAGTTCTATTGAGCCTATGAGTTGGAATTTTTTGAAATGTTAATAGAAGATAGCATTCTGTTCTATTGAGCCTATGAGTTGGCAAATTTTGAAATGTTTGATGAATGGGTAGTATACCCATGAGTTGGATATATTTGGACTTAAATTATTGCATTCTTAAGTTATTTAGTAGCATTTTTATTGTGTTTATATTTTGTTTTGCAGATCTGGAAGCTGGATGGGGCAATTATGGGAAATTCAAGCAGTTAATGGCAATTTGGTAATTTTGGAGAAGTCCAGCGTCGGGGCGCTGGAAACTACACTATCTTCAGCGCCGGGGCGCTGAGCCTCGGCTGGCGTTGACTGGATTAGCGCGTTTGACTTCTGGTTGGACTTACTTTGGTTATTGGGAGCTAATGTAAAACCTAATTGGAGGAGGATTGTGGCAAGATATAAAAAGAAACTAAGTGCTGAAATAAAGGGAGATTTTTGATTATTATTCTTGGGAAGGATTCAACAAGCTCTTCCATTGAGGGCTACACAAGATTGCTTGGAGATTAAGGATTGGCTACAGAGTTTATTCTTTTTCTCCTTATTTTTAATTTGTAATTCTTTAAGGATGATTTGCCAACAATTAATGGTTTTTATTTCCGTGATGAACTAATTCTTTCATTAAGATTTCAATTGAACCTTTTATGACTATAAATTAGTTATTAACTCATTCTAATTATTTATGTTGAAGTGAATTATTTATGATTTTTTGATTTTATTGATTAATTATTTGGCCAATAATTACCTTGTTATTCTAGAAGGAATTGGAAAAGGAATTCTAGGGTTAGAACTGGACATGATAACATGTGACTTGATTATTTGCATGCTGAATAATTAGGTTTGTGAACTGAATGGAAATATCTCTTCACCGCATGTAACATATAGGGAATTGGAATTGGAATGAGTTTAATTCAATTATTTTGCATAGGAATATAGTAAGATTAATTTGGATTAAATAGAAGTCAATTGATCACTTGGAAAAGGGCGTTTGGCATTTGAGAATTCCTGTTAACAATTCAGTAGACATAATAATTGGGATGAGTAGGTAATTGATTTATAGTTCATAATTGGGAATATTGAAATCTTAACTTTTATTTATCGGAAGTTATTCACTCAAGTATTAGTTTATTAATTTGCTTATTTTAGGTCAATATCTTTAAGTGTTTAATTTTGTGTTAGTGATTCAGGAAATCATAATTTATCATTATTTGAATAAAATTGAATTGATATAGTATTAGTAGTTGGAATTTATTAATTAGAATTCTCTGTGGGAACGATACCCAATTTATCACTTTATTACTTGTTGACCGTGTATACTTGCACGTATTCATTGATTGCGAAATCGATCAACAAGTTTTTGGCGCCGTTGTCGGGGAATTTTTATTAATATTAATTTCATATTAGTTATAATCAATTCGGTTTTAATTTGAACGCTACTTAATCTTTCTTCTTGGATTGGCAGGAATTTGTGTATGCACACTAGATCGAAAGCTAGAAAGGAACTTCTTATGTATACAGACAACCTTGAGAAGAAGTTCTAAACAGTGCGTTTGAATAGTGAGGTTATACATCTGGAAGAAGACCTGACAACCCAAGAAATTCTCGTAAACATGGCAGAGAACGAACAGAAATCCCTTAGGGATTACGCCCTGCCAAACGTCACGGATTTACAGTCAAGTATTAAGAGACCGGCAATCAATGCAAACAGTTTCGAGATAAAACCGGGATCAATTCAGATGCTACAGAATATATGCCAGTTTGGGGGTACTTCAATAGATGATCCTAATGAACATATCTTGAGCTTCTTGGAGGTTTGCGATACCTTCAAATTTAACAATGTATCGGAAGACGCTATAAGGTTGAGGATGTTCCCGTTTACTTTAAAAGATAAAGCATGAAGCTGGTTACACTCCTTGCCTCCTGGTTCAATCACCACATGGGATGACTTAGCTCAAAAAATTTTAGCCAAGTTCTTCCCACCAGCGAAGTCGGCAAAACTACGGAACGATATCATACTTTCGCACAACTTGAGGCAGAATCATTATATGAGGCATGGGAAAGGTTTAAGGATATGCTCCGTAAATGCCCTCATCATGGAATCCCGCAGTGGATGCAATTAGGGATATTTTGTGATGGTTTGCACACGTCCACGAGGTCTAGTATTGATGCAGCAGCGAGAGGAGCGATCATGTCCAAAAATTTTGATGAGGCGTATCAATTGTTAGAAATAATGGCCACCAACAACTATCAGTGGCCCATGACGAGGACCAACCATCCAAAAGCATCGGGAAAGTATGAAGTGGACACGCTGACAGCATTAACAGCACAAGTGACTACAATAGCTAAGCATATAGAAACATGGCATCCACAAGCCACACAGCAGTTAGCGATGGTTTGTGAGTTGTGTGCTGGGGGTCATGCGACGGATCAATGTGCCATAAATTCTGAATCAGCACAGTTCGTAGGAAACTATAATCGCTCAACTCAACCGTATCCAACTCAAAATGCTTATAATCCAGGTTGGAAAAATCATCCAGGGTTCTCTTGGAGTAACAATCAAGCTGCAGCTCAACCACCTAGACAACAACACACCTCCGGATTTCAAAACCAACCTCAACAACCAGAGAGGATATCAAGTTGGGAAGCAGCCTTGGAAAAATTCATTAGAGCATCGAACAAAAAGAACGAGGAACAAGACAAGAAATTTAATCAATTAGATCTGACTTTGCAAAGCCATGGGGCATCGTTAAAGAATCTGGAAAATCAATTGGGGCAAATAGCACATGCATTGAATACTCGTCCACTAGGAACGCTCCCGAGTGATACAGAAATAAATCCAGGCAGAAATGAGCACTGCAAAGCAGTAATCTTACGAAGTGGGAAGGAGTTGCAAACAGTTAAGGATAAAGAAAAGGGGGACAACGCAACAGCTGAAATAGAAGAAGTTGTGGAAATCGGGAAAGATAAAGAGGAAATAGGAGAGGCAAATGCATCCGGGCCGACTACAACACTGCCACCCATACCATATCCGCAGAGATTTCAGAAATCCAAGTTAGATAAGTAGTTTTCAAGATTTTTGGATATTTTTAAAAAATTGCATATCAACATCCCATTCGCCGAAGCTTTATAACAAATGCCGAGCTATGCGAAGTTCATGAAGGATGTACTATCAAAGAAAAGGAAACTGGGGGATTTTGAAACAGTGGCGCTAACCGAAGAATGTAGTGCAATTATTCAGAACAAGTTACCTCCAAAGTTGAAAGATCCAGGTAGCTTTATTATTCCATGCGATATTGGTAATCAGTTTTCGGGAAGAGCACTGTGTGATTTGGGGGCCAGTATTAATTTGATGCCATTATCAGTCTACCGTCAGTTCGGGCTCCAGGCACCAAAACCAACAAATATCAGTTTACTGTTGGCAGACAGATCAGTTACATACCCACGAGGTATCGTTGAAGACGTATTAATAAGGGTGGATAAATTCATCTTTCCAGCAGACTTCGTTATCTTGGATTGTGAAGCAGATACGGAACTTCCCATCATTCTCAAACGTCCATTTTTAGCAACGGGGAGAACGTTAATCGACGTGCACAAAGGAGAATTGACGATGAGAGTTGACGATCAACAGGTCACTTTTAATGTGTTTAAATCAATGTCTTATCCGAAGGAAAAAGGTGAGTGTTTGCGGGTGGATTTAATGGAGGAGATAGTTAATCACAGGATTTGCGGTAATTACTCAAAGGATCCGATAGAATCCATGTTGCTTGGAGTAGCCAACAATAGTGTTGATACGGACAATGAGCAGGTCAAATGGCTAGACACATCATCATTCTACCGGAAGAGTAATCAACCATTCGACACCCTGGAGAGGCCTAAAACTGAAGATAAAAAGTGCAAATCGTCGATAGAAGAGTCACCGGTGTTGGAATTAAAGCCACTTCCCTCTCATCTTGAATATGTTTATCTAGGGAAAGATTCGACTCTACCAGTTATTGTTTCGACAAAGTTAACTGACACCCAAAAAGAAAAATTGCTACGGGTTCTGCGCGAGTTCAAAACAGCGATTGGGTGGACTATAGCGGACATTCGAGGTATTAGCCCATCTTTCTGTATGCATATGATTTTAATGGAAGAGGGATCAAAACCAACCATTGAGATGCAAAGTGTTAGGTTTGTAACATTCATGAAGGCAATCAAATTGCAAAAATTAGCGGAAACGTGGAAAATCATAGTTTTAAAAATTTTACAAACCATAAACCCGGATCACCCTTTATGCACAATTATTAATTAAACGAAAAAGAAAGAACAAGAACCATACCCTTGAAGATCCGAGCTTCCTCAGGTACAAGTTCACCTCCAATCCTTTTCGCGTTCAACTTGAATCCACCGGGTTTGGTTCCTTCCTTTGATCAACGTTAGCCACCCAAGTGTTTGGCCTCTAGAGGTGATCCACCAAGGAAGAAGAAAAAATTCAAGAAGATGGGTATTTGGCTCAAACCCTAGTTTTCTATCTCTATAGAAAAGGCGTACTCTCCAACAATTGGAATAACGTATATTTTGATATCTGATATAAGACTCCTCTTATAAAGATATCAAGTAACCCTATTAAAAATAAGGTATTATTTATTTAATTAAACTCTTTTAATTAAATGGGCTCCCTAATCTTATTAGGGATAATTAATTAAACTCCTTTAACTAATTTTCCCTCCTAATCCTATTAGGAATATATGAGAGTACTTATATTAATTAATTCCCAAACTCCTTTAGGAATTAAATAATAATAATAGTAATAATAATAATAAGACTCCTCTTATTAATTTATATTTAATATTTCCAAAATATTAAATAATAAATATTAAGCTATTTAATTTATTCTATCACCATAGATTAAATTAAATATACTTAACTTATTATTACGATTATGCCATTAACTTCTTAAATAATTATTCTTCCTTTTATGGTGTGACCCTTTAGGTTCTCCATATTAAACCGGTTGTGAATAAATCAATTAGAACAATTCTAATCTTATTTAAATAAATAAATTAAACTAATAATTTATTTAAATAAATAATATTTATTCTACAATAGGGATAAGCCTCCCTAGCGATCAACGACTTTCCAGATAATATAGATTTCAACATTAATCATAAAAGAACCTTTGAGTAAATAGTTACCGTACAATTCAATCCTTCCACCATACAATGTCCCAATTAAATATAAGACATGGAATTTCTGTCAAGTCTTATTTTATTTAATTATATGTATTTCGACTCTTAAATGCACAACTCCAAAATAATGCAAATTAGAAACTCCTTTCTAATTTCATTCTGCCTTGGCCAAGGACTACTGGGTTGTCATTTATCGAATCACATAGGACATTTCTCTTCTTTTACTAGAAGTGGTAGATTCTTTATTGATCATACATTATCTCCATGTACAACTTATTATACCCAAGCATACCCTTTGATATACCCTAAGGGTCTTAAGGAATAAGTCAAAGTATAACTCATCATACACAAGATACTATGATGATCTCAAGTCCAAGGATCACTTGTACTACTATCACTACAGGAATTCCTATTGACATGCAAGTAAAACTCCATTAGGTATTCCTTAGCGAGTCACGTTCAGTGAACTTATTCTCTAATAAGCACCTACATACTTGCTTTAGTGTCTCCACACAAATGATCATGAGATCAATCATCCTCATCCAATGAGCAAGCAACGTATGTACCAATCTATCCGGATTCACTAATCCCCAATTTAGTAATCCAACGATTGGGAACTATTTTAGTTTTAAGCTTTCTAAGAATTTAGATCTCATTATAATGATCATCATCATTATTCTAAAAACATTGCTTAAAACTATGGGTTTATCACATATTATAAAACAGCATCATATAGATAATTAAAAGCCTTTAATAAATTAATACTTTTTATTAATAAATGAATAAGATTGTTTCAAAGTATATGCTTTATCATCAAACATGATTGGCTTGTGTGCATATTACTTTCAATCTCCCACTTGCACTAAAGCCAATCGCCATGGTATCTCATACTCTTCTTCTCTAAGTGACGATTATCCTGCTGTTGGATAAGCTTTAGTTAATGGATATGTAATATTGTTCTTGAGAGTTCACTATCTTTATAGTGATTTCCATCTTTCAATGATTCTTATAATCAAATGAAAGTGCCACAACACATGTTTAGATCTAAGATGAGACTTAGGAACTATTCCTAGTTCTGTAATGAACTTTTCATCCAAACAATCAACTTGTAGCTTCATTTATAGCTATATACTTTGTCTATATCACTAAACCAACAACTCTTTGCTGTTTGGAACCTTTCCAATTCACTGCACCACCGTTCAAGGTAACGATTTACCTTAAAGTGTATTTTCTGTGTCTTGGTTCGTCTGAAAAACTTGAGTCTGTTAAGCCCTCTAGTTTTAATTCAGACCCACCATGAATTATATCACATCCTTAGTGCTGGTTAAGTACTTTAAGATGTTTTTCACTGTCTCACAGTGAACTTCTCCAGAATATGACTGATCAACATCAGGTCGCGTATATTTCATTGCATACATGATTGTCACTCATGCGATCTCTCTTTTAGGAGTCTATGGGGACTATTAAGAGAGATACACTCCATAGCTCATCAACATGAGACATATCTTGGAGTTTGCCATGCTAAACAACTTTAACATCAAATGAATATACGTTCATTGGGTTAAGTCGAGCTCTTCCCAAATCATTCATGGAGGAATGTTTAGACAACTTTATCTTTACTGATTCTAGCATTGGCATGACATTCCTTATCCGTAGTATATCAACATATAATACTAGGAATGTCACGACGCTCCCACTGACCCTTTTGTACACACTAGGTTCATTCTTGTTTTTGATAAAATCAAACTCTTTTGATTATCATATCAAAATGAATGTTCCATTTTTGAGAGGATTGCTTCAATCCATTTCTCTGAGTGTCTACAACTCTTACCTCATCGTATGTAACTGGATCATCATCTTCTATGATACGTATCTCATCATCATCATCCATGATGAATCCATACCTCCTAGGTATCTTCGGTACTATTCCAGATTTACGATTCGGTTGTGGTACAATAGGTCTATCTATAGGTTCCTCTTATTTGACTTGTAGTGTTTTGTGGTTCTTGAACTTTTCAAGATGTATTATCCTCCCACTAGCCCATTCAATGATAAACACCTTTATCTTAGAAGGCAGCATGTTTCGCAACAAACACCTTTTGCTAAGTAGGATTATAGAACATATGCCCTAAACTTACTTTAGGATGTCCCACAAATCTGAACTTGTCAAATTTTGTCCCAAGCTTATCCTTTGAAACCTTTTCATATAAGTTGGACAACCCCTTATCTTAACATACTTAAGATTAGGAATCCTCCCTGTCCATAACTTTTATGGAGTCTTGGGGCCGGATTTTGAGGTTACCTTTTTCCGTAAATAAGCAGCCATTTCTAGGACATTATCTCAGAAGGATACTGGAATGTCGGTAAAATCATTATGGACCGCACCATGTCCAACAAGGTACGATTTTTCCTTTCAGATACATCAATCAATTATTACGTATCAGGAGGCGTCCATTATGAAAAAACCATTTGAGATGATCTAGAAACTTATTGCACAAGTATTTATTCCTTGATCTAATCAAAGAATCTTAATACTTTGCCAATTTGTTTCACTTCTGAATTCTTTGAACCTTTCAAATAATTCACACTTGTATTTCAGCAAATACATACATTCAACTCTTTGAATGATCGTCTCCTTTTCTTATACTAATTTGTTCAATATGCAAAAATTATTTTCATGTAAGTCAAGTATACAAAATTTATTAAGTAATATTCCAGTTCTATACAAAAACATTATTATTATAAATAGAACAACAATTGTTCTTAATTATAATACCAAAGATTTCATTGTCCAACAATAAAATGGAAATAATATTTTTTAACAAGAACTAGAATACAATAACAACTTATTGACTTAATAGATTTGCCCGTAGGCATTGCTAAACTATAAGTTTCTATGGCTAATATGGCAACCTTTGCTACATTTCCTGCACATATGATTACTTATATTTGTTTAGCTTGGTCCCTTCATAAATCTATATTTATGATAACAAAAGTCGGTATCCAATACCTAAGTAGAACCTTGACTTAAAGAAAAATTTATTTTAAATTATGAACAAATTTGTATTTGTAACCGAAACTTCACTAGGCTTCTTTGTTTAGCCTCTGCAAAATGCTTCTTGCAGTTTCCTTCCAGTGTCCAGGCTTATTGCAGTGGAAGCAAACTCCTTTGCTATCCATATCAGTTTTGTTCTTATTATCCTTTGTTTTTGCCTTTCCATTTACCTTCTTTGAATCGTTCTTCTTTTCAGAAGATCCTTTGGCCCCCACCAGTAAGACATGGTCTTTCTTGGTTGGAAAGTGACTCTCAATATTTTTCAACATGCTAAGCAAATCAGCGAGGCTGATATCTAGCTCGTTCATATGAAAAATTCACAACAATTGTGAAAGGAGTCCGAAAGTGAGTGCAAGATCAAATCTTGGCTCAACTCTCCATCCATGACAAAACCCGTTATCCTAATTGATCAATCAAATTGATTATGTTAAGGACTTTTATCTGTACCGTAGTGTCATCGGTCATTCTAGATCGGAAGAGCTCCTTAGATATCTGATATCTATCAGTCCTACTTTCCTCACCATCAACTACTTGATGTGCAGGAATATAATAGGAGCATCCATAGTTTCATGCTGACGCTGAAGCTCGTTACTTATGGATGCGAGCATGATGCATTGAGCCAACTATGCATCATCTAGCCACTTTCTAAAAGCAGCAATATCTTCCTTAGAGGCATTGTCTGCAACCATTGCAGGGATAGGCGTATTAAGGACATAAGATAGCTTTTCAGCCGTGAGAACTATTCTCAATTCCTTAACCAATCCATTTAATTCGGTCCGGTTAATTTAGCATCTAATATGCTACGCAGTGATAGTAATTTAGACATTGTAAAATTCTGTAAATGAATTTGTAATTAACAACATTTTAACATACATTCTTTTATTAATTACCAAAATAATTTAGGTCTTGTTTTAAATTGGTATCTCCCACTATTTTCTTCAAACTATATTACCCTCACTTATATAGTTCGGCAAAATCTAATTAAAGATTTGCTAGTGAGAATAAGGATCCCATTTCAAATGTATATAGCCTTGTGTGTGCACAACAAACTATATATAAATAAATAGGTAGACAACTCTTGTCAATTACATCAACTATGTAACTCCTTGTATTTTGCCTCTTAAATCATAATGGTCAAGTGTGTGCACATCCGAACTAAAACGATTTAAGTTAAGTCAGACCCAGCATTTCCATATAAGTGAAGAGAAAACTACAGCCCTTGTGTGTGCACAACAAAGCAATAATGTTCAATTCCTTATAAACATCATATGTAATAAAAACAACATCTTAAATATTTAATACTCGCCTTGTGTGTGCACAACAAACTCATATTAAATATTCAATACTCTACTGTTTCTATCATGCTAGAAGGCGACGTTCGATATTCCAAATATCTTTGAACGTTACAACTTAATATAAAATAATTGAGGGGTTTGTTATTAATTTGTCTCATCTTGTTTAGCGTGCATGCACATATATATATAAAATACGCGTCATATTAATGAACATGCGAAGCATGTTTGCATAATACATAATATATATATATATAGTATAAGCATGGACATATAGAATACTATATTCTACATGGATTAATTATGGACTTTTATTCTAGTTTGGTTCACTAGAGCCACCAAGTGAACCAAAAGGTCAAACCCTAGGGGTGCAAGAATTAATATTTAAATATAACTATTACATTTAAACCCGGGCTCCATTACAAACGGGTCTTCAAGCGCTCCTTGCTCATTGATCTCCAATTCTTCAAAATTAATTCTAACTTTTCCTATTACAAAACTATTTAAAATAAATAGAAACCTTGATCAGCAGTCAAGGGGAAGTACATAGGAGGGAGATAGAATTTACATTAAGAAAAATTAGAGAAGACGAGGTACGCAGACCCCATTTAATAAAACCCATACATTCAAGCATCCAACTAAAATAAATCCAATCACATTGGTCAATAGTCCATAATCAATCCCATTTATTATCATACACATCACCATATGCATCAATAAATAACATTCATCTCATGAATAACAAACATTTAATATATATATTGATATCATTTAATGGGCAAATTTAGTTAGTATAAAATCTAATTTTGAATTAAAATAAACTCCTTTATTTTAATCCAAATTTAAATCAAAATAAAACAATTTTATTTTAATTTATCCAATTTTGAATAAAATAAACTATTTTATTTTAATCAAAATTATTAATCAAAATAAACTCCTTTATTTTAATTAATTATGGAATCCAATTCCATGTAAAAAAAAAAACTTTTATTAAAGAAAACAAGGATTCTCTTTCCTATTCACAAATAAACTCCTTTATTTTGAATAATATGAAATCTTATTTCATATCTAAATAAACTCCTTTATTTAAGGAAAATTAGGATTCTATTTCCTATTCACAAATAAACTCTTTTATTTTGAATAATATGAAATCTTATTTCATATCTAAATAAACTCCTTTATTTAAGGAAAAATAGAATCCAATTTCAACTCCAATTAGTTATCATGGAATCCAATTCCAACTCTAATTAGTTAGCATGAAATTTAATTTTAAAATTAAAATAAACCCTTTTATTTTAAGATTAAAATAAACATTTTTATTTTAAAATTAAAATAAATATTTTATTTTAATTATAAAATTATTATAAAAATATATATATTACGTTAATATATATATATTATATATATATAATAAAACCGTACGGTTTATATATATATATATAACTTTTCAAAAAATTCCTGTTAACATTAACAATCCTGGGACATGGGTTTCATTGATTTTCGTGCAGCATACAAAATCTTGTTAACATGGCCAAGCATGTATGTGGTCACGTGCACCTTCAAGTACCATGAAATAGTTAACAGGGATGCAAGCAATTAATATATATGATACTCCAACAGCCAACTTCCATCAGCCACAACACGTGAATCCGGTTTAAAAAAAAATCGCAAAACAACAAAAAAAATTGATTCACGCCAACATCATATAATCCAAGCCGCTTAACCTGTTAACAGTTTCACGGTTTTTTTTTTTTTTTTTAAATCTTATACAACAAAATTATGCCCAATTAAATTGTTCTAAACACATATCAATATATATATCAAATCTGACAATTAATAATTTGCATAAAGGTTTGGCTCTGATACCACTGTTAGGTTTGTAACATTCATGAAGGCAATCAAATTGCAAAAATTAGCGGAAACGTGGAAAATCATAGTTTTAAAAATTTTACAAACCATAAACCCGGATCACCCTTTATGCACAATTATTAATTAAACGAAAAAGAAAGAACAAGAACCATACCCTTGAAGATCCGAGCTTCCTCAGGTACAAGTTCACCTCCAATCCTTTTCGCGTTCAACTTGAATCCACCGGGTTTGGTTCCTTCCTTTGATCAACGTTAGCCACCCAAGTGTTTGGCCTCTAGAGGTGATCCACCAAGGAAGAAGAAAAAATTCAAGAAGATGGGTATTTGGCTCAAACCCTAGTTTTCTATCTCTATAGAAAAGGCGTACTCTCCAACAATTGGAATAACGTATATTTTGATATCTGATATAAGACTCCTCTTATAAAGATATCAAGTAACCCTATTAAAAATAAGGTATTATTTATTTAATTAAACTCTTTTAATTAAATGGGCTCCCTAATCTTATTAGGGATAATTAATTAAACTCCTTTAACTAATTTTCCCTCCTAATCCTATTAGGAATATATGAGAGTACTTATATTAATTAATTCCCAAACTCCTTTAGGAATTAAATAATAATAATAGTAATAATAATAATAAGACTCCTCTTATTAATTTATATTTAATATTTCCAAAATATTAAATAATAAATATTAAGCTATTTAATTTATTCTATCACCATAGATTAAATTAAATATACTTAACTTATTATTACGATTATGCCATTAACTTCTTAAATAATTATTCTTCCTTTTATGGTGTGACCCTTTAGGTTCTCCATATTAAACCGGTTGTGAATAAATCAATTAGAACAATTCTAATCTTATTTAAATAAATAAATTAAACTAATAATTTATTTAAATAAATAATATTTATTCTACAATAGGGATAAGCCTCCCTAGCGATCAACGACTTTCCAGATAATATAGATTTCAACATTAATCATAAAAGAACCTTTGAGTAAATAGTTACCGTACAATTCAATCCTTCCACCATACAATGTCCCAATTAAATATAAGACATGGAATTTCTGTCAAGTCTTATTTTATTTAATTATATGTATTTCGACTCTTAAATGCACAACTCCAAAATAATGCAAATTAGAAACTCCTTTCTAATTTCATTCTGCCTTGGCCAAGGACTACTGGGTTGTCATTTATCGAATCACATAGGACATTTCTCTTCTTTTACTAGAAGTGGTAGATTCTTTATTGATCATACATTATCTCCATGTACAACTTATTATACCCAAGCATACCCTTTGATATACCCTAAGGGTCTTAAGGAATAAGTCAAAGTATAACTCATCATACACAAGATACTATGATGATCTCAAGTCCAAGGATCACTTGTACTACTATCACTACAGGAATTCCTATTGACATGCAAGTAAAACTCCATTAGGTATTCCTTAGCGAGTCACGTTCAGTGAACTTATTCTCTAATAAGCACCTACATACTTGCTTTAGTGTCTCCACACAAATGATCATGAGATCAATCATCCTCATCCAATGAGCAAGCAACGTATGTACCAATCTATCCGGATTCACTAATCCCCAATTTAGTAATCCAACGATTGGGAACTATTTTAGTTTTAAGCTTTCTAAGAATTTAGATCTCATTATAATGATCATCATCATTATTCTAAAAACATTGCTTAAAACTATGGGTTTATCACATATTATAAAACAGCATCATATAGATAATTAAAAGCCTTTAATAAATTAATACTTTTTATTAATAAATGAATAAGATTGTTTCAAAGTATATGCTTTATCATCAAACATGATTGGCTTGTGTGCATATTACTTTCACAAAGAAGGTTAAATCCCATTATGAAAGATGTGGTGAAGAAGGAAATTATAAAATGGTTGGATGCCGGTATTATTTACCCAATCTCAGACAGTTCATGGGTAAGTCCTGTGCAGTGTGTACCAAAAAAAGGGGGCATGACTGTGGTAAAAAACGAAGCTCATGAGCTTATCCCGACTAGAACTGTTACAGGCTGGAGAGTATGCATGGATTACCGCAAGTTGAACAAAGCCACACGCAAAGATCACTTTCCCTTGCCATTCATTGATCAGATGTTGGACAGGTTAGCCGGACATCAATTCTACTGTCTGTTAGATGGATATTCGGGGTACAATCAAATTTCCATAGCGCCGGAAGATCAAGAAAAAACCACGTTCACGTGTCCATACAGTACGTTTGCATTCCGACGTATGTCGTTTGGTTTATGTAATGCGCCGGCAACCTTTCAACGCTGTATGATGGCAATCTTCTCTGATATGGTCGAACATAATTTAGAGGTATTCATGGATGATTTCTCCGTGTTCGGTGACAGTTTTGACTCGTGTTTGAAGAATCTGATCTTGGTATTAAAAAGATGTGTGGAGACTAACCTGGTGCTTAACTGGGAAAAATGTCATTTTATGGTACAAGAAGGGGTTATTCTGGGTCATAAGGTTTCCGCATCCGGATTGGAGGTGGATAGAGCGAAAATTGATACAATTGAGAAAATGCCTCCTCCATCATCTGTGAAAGGCATTCGAAGCTTCTTGGGACATGCAGGGTTCTATAGACGCTTTATTAAAGATTTTTCAAAGATTTCGAAACCCCTATGCTCACTCTTGGAGAAAGATGTACCGTTTAAGATGGATCAGGAATGTATCGAGGCATTTGAGGTACTAAAGAAGAAATTGGTCTCTGCACCAATCATTGTAGCACCCGATTGGTCTTTACCATTCGAATTGATGTGTGACGCCAGTGATTACGCGGTGGGAGCCGTATTGGGACAACGTCATGATAAGATTTTTCATACTATCTATTACTCTAGTAAGACATTGACTGATGCCCAGTTGAACTACACAACAACCAAAAAAGAATTACTTGCAGTGGTGTTTGCTTTTGACAAATTCAGAGCTTATCTCCTCGGCACCAAGGTAATTGTCTACACTGATCATTCGGCTATTAAATATCTGATTGAAAAGAAAGATGCTAAACCGCGGTTAATACGGTGGGTACTGTTGTTACAAGAATTTGATCTGGAGATCCGGGACAGAAAAGGTACAGAAAACCAAGTGGCGGATCATCTGTCTTGATTAGAAAATAAAGAGGAACAGAAAGAAGACAACTTTGTGATTAATGAAAAATTTTCGGATGAGCAACTGTTCTGGATAACTACCATATTGCCTTGGTATGCTGACTATGTCAACTATGTGGTTGCTAAAGTGTTACCGCCAGATTTGACCTCATAACAACCAAAGAAGTTTCTCCACGATGTGAAGAAATACTATTGGGATGAACCATCTCTGTTTAAAGTATGTGCAGATCAAATGATAAGACGTTGTGTTCGTCATGAAGAAACGGATAGTATATTAGGCCACTGCCACTCCTCAGATTACGGAGGTCATTATTCCGGTGATAGAACAGCAGCAAAAGTACTACAATCGGGATTTTTCTGGCCTTCTTTATTCAAAGATGCTTATCTCTTTGTGCTGAAATGCGATCGATGCCAACGCGTAGGTAATATCTCCAAGCGCAATGAAATGCCACTTAATACAATTCTAGAGGTGGAACTATTCGACGTGTGGGGAATCGATTTTATGGGACCATTTCCATCTTCTTTAACAATCATTACATCTTGTTAGCAGTCGATTATGTTTCCAAATGGATAGAAGCCGTAGAGTTACCCACAAATAATGCCAACGTTGTTATCCGATTTTTAAAGAATAACATTTTTACCCAATTTGGGACACCAAGAGCTATAATAAGTGATGAGGGGACTCACTTCTGTAACAAGCAGTTCACCAAATTACTTGTCAAGTATGGGGTTCGTCACAAAATTGCAGCTGCGTATCACCCACAAACCAATGGCCAAGCGGAGGTGTCGAATAGGGAAGTTAAAAGGATCCTAGAAAAAGTAGTCAATCCGTCAAGAAAAGATTGTGCATTGCGTCTTGACGATACTCTACGGGCCTATCGAATAGCGTACAAAAATCCGATCGGCATGTCACCGTACAGAATGGTATTTGGAAAGGCGTGTCACTTACCGGTTGAGCTAGAACACAGTGCACATTAGGCCATTCGGAAACTAAACTTTGATCTAGAAGCAGCGGGGGCGAAAAGGTTACTGCAATTGAACGAGATGGATGAATTCTGGTTCAATGCCTACGAAAACGCTAAGCTCTACAAGGAGAAAGTAAAAGCTTGGCACGATAAAAAAATTCTTGACAGAACATTTGCACCGGGCCAACAAGTACTACTGTTCAACTCACGCTTGCGTCTATTTCCGGGAAAATTGAAATCCAGGTGGTCCGGGCCATTTGTAGTTATATCTGTCGCTCCTCATGGCAACATTGAGGTCGAGGAACCGAATTCACAGCGTACATTCAAGGTCAATGGTCAACGTCTGAAACATTATTGGAGTGGACCAATCGAACGTCAAGCTACGGTCCAGTACCTCTTCGAACCAGTCGACAACTGAACAACACCGAAAAGTCGGGCTGACGACTGTAAACCAAGCGCTTCTTGGGAGGCAACCCATTAAGTTCTATAATTTTGACGTTATTTAATTTTCTTTTAATTTATTTTACTTTTATGTATTTCTATTTTTTTAGTTTTGAAGAATACAATTCTGTTAGGCTAATTCTTAATGATTTTTCATGAATGGGGACGGTACACAGACAACACCCAGCGCCCCGGCGCTCCCATTACTCAGGACTACAGCGGCCCGGCGCTAGGCACCAGAAATTGCAAACAAAGCCCAGCGCCCCGACGCTAGCTTCCAGTGCATTTCCAGCGCCCCGGCGCTAGGCTCCAGAACCTGCAAGCAAAGCCCAGCGCCCCGACACTGGCTTCCAAGGCATTTCCAGCGCCCCGGCGCTAGACCATCCCAACAGTTTCTTCCATTCAGCGCCCCGGCGCTCCACATAAGGTGAAACCCAGCGCCCCGACGCTGGGATCAGGTTAGGCCTTAATATGTTAAATTTCGACCGCTTCCTTCTCACCCCACTCCATTCACACGCCGGAAATTCAGGTCAGTTACGCATCCATCCTCTCCCATTCTCCTAAACTCCTCTCCCCCTCTCCAAATCACAAGGTACTTGAACCTTGGATAATAGTTCTCCCACACATCTATCGCGCCTCAATCACTGTGTCTGTTTCTTGTGTGCCGAGTTATACTCCTCCAAATTCTTTAAAGGTAGCAACAGTATGGTTTGCTGTGTATTCATATTATTACGGATCCAGATTTTTCTTCCTTATTCTGTGCATCTGGGAAATCCAATAGAATTCATAGATAATTTAATACTGTTTGGCATACTCTTCCACACAAGGCTAGTGAATGCTACAGGAATGGCATGCATAGATATGGAATTAGTGATGGTTGTACTCAAGTTATCAGTTGATGCTTAGATGTTTGACAAATTGTCTAAGTCAATAAGCATGTGTAGTTTAACATACTTGCCAGTTTCATGCCTCTTCCCCGCCTGTGCACTCATAACGCTAATATTTTATACAGTTTCGGGGTAATGCTATGCACACATGTATCCAACCGTGAATTCTTTTTAAAGGTAAACTATGACTATGTTTTTATTTGAAGAACTCTCTACATGGCATCCAAACGTCACCGTGGCGAAGGGTCCGGGGCTGCTTCAATTTCACCTCCAAAATTTGACAGCCGGCGTTTTATTAGTCTCGCAGCTCAAGAACGCTACAGCCGCATGGCCACCCGCTCACTAGTCCCCGAACGTGGTCTCCGTCCCGATCAAACCAAGGATGGAGAAATCGCTATGATGATTGCTGAACGAAACTGGTTCTCCCTCACCGAACAGCCTGACCCGGCAGTGATTGCAGTTGTTAAAGAATTCTACTCCAACTTGCCCGAGCATGACCATTATGGGGTATTTGTCAGAAGTAAAACCGTGGAAATCGGCGAGGAGGATATAAATGGGTGCTATCAACTACCATTAGAGGGCCTTCATGATGAATATGCTAGTTTAGTGAGTGATGGGCTGAACCGGGCACTACATGGACCCTGCATGAGTGTGGCAGCATAACTTTCCCATTATCTCACCTCAGTCTATATGGAAAGGCATGGTATGCCTTCATCTGTGCTAAATTGATGCCCTGCACACATGTGAGTCACGTAACCAAAGAAAGGGTTGTGCTATTATACTCCATCATACAAGGTTTCAGCATTGATGTCGGCCATCTTATTCAGCAATCTATGCTCCGCGCTTCTCGCGGCGGGACCACAGGAGGGTTACCACATCCGTCACTGATCTGCGTATTATGTGCTAAGTTTGGGGTCAAATGGAAATCCGACGAGATGATTCAAACTCCTATGCCCATGTTGGACCATAACTTGATCCGTCGTTATAAAGTGTGGTCAGGTGGAGCTAATCACCCTAGGGGACTGGGTTTCATTATTCCCCACGTTACGTCTACACAAGCCCCACCCCCTCAGGCTCCACCTACTTACGGCCCATCGACAGCAGCTCATCGCGGTGTGGTCCCTGAAGCTGTCCAGCGGGAGATAAACGGCTGGTTTTACAACATTGAGTCCCAGAATGTGCGCTTATCAGAACGCCAAGATGTGATTTTTAAGTATTTAGTTGATCAATTTGCTGCGCAGAATGCACTAACCATCCAAACCCATCCGGGCGTTCCACTTAGCCATTTCCCAACGGCTCCCGTTCTGCCAGTATTTCCCCCTTCCGATCAAGAGCTGAGCGAGGACGATGATGCTCCACCAGAAGAATAAGCTCGTCAGGGAAGTCCTCTGTTTTATTTTGCCTTATTTTTCGCATGAGGACATTGCTCTAGATTAGTTTGGGGGTAGTTAGGTTTTATTTTTATTTTTTTTAAAAAGTTGTAGTTTGTTATTAGTTTGTGGATTGATTATGAGTAAAGTTGCATTTAGGATTGCATGTTAATTCCAGTTTTTGATAGTGCGTATATCTGGGGTCAATGATGAAAGTAGAATTGCATGGACAAGTCTAGTAAGGATTGTTGATTCAGTGATACGATTTTCTTCACATGAATTGGATCTTTATCTGTTTGACATTGATATTATAGGTAAGCACTTTGACAAAACGACCATGTTGGCTATGATAGTTTAAATGGTTAGATAATAAAGTTCTAAGGAAGGATTGCTAGTGATATGGAAGAACAATTTGAATAACTAGAGGAGACTGAATTTATGCATAAACTCGAGTTTGGGGGAAAATATTTGGAATATATAAAAAAAAATGTTGAGTCTTGTGGTGGGTTGAGAAACAATCCCTATAAACACAAGCGTGAGACGGAGCGTAAAACGCACTCACCAACCGTCTATTATAAAAAAAATATAATATACAGAGTGACTAGTCTTGTTTCGGGGCCTTTGTTACTTGAGCAAGTACGCCCGAAGGGGTATCTTAAAACCTAGCGTCCTAAGGTCTTATATGGTCTGGGAGTCGTTGGTCGAAAGCTCGCTAAGGGGTAACACTGTTAGCCTAATGGGATGATACATTGCACAGTCATTTATATAAGCTAAAAAAAAAGAAAAAAAAAAGGGCATAAGTATTCCATTCTGACTTTTGAATTCGGGTAAGTGTTTGAGTGCAGTTGAAACTAGTATATTTGATGAGTTCTCAAGTTTACACTGTATGATGCTTACTAAGAAATTTATTATCTTTCATATTTTTGTCTTTCATGGGTTAGCATGGTTGTTGGACACACACGTACAATATCAGTAAGAACAGATTTAGATCCGTTGATTGTTGGGATATTGTTGATCTGCTTTTGCCTGATGAATTAGTATGTTTAACGTGATTCTTCTGAGGCATATGGATACACGTGAGCTCTTGAATTACTAGAATTACGAACACATAAATATAAATAGTTTGCATTTGCATGATGTTTAGTTTTGTTTTGTGACCGTATGTTTTGTCGCATGAGGGCACGCAACGATTTAAGTTTGGGGGTATTTGATGAATCGGTAGTATACCCATGAATTGGATATATTTGGACTTAAATTATTGCATTCTTAAGTTATTTAGTAGCATTTTTATTGTGTTTATATTTTATTTTGCAGATTTGGAAGCTGGAGGGGCAATTATGGGAAATTCAAGCAGTTAATGGCAATTTGGTAATTTTGGAGAAGTCCAGCGCCGGGGCGCTGGAAACTACACTATCTTCAGCGCCGGGGCGCTGAGCCTCGGCTTGCATTGACTGGATTAGCGTGTTTGACTTCTGGTTGGACTTACTTTGGTTATTGGGAGCTAATGTAAAACCTAATTGGAGGAGGATTGTGGCAAGATATAAAAAGAAACTAAGTGCTGAAATAAAGAGAGATTTTTGATTATTATTCTTGGGAAGGATTCAACAAGCTCTTCCATTGAGGGCTACACAAGATTGCTTGGAGATTAAGGATTGGCAACAGAGTTTATTCTTTTTCTCCTTATTTTTAATTTGTAATTCTTTAAGGATGATTTGCCAATAATTAATGGTTTTTATTTCCGTGATGAACTAATTCTTTCATTAAGATTTCAATTGAACCTTTTATGACTATAAATTAGTTATTAACTCATTCTAATTATTTATGTTGAAGTGAATTTTTTATGATGTTTTGATTTTATTGATTAATTATTTGGCCAATAATTACCTTGTTATTCTAGAAGGAATTGGAAAAGGAATTCTAGGGTTAGAACTGGACATGATAACATGTGACTTGATTATTTGCATGCTGAATAATTAGGTTTGTGAACTGAATGGAAATATCTGTTCACCGAATGTAACATATAGGGAATTGGAATTGAAAAGAGTTTAATTCAATTATTTTGCATAGGAATATAGTAAGATTAATTTGGATTAAATAGAAGTCAATTGATCACTTGGAAAAGAGCGTCTGGCATTTGAGAATTCCTGTTAACAATTCAGTAGACATAATAATTGGGATGAGTAGGTAATTGATTTATAGTTCATAATTGGGAATATTGAAATCTTAACTTTTATTTATCGGAAGTTATTCACTCAAGTATTACTTTATTAATTTGCTTATTTTAGGTCAATATCTTTAAGTGTTTAATTTTGTGTTAGTAATTCAGGAAATCATAATTTATCATTGTTTGAATAAAATTGAATTGATATAGTATTAGTAGTTGGAATTTATTAATTAGAATTCTCTGTGGGAACGATACTCAATTTATCACTTTATTACTTGTTGACCGTGTATACTTGCACGTATTCATTGATTGCGAAATCGATCAACAATGTTTATAGAACATATCATTCAGTTTTATTGAGCCGATTATTTGGTAAATGATGTAAATATATTTATTCCGGTTTGAAGTGATCTTTGTTTGCTCACTCTTGCATATTTAAACATTTATTGCAGCTATGGTTGAGAAGGTAGATAAACCTACAACTAGCAAAGGAAAGGGAAAAATGTACAAGTGATGAAGACTTGTAATTTTGTTTTATCGTTATGATGATAGACTTTTAATAATGACGTGATGTAATAATTTAAATTCCGCACTTGAATGATTGTATCAAATTTAGAGAACCTGGGAGATAATATTTTTATTAAAGTAATCCTGTATTGGCAGGGTTTTATTATTCAATTTATTATTATTGGGTAGTTAGATATGAATGTTTTGATTATGTGAACACCAAATCTTGAGGTAATGAAGTACCGGGATTTGGGGGTGTCACAAGTTGGTATCAAAGCTATAGGTTATGAACCTTAGGTGGGGAAAAGCCTTAGGAAGTAACCTTTGAAAATATAGTGGTGATTAACTCTTATCGAGTTTTAAGGAAGGAGTAATAAAATACTTATGTGCTTATTTGTTTATAACTTATGTGCTCGTGAGTGTCGAGTAGTAATGATTAATAATTTAAACTTAAAATTTTGTTGTCAGGATGACTAATGTCAAAGAATCCAATCAGACTAGGGAGGATAGACCTCAGGTGCCTATAAATGAGGAGCCTCGCGACATTCAGGTTATTTGGAAACAACTACTACAACGGGAGTCTGCCCCGTTGGTCACAATGGTTGAATATGAGGATGATGATGTGGAGACGGATGAGGAGGATCTTGTTGAGTTGCCACAGGAGGATGAGGATGATGAGGACGAGGACGAGGAGACTCCACTAACCTCGATAACTACTCGTATGTACGATGAAGTTTACGACCATAACGTGGAACTTCAGGATACAATCGAGGAATTGCATGAGATAGTAGCTGACCAACAGACTGTAATGACACAGAAAGATGATGAGATCCAAGATCGTGAGGAACGACTGACTAATGTCGAGGAGAAACTAGAATAGACTAAAGGAGAGAAAGAACAACTGATCGAGGAGGTCGCTGGATTGAAGAATAAGCCAAGGGAAGAAGCTACGAAGAGGGCAAGAGCCGAGGATGCATATGAGGAGATGTTTCAACAAGCCGGGACAGCAGTGAAAGACGCACAAGCAAAGAGAATGCAGATGGAAGAGATGAATAGAGTATTCAAAACCGTGATTAATCGAGCTCAAGATCGGGTCATGAGTTATCCAATTCAGTTCGAGACGATGCCATCGTATGTATTAAATCGCAGAACAATGTTTCAGATTATGGAGGAATATCGTAGTAAGGCTAAGCTGTATCTTAGTAGAACATCATAGTTGTTATGCGATTAATAAATGTTAAATAAATTATAAATCCCATGTGTTATGTAACCTATGGGATATGATGATGATGTTGTCCTTAAACTTTTGTAGTTCAGGAAAGTAATGTAAACAACAGTGATGCTATTGTTTTATGTTTTCAAAGAGGTTATGAATAAATAAAAGTTGTTATTTTATTCAAAGTGTTAAGTGATTATGTGGTTATTTCTTTTGTAGAGGCAAGTTAAGTAGAAATTACTTAAAAGAGATGAATAAGAACCTAATGAGTGAATTTTTTTAAAACGGAAAATGCCTCCCAGATGTCAACCACCACGACAGAGAACCACCGAAGGAACCAATAATAACGATAATGTTGATGCTAACCCAGTTGAACAATTAGTGACGTTACTGACAGGAGCATTACAGAATCAACCACAAAACCAAGGAACAATGTTTAAGGAGTTCAAGGCTGTTGGACCACCTGAATTTCGAGGGTCAGTAAATCTAGTCGAGGCACAGACTTGGATTATGGAGATATAAAAGGTGTTCAATGTTGCTAGGGTAGGAGATGACCAGAAAACTACTTTTGCAACATTCATGTTGAAAGCAGAGGCTAGTTATTGGTGGCAGGCCAATAAAACTCCAGAAGGACCAGGGATGATGACCTGGGATAGGTTTAAGGAGATATTCTTTGAGACCTATTTTCCTGAGAGTTCGAAGGGTCAGCTGGAAGTGCAGTTTCTAGAACTGAATCAGGGAACGATGACGGTATCCGAGTATGCTGCTAAATTCAATGAGTTGGCGAGGTTTGCGCCTTATCAAGTCAGCACGGACGAACGCAAGGCGAAGAGATTTGAACATGGACTGAAGCCCTGATTGTATAGTAGGGTTTCCCTATTTCAATTGAAGACTTTCGCAGCAGTGATGGAGAAAGCAGTACTCGCTGAAGGTGGAGGCGAGGCAGTGACAAAGTTCAATCAGGAATAGAAGAAGAAGAAGAATGAGGTGGAAATTAAGAATGGAGGTGGTAGTGGTGGAAACACCAACAACAACAACAACTTGAAGAAGAAGTAGAATGGAAACGTGGGTGCTGGAAATCAGCAGGGTAGCCAGCAGAACAAGAAGTTTGAAGCATATGCTACATGCGGGAAGTTTGACAAGGGTGCGTGCTTGATGGGGAGACGAGTATGCTTCAATTGTGGCTAGGAGGGTCACATCGCTCCAAATTGCACTCAACCTAATAAGAATGTGTGCTTCATGTGTGGATCCAAGGATCAGTTTGCTCGTGAATACCCTAAGAAGAAGGATGGAGTGACAACCAGAAGTAATGGAGGTACAACATCAAACAAACCCACATCTAGAACCTTCAACATGACTATGCAAGATGATGTGCAATCAAAGGATGTCGTGTCAGGTATTATCCCAATCAATGATATCGATGCTTATGTATTATTTGATTTGGGTGCTACTTGCTCGTTTATCTCTGATGAATTTGCTAAGAGGTTAGAATTGGCTAGAGAAGAACTGAATTTTCCTTTGCTTATAGAAATTGTGAATAAAGAGATAATCCATGTTAGATTCACATACAAGAACTGTAGGGTGAACATTAAGGAGAATATCCTAATGGTAGATTTGATTCTGATTAGATTGGGAGAGTTTGATGTTATTTTGGGAATGGATTGGCTGTTCAAATATGGAGCGATAATTGATTTCCAAAAGAAGTGTGTAAATCTTATGACCCCGTCAAAGGTAGTATTTTATGGTAGAAATTAGCATAGACAAGTGAAATGTTTGACAATTATGCAGGCCAAGAAATTGTTAAGTCAAGCCTGTGTGGGATATTTAGCTTACATAGTCGATACTCAGAAGAAGAATGTGAAACTGGAAGAGATACAAGTGGTGAGGGAATTTGAGGATGTGTTTCTAGAGGATTTGCCAGGACTTCCGCCTGACAGAGAAATTGAGTTCGTGATCGACTTAGTGCCGGGGACAGAACCGATATCGAAGGCCCCGTATAGAATGGTTCCAGTAGAAATGAAGGAACTAATGGTACAATTGCAAGAATTGTTAGATAAGAAGTATATTCAACTAAGCGTATCACCGTGGGGAGCGCCAATGTTATTCATGAAGAAGAAGGATAGGTCAATGCGTCTTTGCATTGATTATATAGAATTAAACAAAGTCACTATTAAAAACAAATATCCATTACCAACAATAGATGAATTATTTGATCAGTTGAAAGGTGCTAAATACTTCTCAAAAATAGATTTAAGAAGTGGGTATCACCAATTAAAAGTGAGGAAGGAGGATATACCTAGAACGACATTCAGAACTCAGTATAGACATTACGAGTTTCTGGTGATGTCTTTTGGTTTAACCAATGCACCTGTTGCATTCATGGATTTGATGAATAGGGTGTTTAAACCATTCTTAGACAAGTTTGTAGTGGTATTCATCGACGACATTCTGGTGTATTCCAAAACTCAAGAAGAACACGTGGAACTCTTATGTTTGACATTGGAGACACTAAGAAAGGAAAAGTTGTACGCGAAATTCTCTAAGTGCGAATTTTGGCTAGATCGTGTGCAATTTCTTGGGCACGTGATTGACAAAGATGGGATTTCAGTGGATCCATCAAAAGTGGAATCTGTAATAAATTGGGAGCAACCAAGAACACCATCGGAAGTGAGGACTTTCTTAGGACTGGCTGGTTATTACAGACGATTTGTTCAAGATTTTTCTAAGATAACAACTCCATTAACAAATTTGACAAGGAAAACTGTGAAATTTATTTGGACGGAGAAGTGTGAGGAAAGTTTCCAGGACTTGAAGAAGAAATTAAGCATGGCGCATGTGTTGTTATTACTAGATAGTAGAGGAAATTTTGTGGTGTATAATGATGCTTCACATAAAGGGTTGGGATGTGTTCTTATGTAGAACGACAAAGTTATTGCGTATGCATCAAGACAACTGAAGGATTATGAGAAAGGTTATCCGACTCATGATTTAGAATTGGCTGCAGTAGTATTTGCTCTCAAAATATGGAGACACTATCTCTATAGAGAGAAATGTGAAATCTACACAGACCATAAAAGTCTTAAGTATATTTTCACACAGAAGGACCTGAATATGTGTCAAACGAGATGGATGGAAGTCATAAAGGATTACGATTGTGAGATCTTTTATCATCCGGCCAAAGTGAATGTGGTTGCAGATGCTTTGAGCAGGAAAGGTCGGGAAAAGTTGATGCTGATAACTACTCAGGAGGAGTTTATTTCAGCAATGACAAAGCTAGAGTTGGAAATCAATTTTACAAATGAATCCGATGAACGACTATTCCAGATAGTTGCCATTCCAACTTTGGTGGACAAAGTGAAGAGTGCTCCACTAAAAGATAAAGAATGCGAAACGATCAAAGAGAAAGTGGTTGAGGGTAGTGATGTAAAATATAAGATCGATAGCGAAGGACTACTACGGTTCAAGGAAAGAATTTGGGTTCCAAAAGTGCCGGAGCTTAAAGATGAAATCTTGACTGAAGCACACAACACAAGATATTCGATTCATCAAGGAAGTACAAAGATGTATCAAGATTTGCGGTGACATTTTTGGTGGCCGAATATGAAAAGAGACATTGCAGAATGCGTTGCAAAATGCTTGACGTGTTAGAAGGTGAAATCAGAACATCAACGACCGAGCGGGTTTCTTCAACCGTTGGAAATACAAGAATGGAAGTGGGAGCATATCACAATGGATTTTATAGTAGGACATCCAACGACTCAGAATGGATACGATGCGATATGGGTGATAGTGGATAGACTAACAAAATCTGCACACTTTTTGCCAATAAAGATTAGATTTAATCTTGATCAACTAGCGAAACTGTATGTTAAGGAGATCGTGTCAAGACATGGAGTTCCAGTATCAATTGTGTCAGACAGAGATCCAAAGTTCACATCAAACATCTGGAAGAGACTACAAGAATGCATGGGAACACATCTGAAGATGAGTACAACATATCATCCACAAACTGATGGGAAAAGCGAACGAACAATCCAGACACTAGAAGATATGCTTAGAGCATGCATCATGGATTTCAAAGGAAGCTGGGATGAACATTTACAGTTGGTAGAATTTGCTTACAACAACTGTTACCACGCGAGCATCGGCATGCCACCTTACGAGGCATTGTGTACGGCAGAAAGTGCAGAACTCCATTGCGCTGGGATGAAGTCAGTGAATGTCAACTGTTAGGACCAGAACTGGTACAACAAACTACTGAAGTTGTCAAACTAATCAGGATGAGATTGATAGCAGCCCAAGACAGACAGAAAAAGTAGGCCGATCAACACAGACAGAATCGCGAATTTGAAGTAGGAAATTTCATTTTCCTAAAAGTTTCTCCTTGGATGGGGAAGATTCATTTTGACAAGAAAGGAATGCTCAGCCCAAGACTTATAAAGAAGTTGCTATCCAAATAGTCGACATTAAAGAACAAGTGCTAAGAAATAAAGTGATACCTTCTGTGAATGTGATATGGAGAAACCACAATGTCGAAGAGGCAACGTAGGAACTCGAAGCTGAAATGATGAAAAGTTACCCTGAGTTATTTGTTTAATCTATGTCTTCGATTCTAGGGACAGAATCATTGTAAGTAGGGAAGAATGTGACAACTTGATTGTTTGAATGGTGATTCTGAGGACAGAATCCTTTTTAAGGAGGGAATGATGTAACAATCCAGAATTTTAAATGTAATACTAAATATTTATTGAATTATATAAATATTTAATGGATGTATTTTTCGTTGAATAAATATTTGTTTATTGAATTTAATTTTTTTGGTTAATTATTTGTTTGTTAAATAAATAATTAATGAATTAATGAATTAATGAATTATTATTATATTGATATTTCAATTTAATGATTAATTATTTGTATTGTGTTATGTGATTGAAGGATTTATTTAATTAATCGTTATTTGGGTTAATTAAATTAAAATATGAAGCTTGATTAAATGTAGTGTAATAAATAACTATATTCTAAGGAGTTATTAAAATAAATTAAAGTAATTTTAATTTAGTTTTAACAAACAAGGCTTAAGTATTTTAATTCTTTAAAATTAAATGATTTTGCCAAACAAGCCTTATGGCTTTTGGAATTTCAAGATTTTTAAAATAAATAAATAATTAAAATAATAAATCTAGTATATTTATAATTTATACGTTGGTTTTGTTGTAACATACATTTTATTAAGGTTGTTAGTTTAGTTTTACGTATTATGTATATTGTCTAAGCCTAAGCCTAAGAAAAGCTACAGAGAAAAATACATAGAATTGAGAGAGAATTGGAGAGAAACCTAGGAATTTTACAACAATTTCAATGAGTTAACAAAAATTTCTATCAAGCAACAAAAGGTATGTTTATAATTGGATATTATTTATGTTTATGAGTATTACGGCAAAATAAAATTCCATGTTCTGTGAATTATTTTTCTTCCAAATTTTTGTTATGTAATTTAGTTATTGTGATTATACATGTTTGTAATGCTAGAGTTTATATTCAAATAAGAAATCACATGCTAAATTTGTTTGACAGTAGGAAGAAAATTGATAGTGTGTGTATTCTTTGTATGGCTTAGGTAAGTATCAATTTAGATGGTTAATTCTTATATTAAACTGTAAATTGAGGCCTGCATATGTTAGTTCAATGAGATATGAATATAACGTAATTTGAATGAAGTAAATTGGACAAGAATTAAAATCACAGTGTTCAATTTTGTGAAGGAACTCGAAAATGGAGTTTTTGTATGAAAACTTGAATATGGAGTAATTAAAATAGTTTTAGTTGGTGTTAAATTGTGTTAGTTGCTTGTAAATGTCAGCAATCATGTTTATGATAGTTGTATATTTATTTTATGTGTTAATATTACTGTCTAATGGGTGAAGTTTGTGTTTGTTGAGCTAAAATTGGCTACTGTTCGTAGCCTTCTCTACGTCTGTCTGAACAGCGGCGCAGCTGTGCCAGTGCCAAGGCAGAAAATGGCGCTGCTGCGCTGGTCCCAAGCCTTTTTATAGCGCAGCTGCACCATACCCTGGTTTAAAATGCTGACTTCTGCTAATTCTGCAGAATTGGGGAAAGTATCATAACATGATCTGAGATTGTGTTAACATGTTAAATATGTAATGTTAAGTTTAACATAACATAGTGAGTTGTGATTAGTAAGTTCAAAGTTGCAAAAATGTTTAGTAAATCAAAAATATGTTATGTGATAACTTAGTTTATAAAATGAACGTTAGTTAAGTGTTGTGATTAGTAACACTTGGGAATTCTGAAATGTAAAGGGTAGCATAAGACTTGTGTAAAATAACATGTTTAGCTAGTAATGAGTTTAATAATGAAAAGTGAATATTAGTATATCTAATAGATGTTGTGGTTTTAATACTATGTATAGGTGAACGTGAGTTTAATATTTTTGCTTACGCTCGAGGCAAGTTTTGTAACTCTACACTTTTATTGAGCTAGGTCATCTATTACATTGAGCATGTTTTAAATTCTGAATTATTGGAATTCTAATCATTTTGACTTACTCTAACTTGTTTATATTTAAACAAGTTTCTTTAGTTTATTATTTTATAATCAATGTTTCTTGAACCTTAATTCCTTGTGTCGAAAGGTTCAATCACTTTGTATATCTTATTACCATGTGGAGTAAGCATTGTTTCTAGCTTGCTATCAACTATTGCATGTCAATAACTAAAATTCTAATTTGACAAGAT
Organism: Panax japonicus; assembly: GCA_020205505.1. Lineage (NCBI taxonomy): Eukaryota > Viridiplantae > Streptophyta > Magnoliopsida > Apiales > Araliaceae > Panax > Panax japonicus. The sequence continues at coordinate 21,921,424 of CM035111.1, forward strand.
TACAGACCTAGCTTATTATTGTTCAAGCCGAGGTTTACCATTTTTTTATTTTGATCAATACTTATGCTCTCTAATTATTTGAAGCATAAGTCTATAATATAGTCTGTTCACTTATTAATCTCAAATGTTCTAAGTTACGTTGTTATTAAACAATTATTATGTTATCAAGCATTGTTAATTCAACTAGTTCCCTAGTTGATGATCATTAAACTTCAATTACCCTTGAAAGCTTATCCAACCCAAACTTTCTTTGGTGCGGACTTGTACTCTAAATACTGAGATGAACAAACCTATGTTTAGGGGTTTACACTTAACGTTGAAATAGTTGTGCACAATACATTGTACGAAGGATTGATCTCCCTAAGTACGTGGAGTCCTTATAGTCACATGACTAATAAAGTTAAAGTTGAAAGATAACTTATAACTGTGGACATGGTTCGTGGTCATTTGACCCTCAATAGTATATTTAAGAATGTTAATAGAACATATCATTCAGTTATATTGAGCCTATGAGTTGGAAAATTTTGAAATGTTAATAGAACATATCATTCAGTTCTATTGAGCCTATGAGTTGGAATATTTTGAAATGTTAATAGAAGATAGCATTCAGTTCTATTGAGCCTATGAGTTTGCAAATTTTGAAATGTTTATTGAACATATCATTCAGTTCTATTGAGCCGATTATTTTGCAAATGATGAAAATATATTTATTCTGGTTTCAAGTGAGCTTGTTTTGCTCACTCTTGCATATTCAAACATTTATTGCAGCAATGGTTGAGAAGGTAGATAAACCTAAAACCAGCAAAGGAAAGGAAAAAATGTCCAAGTGATGAAGACTTGTAATTTTGTTTTATCGTTATAATGATAGACTTTTAATAATGATGTGATGTAACAATTTAAATTCTGAACTTGAATGAATGTATTAAAGGTTAGAGAACCTTGGAGATAATGTTTTTATTAAAGTAATCCTGTATGGGCAGGTTTTTATTATTCAATTTATTATGATTTGGTAGTTAGATATGAATGTTTTGATTTCGTGAATACCAAATCTTGAGGTAATGAAGTACCAGGATTTTGGGGTGTCACATTTCCTTTAGTAACCAATTTTTACGAATTATTCCTTTTTGATGTTGAGCGTTTTTTTCATGTTTTACCCTAACAGAACTAAACGAGTGAAAAGTACATAGCAGTACTTTTTGCCGTTTTTATTTCGTCCAATTTTTGCACGGTTTTCGAGAAAAACTTTTATCGACTTACTTAATTTTTCACAACATATTATCGTCAAATCTTTCGACGGAATGTCATTTTAACATAACGAACTCTCGGAACGGTCTAGGTTATTCAAACCCTAACACTTAGGGTTTCGTCGGGTGAATAGTGCCTTTTTAGTCTTTTTCTCCGAAAATATTTTGTTCCCGAATTTTTTTTATTTCAATCTTGAAAATTCTTATTCGTTCATTCTAGCTCGTAGCCAGAATCCTGCCAATTTATAATTATCCTAGGTTATAGAACGATTAACAAACATATAGCACATAATAATATTAATAAAATTCATTTTATTAATAACTAATTCTTTAAACTTAAATTCTGGACAACCCGAATTTCCGGGTCGTCGCAGGAGTAGTCGTCACAGTAAGAATCCAGTGGCCGGAGATGGTGGTCAGAGGCGTGGTCGTCGGAGGCGGTGGTTGGAATCCGACGAAGTGGTGGTGTGGGTGGACTGAAATGAGGGAGTTTTAGTGAGAGAGATAGCTGAACTGAGAGAGAGAATAGGAGAGAGAGTGACGATGGAGGCGCTGGAGAAAATAATCTAATTAGGTTTTTAAGGATTATTCTCGACGGAATTCCGTCGAGGTAATGTCGGTCGACCATAAGCTAATGTCGACGAATTATTTGGTCGAGGATAACACATATTCTGTCAACTTTATATTTGCGCTGGCGGGAAACCTTCGCGCCAAGGAGGAGGGCTTAAATCCGACTGATGTCCGTCGAGGATAAATTAACACCGACTAACTTAATGTCGATCGAATATTCAGTCGGTTTTAGATTAACGTCGACTGAATACATTTAGCCGACCTTAATTTCGTCAGAAATAAAGCCTTTTCTTGTAGTGCATTTGTGGGCCCCATAACAGAATATTTATCGGATGAAGATAATGACAAGTTTGAGTTTTTATAAATAACGACATAGTTGTTACCGTTAACACTGTTGGAATACTTGGTGGTTAAAATACAGTATTACGCGTCGTTACACAGTAGCACACGGTATTGCACAGTATTTTTGAATTATTGATTCTTATGTAAAAAGTCACTACTCAATAATTGTTACAGTAATTAATATTCAATATTTTATTTTATTGATTCAATAATTGCTATGTTGATATTTTATATTATTGTTATTTCAATAATTTTTACTACGCCGTATCTCTATTATCAAATTAACAACTCATATTATTTGAATAATATTTTTAAATAGCATTATTGGCAATGTGTAAGGAAGTTCTGTCTAGGAAAGGGGTTTGGTGACCTAATTGTACGCCAATAAGGAGAAATCCTTATCGGAAAGCCCCCTCTTTCCTGGGAACGACCTGGTTGTCATAATTGTGATTCTGTAATATTATTTTTGAATAATTAATTATTGATTTATATGATAAGGAAATATTTATTTTATGTGGATATAAATGAAGGAATTAATGATGAGGTGTTTTATCAGTATTTTGTCGGAATGGGGGAATTCTTAGAAAAGTGTCAATTGTTAAAAATTGACATTTTATCTTTTTTGATAAAATAATTTATTCAAATATATTATTATATTACATTATAAGTGTATAACGTGGTTATATAATAATATAATAATGGTGATATCTTTACACTAAATTAACGGTACATGTATCAAATGAGAGAAATCAAAAATCAAAATAAGAACAAAATATGAAGATTTTTCAGAAAAATTAGTTTATTACTTGATTTTGCAAAATCAATAACTCTTTGTGTATAATGAGTTAGGAGATGAGCCATATATCAAAAGAAAGCACTGGAAGTACGCTAAACGCAGAAATTTGAATCACCCAAATATTCTTTGTAGATTGTTCGTGGTGACTGTTTGAGTGAAACTGGTACGAGGGACTTATAGTCTGAAAATCCAATCAGTGTTCTTAAAGCTCTATTGTGTGAGTTATAATTTTAATCCGACCGTTAGATCGTTGTGATTTTTTGATATGTTATACATATAATGTTGAGTATATGTCCAAAAATTTTGAACCGTTAAAAATTAACGTATGATTTGTTATGAATTTTAAGAAGTGTTGAAAATCGACCGAATGTGGATTTCGGTCATTTTTCGTTTTGAATTTAGAAAAACTTTCTTCTACAAAGTTGTAGAGAATTCGATTTCCTATGGAATGGACATAAAATTCGTATTTTTCTGATAAAAGGGCTATTTATTAAGAATTATTGAAGTTTCAAAAAATAAATATTTTTATTAAAAATATGAGTGGGCCCCACTTTTTGTTGGTGTAGAAAATTTGCTAAATTGGTGGGTCTCACTTATGGTGGATGATTATTTGGGCAACGATGGTGGGCGTTGAAATTTTTAATAAATTATTAATTTATTAAATTTTAGTCTACAATGACGTTCTAGCATTTCCCTATAAATAGGGTGCTTAGTTAGAATTGAAAATCACACCAGAATCATAAGCTTTCTCTCACTATATTATCGAGCGTATTTTATGAGTATTTAGATAATTTAAGAGTTGTTATTCAGTGTAAGTTTTCTTCAGCACTATATTCGATATTCCAGTCAGAAGTACTGTTCTTTTGAGGTAAGGGATGGTAAGAGATGTTATTTTCTTCGTAAATGATATTATTTTTTTTGATATCATTATACCAAAATACTGATATGAATGTTATTTTGAAATGTATACCTCTTTGTTTCAGGGTTACTATTCACGTATACGATACTATTCACGTATACCGAATTATTCATGTATATGACACTATTTACGTATGTGACATTATTTACGTATACGGTACTATGTACGAATACAGAGTACTATTTACAAGTTACTATTCATGAGTTACTATACACGAGTTACTATTCACGAGGTACTATTCATGACAAAATTGGTTTCTTTTTCTGACCAAATTATCGTTGATTTATGAATATTGTTCTTGAAATTAAATCCATGTTTTGATCATATTATTTTTATTATCATATATAACATTTTTATAACATTGGTGATGGAATTTCTCTTTCAATTGAGTGTAAAGATGAGTAGATTATTGGTATGATCATGACTATGGGTTCTCTTTGGCCAGTAGTGCAAAGATGAATTGTTGACTGGTATGATCATGACCATTAAGTTTATAAATGATTATCTTTAGCTTAAGTGCAAAGGTGAATTGATCAACATGGTTATAATTATTATTTATATAAATTCTGAAATGATTATGTATTTCTTTGAGATATTAATATCTTTGGCCTGTAGTGCAAAGATGACATGTTGTTGAATATCTTTGGTCCGTAGTGCAAAGATGACCTATTATTGAATATCTTTGGCCTATAGTGCAAAGATGAACTGTTGATGAATATCTTTGGCCCGTAGTACAAAGATGTTCAGTTGTTGAATATCTTTGGCATGTAGTTCAAAGATGACCTGTTGATGAATATCTTTGGCCCGTAGTACAAAGATGAATTTATTAGTATTTTTATGAACAGGAACTGTGATTTGGTATAACCATGATCTTTGATGTTTCAGGTAAAGAAATGTGATGAAAATTATCTTCGTCCTGGATGAGAAGACGAATTTAGAACTACAATTATAATTATAAGTTTTACACGTGACTGTGGACAGAAACTGTTGATTGATGTTACAGGGATAAAAGATTGTTGGTGGACTTTTAACATGGAGAAGATATTAGACCTTATGGTCTATTTGACTCTTCTAATTGATTGCTTGTTCCGCTGTAACTATGGTTGAAAAGTTTTATCATCTACCGTATGTTCTAAATATCTGATTCATTACTGACGAAGTCTATTGATAATTTAATTATCTTTATTCATGATATTCTTTACTAGGCTAGTTGTGCTCACCCTTCTTCTTCATAATTCCTTTCAGGTAAAAAGAGTGTAGCTGGGTCGAGCGGGGGTAACAGGGGAATAAAACGGTGGTCTCTAGCTGTGGAGGTTCTCCCTAAACAGTATGGAAATAATTTTATTAGGAACTTTAGAATAGTGTGTTGTATTTTATACATCATTTAGTAGTTATATTTAGTAAATCAAATAGGGTGAGGCGAACCCAACATTGGAAGGGTGTTTTTCCACTATCATACAAGATGTCTAATGACATGCGACTTCGTGTTATCATAAGACAGGGTTGTGCGCATCCACTTGCAGAGTATATATCTATGAGCGCTACCTATATAATCTTGGAGTTTGGATGAAATATAGTTCTCAATTGGAGACAACGAAGATAATTATATGTTAAGAAAAGACTCACCATTGGAAAGAATATGATAACAATCTTCTCATTTTTTCTTTGGGGTCTATTGGGTCAACCAAGAATAATTGTCCAGTCATATGATATTTATTATAACATAGATGCATGACCAATGTACGAAGGTTTCCTTGAGCATTTTCTAAAGATTATAATTTCTAAAACAGTTATTGACTGTACCTATATGTAAGGTGCCATTGTGACGTGCTATCCAAGGTTGGGATGAGAGCCACGGTTAATATATATTGTATCAAAACTCATAGCATATGTGTTATTGTATTTTGCATGACAATTGTAATAATAAAGTTGTAGTTATTTTCTGTACCATGTATTTGGCGACTCAAAATGGGTTGGGTGGATTGGTCCTATTTTGGGGGTGTCATATTTACCATGATCGACTACTTCACCAAGTGGGTAGAAGCGGCCTCTGCCCCCAAGGTTACTAAAGAAGTTATCATTAGTTTCATTAGAAACAATGTCATTTGTCGATATGGAGAACCAGAGGTGATTGTATCAGACAATGCTAAAAACCTTAACAATCAAATGATGGAGGAGTTATGCAGTAAATTCCACATCGAACATCTCAAGTCTGGCATCTATCGTCCAAAGATGAATGGTGTTGTTGAAGAGGCTAATAAGAATATCAAAAAAGTCATGCAAAAGATGTCCGCCAATCTTAACGGATGACCTGACTTGTTGCCTTTAAATCTATTAGCCTACAGAACGTTCATGCGCACTTCCATTGGGCTAACCCCCAACTCATTAACCTATGGGATGGAAGCATTGCTCCCTATAGAGGTGGAAATGGAATCCCTCAGTGTGTCTATAGACGCTCAGCTTGATGAAGACAAATGGTTACAAGATCGGGTACCGCCAATTGTCTCTAATAGATGAAAGGCGGACCGTAGCCATCTTCTATGATCAGTTATATCAACAAAGGGTCGCTAGATCCTACAATAAGAAAGTCCAGCTATGGCATTTTAAAGAACATGACTTGGTCTTGAAGAAGATTCTTGACAACCAAGATAAATCCAAATGAAAATTTGCCCCAAACTAGGAAGACCCGTTTGTTGTCAATGAGGTATTCACAGGAGGAGCCCTTAGATTACAACAAACGGATGGCGATGAATTTCCCCAACTCATTAACTTGGACACCATGAAATGGTACTATGTCTGAAGTTACCTGCAAACCATCATCCTGGTTCAGATTCAATAGATCCCCAGTTAATTCATGGTTTCGAAACCTTTCACCACATACAACCTTTCTTCACATCCGTTTGCCCCATCATGGACAAATATACATTCCAACCAGCAGCCTGGATCTTGGATCATCAGATTCATCACTCAACTCAGGTTTCCAAAACCTTTACACACTTTTAGTTTTGTTCCACTAGGGATAAAACTTTTCATATCCTCAATTTGTCCCACCAGGGATCAAACTTTTCACATCTGTAGTATGTCCTATCTGGGGAGAACTACGCAGACCAGATCTCCCCAATACACGGGAGTACATAGGCAGCCATTTTTATGGTCCAGTCTAACTACAGAAAAAAACAAAAAAATCTCTACACCCACTTTACCACATACAAATTTCAACCTCTTTACACCAGGGTGGAACTACGCAGACCTGATCTCCCCTCATCAATGGGAGTACATAGGCATCCATTCATGGTTCAGTCTCACCCCTATCAAAATCATAAGCCTTGGAGTACAGGAAAATTTAAAGCAAGTAAAAAGGCATAACTAAAAAGTGAAGTGAATCAAAATATATTTCCTTGTCATATAATATTGTTTGATATATACAATGTGTCTTGTGCATGACAAAAATGGCTAAACTAGTCAGTGCATGAAAATTTAAGCTAATCTACAATCAAATGGATATGCGCTATCAAGTCCAACATAACATCCCTCTCAGAAGAAGGAGGTAACTCGATGAGCTCCTACCTAAGGGTATCAATGCGAGCCATGAGATCAACAACCATCTGTATGGTAACACTATGCTCATCAATAAATGTGCTCATCTCTGCAATAATATCAGTAGTATGGGACCGTAATGCATCATTATCTGTAACAATGGCATCTCGATCGGATAGAGCATCGTCCGGCTCAATAACACCGTCATCTCTAGATGATTTAACCTCATCCCGCTCAGCAACAATGGTATCTCAATGAGCTAAAGCAGCATCTCTCACATCTAAAGTGACATCTCTACCAGAAAGAGTTGTCAATATCAAGGCCCTAGCATGATCCCTCTCAAATGTCATCAGATGCAGACTCTGCTCTAAATACTCTGCCAATGTGGAGTCATAGTAGTAACACTAGGAGAATCAACAAGAGCTGTTGTCAACCCAACAAACAACTCGTCCTCAGTAGGAGAGTCAGAAACATCCATAGGCTCTACACTATCAGAATCAATCTCTGGCTCTATGGATACGACCCTAGCCGATGCAATCATTGCCTCTAGCCATGCAGAATACTCTGTAGAATGACTTTGATGGCTAGTATTAAAATCAACCCTCTCATGATGGGCCTAACATACATACACCCTGGATAAATCCTCTACTGACAAAAGCTGAGAAGACAAATGCTGACCCAATTCCCCATAAAAGGGATGAATATCCTGAAACTAGTTGAACTGTGCCATCACAGCCAGTGGGTGATATGTGGTCATGCCCCTCAAACCAGCTAGAGGAAGATAATCCATGCCATATACATGAGTATTGAAGCTGTAGGGAGAACTAATCCCTGAACACGGAAGAATATCAGATGGATCCATGATCCCTACCAAAAACACCGACAAGGAAACAGCGTATGTACACTCCGCCGACTGAAAGGAGTAAGACATGGCTATCTCATATGAAAAACAATACCCATGGCGTTGGAATATGCCAATTGATCTCAAGTGTGACATAAACCACACATACAACAAGACCGAACTGCCTGTAAATACCACTGTAGGATGGGTGTGGCAATACGTGGAAGACCTCAAGGTCTCTTCCACAATTATCGGCAAAATGGTATATTTCTCCCGAAGAGCTTGCACTACCATAATCACGCCAATGTCTAAATGATCCATGTACAGTGGCATGTACAAGTAAGCCACCAGGCATATCAAGAGTACATCTACTCTGGCAACATGTCAATCATCCTCCGATGTGGTGAAATCCCTTGAATAATGCACATAACTATCCAAGGAGCCAAATATGTCTATCAGAAAATGCATGGACACTACATTCCCATGTGAAATCTCATCATGGGAAATCCTATGCCTCAAGTAAGTGAGGGTAATGAACTGTTGACTCATATCTCTGATAGCCATCCGAGCGTAAGGCCTGTCTAGAGGAATATCTGTCAGACGCTAATACTCCTCCAGAGTGGGAGTCAACTCATGGTTCTCAAACTGGAACACCTGCAGATCCGGTACAGTGCTCCAGCATGCCCTTTACAAAACCCAATGGAACCTGGAACATCAGGAGGGTCACAAAGTGTCGCATCAGCTGGTTTACAATCACCCGATCTGAGGATGACAAACTATCATACAACGACCTCAAATAGGAGGCCACCAATACTGGTGGGGTATGATCAATGTGGCTAACTGTCGATGAAGACATCTGTAGGGTCGTGTCATAAGACCATCCATGGGTCAATACTGAACTCATCTCTGGAAATATATATGTATAACATAATACATGCATGATAAACAATAGATGACAATATGATGTAGGAAATGAAAATTAATATACATACATTCCTATGTATATCATCATCTAATACATCATCTCTGTATACAACTGGAAAATATTGGGAAATGGGGCACAACCGCCCAACAATTAATAGAGGCCTATCAAAAGATATAACGAGAATGAGACACAATCACCCAGTATCTAGTAGAGGCCTATCAAAAGATATAGCGAGAAATACATCAAAAGAAGTCAATAGTATGGATGTCTTCATCATCTAACCTATCCATCTGATGTAACTCCTCCAGAGTCACGATATCTCCACCGGTAGGGATATCAGGCCGATACAACAGAGGATCTGCACTGGCAAAACCATCTAAATATGGGCCACCTGAAGGGCCAGCCTGTAAGAACCCGAATTTTCAAAAAAAATACTAAAATAAGAATTTAGTAAATAAAATTCTTAAAGCATGAGATGGGTTCGAACAAGAATATTTAAGTGTGTTAGGACGTATGTGGTATTGTGAGCTATGTGATTAGTGATGTTGTGTTTAATAAATATATACCGTTATTATATATTGTAGGGAGGAATTAGTAAGAAGATGGATAAAATTTATCTATTAATGATTAAATAATTTATGTGAAATTATTTTATTATAGTAAGTTGGTGACATTAAACATCTTTGATAATCACCAATTCTTTGAGTATATAAACGAGTTGGTATCAAGTATAAGGCAGTGCAACTGTACCCTTTAATAGTTGATGTATAAGAGCTGGGCTAAACAATTCCTTCACAGAGCGGAGGCATATACGAATTAGTAACTGATCTAACTCACTGTGAAAATAGTGTAGACGAGACGGAAACTATTGTGTTGGTTGTTTGTGGGAAACCACTCAGTGTACTATATTGAATACCATTAAAGACTCGATGTGTACTAGGTTTGGACTTGTACATATGTACGTTGTTGACGAGAGAAGAAAATCAATATATCTTTATATAAATATTTTTAGAGATTTATTGACTAATACTGGGATATGGTTAAATGTATAGATTAAAGAAAGAAGAGTTGAACTAGATGTTTAATTTCTAAATTATTGAAGAATCTAGTCATTGGAGATTCATGTTGGTTAGTATAATGATATAGTATGTATGGGGCATGTTGAAGGATTTGCGAGTTAAGTTCTGTTTCTGTCGAAGCATAACATGTCTGCGTCCTAACTTGAGGTGGCGCGGCCGCGCCACTCTCAAGCCTAAGACCAGAGCGGTCGCGCCAGCCTGTCGACTGTTTATGATGAGTTTGTGTAATATGAACTTTAAGAGTTGTATATTAGTGACTAATATAATATAATAAGGACCATAATTGGTGTTCCTACTATCTATGAATGGATTTATATAGCAAAGCATGAATTGAATATGGGTTAGTTATGGAAATTAACTAAACAAGAATAAATATTGGTTAACTTAAATTAAGTTGAAAATTATATTATGGAATAATATAATTTGAGTATTAAAGCCTTGAGTGGTAGTGACATGATATTAAATTGAATAGAAAGAATTCATTCTCTTACATAAGATGGTGAATTAATATATGTGCATTACATGAAGAAAATGAAATGATTATGTTAATTAATTTTGGTATTTTTATATATTACATAATATGTGATGCCCCCAAAACAGGTATACATCACCCATCTTGAGTCGCCAGATACAAGGTACTGAATACAAATACAACTTAATTATACAACAGTCGTGTAAAATACGACAAAACATAGCCTTGAGTTTTAATACAAATATTGTCATCTAGACAATATCCACACTCAAGGGAGTCTTCATTACATTTATTATCACACTATTTCAGAGAATAGTGAGGAATACTAATGCACCATCTAGGATCATCACTCTGTTCTCCGACTAGTCTCAGCTACATTCTCATTTCCTGAAGAGAACAGTGAAAGAAAGGGTGAGCTCAACTAGCCCAGTAAGAAATATTATTACTAAGATAATGCAGAATAAATTATCATTAGCCTTCAACGGTGTTAAACTGATACAATATAATAAACATCAAGTTTAACTGCAGGGGAACAAGCAATCCATTAGAAGAGTCAATTAGAGAATAAAATCTAGTATCTTGTATGATTTAAAAGGTTTTTCATCACTTTTATCACCGAGATTCAGCTTAATAAATAAAATTGAATCATCCCTGCTCCACGGCCAAAGATATTCATGTAATCATCAATGGTCATGACTATACCGAATAATCCCTAGTCATAATCATACCAACAACTATCCACCAATGAACTACAGGCCAATTAGGACTTTTACTATATCATTCGTCACATTACGGTCATGATTATACCGAATAATCACTGGTCATAATCATACCAAGTCCATCTATGCACGTAAGCCAAAGATGACTTTCAACATAATATAAGCATGAGGATGATAACAATTTAATAAAACAAGTTCAAGAATAAATTTTAATGATTTATAAGTTAATTTATTCTGAACTCAATAACGTCCAAATTGTCAACATGATACTGCTTTGTTCAGTAAAATTCAAGAATGCTCAGAAGAATATTTTCATGAAAAGATATTGGATGAAGCGTAAATATCAAGGATATTCCACTAATTTCATGGAGTATAGAAGCCAAAGCTTTAACCAACTGAGTATAATAGAATATATGAAATTGCAAATGGATTTTTGCCCGCTATGCGGTAATCTACATAGACAGATCATTTCTACAATTTAACAAGGAATGAATACGAAGGATCATTCACCATGCATGTGGTAATCCACATAGACAGGTTATTCCAACAGAATAATAAAGAATGGAATAACAGAAGGATTCACCATGCGTGCAATAGAGTGCACAGACAGGTTATTCCTAACAGAATAATAAATAATGGAACCAGGTCTGGCGTAAACGCACAGACAAGATATTCTGACAGAATAATAAATAATGGAACCAGGTCCGGCATTAACGCACATACATGATATTCTGACAGAATAATAAATAATGGAACCGGGTCCGACGTAAACGCACAGACATGATATTCCGACAGAATAATAAAGAACAAAATATTAGAAGAATTTCACCATGTATGTGGTACTTCGCATAAACAGGTTATTCCAACAGAATAATAAGAATGGAATAACAGAATAATTTCACCAAGTATAGGGTATCCCACGTATATAGGTTATTCCAACAGAATAATAAGAATGGAATAACAGAAGTTCTCTTCACCAATAAGAAAGAAAGAATACCCCTTACGAGTACAACAAATAATATCCCCTACCTTAGAAGAAACTGGATATTGGAGTAGTGAAGTAGTAGAATACTTTTCTTCTTTCTCTCTATAGTTTCTCTCTCTAGAGTTTCAGTGATTTTGTAAGAAATAATGAAGGAATGAGCTTATATTTATAAGAGAATGGACTGAATAGTAACTAATTCATGAACGGTCCAGATTGATTTACTTTTAAACAGACGGTCCATATTGGTTTACTATTAAAACTTAAAACAATGGTCAATACTGATTTACTATTAAAACTTTAAACCAGCGATCCAAATTGATTCACTATTATAACTTTCCACCAGCGGTCCATATTGATTTACTATTATATCTTCAACCAACGGTCTGAAAAATTAGCACATCTCCTCATGGAATAATATTGTATCCAAAAATGATTTGGACTGAAAAGAAATATATCTTACGGGTGAATAGTAACTCGTGAATAGTAACTCGTTAATAGTAACTCGTGAATAGTACTCCGACATGAAAAGTTCCCCGAATACCCGATTAAATAATATAGCATCCAGACATCAATTATTATCGAAATAAATGTCAATTTCCACTAACACGAATAATTCCAACACAATGGGACTATAAAATTCATCTTTACTTAACACGAACTTATTCATCATTAATATTATAATTCACAATATTTAACAACCAGGTCGTTCCCAGGAAAGAGGGGGCTTTCCGATAAAGATTTCTCGTTATTGGCGCGCAATTAGGTGACCAAACCTCTCCTTGACAGAACTTCTAGACATTGTCAATATTGAAAATAATAATATGAATAACTTTGCCGTCTCAATTATTGATTTAATAATATATCATATAATACAGATGATACTGTAACAATAATTGACTATAACTGAGTGACTTCTCACGTAAACATCAATAAATAATATTGTGTGCTACTATGCAACCACGCGTATTACTCTACTTTTACTATTGAGTAGTTCAACAGTTTTAACGGTAACACTTTCACCGTTATTTTTATAGAAAGATGATTTTGTCGTAACACTTCTCACGTAAGTACTTCCGTTGTGGAGTCCACCAATGATTGTGTCGTCGTACAAATGTTCCCTATTTAAAACGAATATTCTCTGACCAATTGAATATTATATAAGCACTTGTTTACTTTGTAAAATTTCTAAATACTATCCACAACTATAACATTATATCAAATCCACACCATAATATAAAAAAATTATTTCGAGAAAATTAAATATTTATTCATTAAATCTGGGGTCTCACATAATATGGTAATATATGAAAGGGTTCAATAGTTGAAAGATGTCTATATAAAGATTGAGAAAGTTATCTTAGGACGATCGAATAATTATACGCATATTGTATAATTTAAATAATTAATAGAGTAAATATTAATTATTCTAAGTGTAAACGTTGTACATATTATATGTATGTAACTATTTAAGTAAGCTAAATAATTTAGCATTATGATAAAGTGTGACATAAACTTTATATTAAATAAATAATAAAATAATGTGGAATTGGGGAAAACCCAAACGTGGTATAGACCCCTAATATTTTATTATAAAAATAATGAGCTTGAGTTATATGTAACTCCAGTAAATGGGATAAATGAGCCTTGTGTGTGGTCTGTGTATTAAAGTTAAATCAAACTAAAAGGTTTAACTGGAATTATTGAAAAGAGAATAAATGATTGATTTTAATCATTTTGATATTTATAGAGAGTAATGGGTTGGGAATACCCAACTGAATGGTAGTTAGCCCAATTAAAATATTATTGGAACTAACCCAAATGTGTATGGAGTATAGGCATGTCTGTATATGTACCCCTAGCTTATCACAAGGTGATAATAATAACACCATAATGTTCCACTTGGTAAACAAAAAGGAATTAAACTTAAGTGTTATTAACCCTTTTTGTTACTGTAAACCAAAACCAGCTACTTGTCCCATTATAAGTGACCCAACAGTGCATAACAGTAAGCATATTTCTTCTTCACGTGAACTCAAACTTATGATGATGGCTAGATAGCTGATAATCATGGCTAATAGAATGGGGGAAGTGGGAGTAAGTGACCAACTCCTTAATAACCAATGGCTTCTTCTTCTTCCACTTGGATAAATTCATTGGGCAAAGGTATTGTCTGGGCAAGAAATTTTCTATAAATTGAAGCCTTCCTCTTAAATAATCTATTTGCTAAATTGTCTGATAAGTATGAACTAGAGAGTGAGTTGCTGAAATTGGGTGAACAATCTGAAGTTAAGATCAAAGAGTATCATTTTAGCTTCAAAGAAGGTAATGTCTTTAAGTATATTTTTGATTTCAATTTTGATAAATTCTTAGAATTCTCATGAAGTTAATTGTTAATTGTTTTGGAAAGGAATGTCATGGTGTTAGCAGAGTTTGTATGAATAGAAGGAGTCAATGCCATGGTTCTGAGAATGCTAAATAAAAGTATAATGGTTGTTTGGGCTGGAATCTGCAGAAGTAGAGGCCAAGTCTGGGTTCGCGCCACTTCCCATTACAAACCCAACGCGGCCTCGCCGTGTGTCTGTCTTGAACTCCAACTTCTGCTATAATCTGATTTCTGAGCATGTTAGGTTGGTTTGGAAATACACATGAATAACCCCAATACATGGATTGGAGTTACTTTAGTTATTGTACGCCACTATAACTTGGATTAGTTTGAGTTTTAAAGAAAAGTTATATGTTTGGAAAGACATGGCTTGTTGGAAATAAACTTACTTGTATTCTGATCTTGTGAGCGTGCTAGTTTGGCCTATCTAAATATGTAAAGGGATCTAAAATATGATTTTAAGTTACCTTGCATATAATGAGTTGTGTTAGCTTGGTATTAATGATTTTCTAAAGAGACTTGAAGATTTTGAAAAACAAACCTTGATGAAATTTGAGTCATTTAAGTTTTGCCTTTGATAGCATGTGTACGAGGTTTCATTATGCGTGATATAAGATTCAAAGTTATTTCGTATGTGTTGGATAGCCTTGAATTGGTTTAAAACGATTTCAAATGCAAACTCAGATATTTTTCAAAACAAGTTTTATAAACATAGAGTGGTTATATTTTGACCTTGTAAACGTGTGTAGAAACATGTACAAACAAGTAAGATATGTGAGTTGAAATTGCCTTGCATGATTAGTTTAGTATGACATTGTTTATGGGAATAAAATTTAGAAGTTTTGAAAATAAACTTAACAAACGATATGTCTTTTAAGTTCTGACTTTGGGAACATGTGAATATGACCTAGTTGTGTGCAGGAATGGGTAAGTAAGGTGATCCCAATATATATTGCATATAAAAGGTTGTCAAGCTTGGTTTAGTATGTGTTTTAAGGGAAGAATTAAAAGTTTTAGAAACTATCTTGATGAGTATTGTTCTAAATGCATTGTAACCTTATGAACAAGCATGATAGTACTTGTTATGCCTTTAAGCATGATTGCTATGTGTATCCAATTAACTAAGTGTAGAAGTTATTCAAGCATGCTTAAGGAAAGGACTATACTAATTATGTGTAAATGAGTTTGATACACAAAGGCATGTGTGACGCCCCCAAAATAGATATACATCACCCATCTTGAGTCGCTAAATACATGGTACAGAATTTAAATACAAACTTCTTTTATATAATACGACAAAACATAGCTGAGAGTTTCAAAACGGATAATGTCTTGTAGAGAGTATCCAAACTCAAATAAAGTCATCATTACAATTATAATCACACTATTTCACTGAATAGTGGGGACTACTAATGCAAACATCTGAACCGTCACTCCGTTCCATGACTAGTCCCAGCTACGTTCTCATTTCCTGAAGAGAAAAATGAAAGCAAAAGGGTGAGCTCAACTAGCCCAGTAAGAAATATTATAACTAAGATAATGCAGAATAAATTATCGTTAGCCTTCAACAGTGTTAAACTGATAAAATATAATAAACATCAAGTTTAACTGCAGTGGAACAAGCAATCCATTAGAAGAGTCAAGTAGAGCATGATATCTACTATCTTCTATGATTTAAAAAGTTTATCATCAATTTTATCGCTGAGACTCAGCTTAATAAATAAACCACATCATCGAATCATCCCTGCACTACGGGACAATGATATTCATGTAATCATCAATGGTCATGATTATACCGAATAATCCTTGGTCATAATCATACCAACAACTGTCTATCAATGCACTATGGGCTAATGAGGATTTTTACCACATCATTTGTAACATTACAGTCATAATTATACCGAATAATCATTGGTCATAATCATACTAATAAATAGTACATCTATGCACGTAAGCCACAGATGACTTTTATCACAATATAAGCATGAGGATTATGACAATGATATAAGAATTCAATTAAAAGAAAGAAAAGGATAAATTTTTAAAGATTATAACTTAATTTATCTGGAATTCAATAATGTCCAAATTGTCAACATGATACTGCTTTGTGGAGTAAAATTCTAGAATAATATTGTATCAAAAATGATTTGGACAACAAAGAAATCAATTTTTGTCATGAATAATTTGAAAGTAGTATGCATACAAGCCAATCATGTTTGATGATAAAGCATATACTTTGTAACAATCTTATTCATTTATTAATAAAAAAATATTAATTTATTAAAGGCTTTTAATTATCTACATGATGTTATTTTATAATATGTGATAAACCCATAGTTTTAAGCAATGCTTTTAGAATAATTATGATGATCATTCTAATGAGTTCTAAATTCTTAGAAAGATTAAAACTAAAATAATTCTCAATCGTTGGATTACAAAATTGGGAATTAGTGAATCCGGATAGATTGGTACATACGTTGCTTGCTCATTAGATGAGGATGCTTGATCTCATGATCATTTATGTGGAGACACTAAAGCAAGTATCTAGGTGCTTATTAGAGAATAAGTTCACTGAACGTGGCTCGCTAAGGAATACCTAATGGAGTTTTACTTGCCTGTTAATAGGAATTCCTGTAGTGATAGTAGTACAAGTGATCCTTGGACTTGAGATCATCATAGTATCTTGTGTATGATGAGTTATACTTTGACTTATTCCTGAAGACCCTTAGGGTATATCAAAGGGTATGCTTGGGTATAATAAGTTGTACATGGAGATAATTTATGATCAATAAAGAATCTACCACTTCTAGTAAAAGAAGAGAAATGTCATATGTGATTCGATAAATGACAACTCAGTAGTCCTTGGCCAAGGCAGAATGAAATTAGAAAGGAGTTTCTAATTTGCATTATTTGGAGTTGTGCATTTAAGAGTCGAAATACATATAATTAAATAAAATAAGACTTGACAGAAATTCCATGTCTTATATTTAATTGGGACATTGTATGGTAGAAGGATTGAATTGTACGGTAACTATTTACTCAAAGGTTCTTTTATGATTAATGTTGAAATCTATATTATCTGGAAAGTCGTTGATCGCTAGGGAGACTTATCCCTATTATAGAATAAATATTATTTATTTAAATAAATTAATCGTTTAATTTATTTATTTAAATAAGATTAATATTGTTCTAATTGATTTATTCACAACCGGTTTAATATGGAGAACCTAAAGGATCACACCATAAAAGGAAGAATAATTATTTAAGAAGTTAATGGCATAATCGTAATAATATGTTAAGTATATTTAATTTAATCTATGGTGATAGAATAAATTAAATAACTTAATATTTATTATTTAATATTTTAGAAATATTAAATAAAAATTAATAAGAGGAGTCTTATTAATAATATTATAATTATTATTATTTTAATTTCTTAAAGAGTTTAGGAATTAATTTAATATATGTACTCTCATTTATTCCTAATAGGATTAGGAGGAAAAATTAGTTAAAGGGGTTTAATTAATTATCCCTAATAAGATTAGGGAGCCCATTTAATTAAAAGTGTTTGGCCTCTAGAGGTGATCCACCAAGGAAGAAGAAGAATTGATGAAGATGGGTGGTTGGCTAAACCCTAGTTTTTCTATCTCTATAGAAAAAGGCGTACTCTCCCAACTATTGGAATTACGTATTCTAATAATACGTCAACCTCTCTCTCACCCATAATAAGACTTCTCTTATTTATAGATGTGGGCAACCTATCCTTAACAATTAAGGAATTGGGTTTTATTTTAATTAATTAAACTCTTTTAATTAATTAGGCTCCTAATCTTATTAGGAATAATTAATTAACCTTTTAATTAATTAAGCTCCCTAATCTTATTAGGGATAATTAATTAAAGTCTTTTAATTAATTTGCCTCCTAATCCTATTAGGATATTTGAGAGTACTTTTATTAATTAATTTCCAAACTCCTTTAGGAATTAAATAATAATAATCGTAATAATAATAATAAGACTCCTCTTATTAATTTATATTTAATATTTCCAAAATATTAAATAATAAATATTAAGCCATTTAATTTATTCTATCACCATAGATTAAATTAAATATACTTAACTTATTTTTACGATT
This sequence comes from Panax japonicus, assembly GCA_020205505.1. Classification (NCBI taxonomy): domain Eukaryota; kingdom Viridiplantae; phylum Streptophyta; class Magnoliopsida; order Apiales; family Araliaceae; genus Panax; species Panax japonicus. The sequence goes on from CM035111.1 coordinate 21,940,370, forward strand.
ATGCCATTAACTTCTTAAATAATTATTCTTCCTTTTATGGTGTGACCCTTTAGGTTCTCCATATTAAACCGGTTGTGAATAAATCAATTAGAACAATTCTAATCTTACTTAAATAAATAAATTAAACTAATAATTTATTTAAATAAATAATATTTATTCTACAATAGGGATAAGCCTCCCTAGCGATCAACGACTTTCCAGATAATATAGATTTCAACATTAATCATAAAAGAACCTTTGAGTAAATAGTTACCGTACAATTCAATCATTCCACCATACAATGTCCCAATTAAATATAAGACATGGAATTTCTGTCAAGTCTTATTTTATTTAATTATATGTATTTCGACTCTTAAATGCACAACTCCAAATAATGCAAATTAGAAACTCCTTTCTAATTTCATTCTGCCTTGGCCAAGGACTACTGAGTTGTCATTTATCGAATCACATAGGACATTTCTCTTCTTTTACTAGAAGTGGTAGATTCTTTATTGATCATAAATTATCTCCATGTACAACTTATTATACCCAAGCATACCCTTTGATATACCCTAAGGGTCTTAAGGAATAAGTCAAAGTATAACTCATCATACACAAGATACTATGATGATCTCAAGTCCAAGGATCACTTGTACTACTATCACTACATGAATTCCTATTGACATGCAAGTAAAACTCCATTAGGTATTCCTTAGCGAGTCACGTTCAGTGAACTTATTCTCTAATAAGCACCTACATACTTGCTTTAGTGTCTCCACACAAATGATCATGAGATCAATCATCCTCATCTAATGAGCAAGCAACGTATGTACCAATCTATCCGGATTCACTAATCCCCAATTTAGTAATCCAACGATTGGGAACTATTTTAGTTTTAAGCTTTCTAAGAATTTAGATCTCATTAGATTGATCATCATCATTAATCTAAAAGCATTGCTTAAAACTATGGGTTTATCACATATTATAAAACAGCATCATGTAGATAATTAAAAGCCTTTAATTAATTAATACTTTTATTAATAAATGAATAAGATTGTTTACAAAGTATATACTTTATCATCAAACATGATTGGCTTATGTGCTTACTACTTTCATTGCCAAACACCCATCTTCTTGAATTTTTGTTCTTTCTTGGTGGATCACCTCTAGAGGCCAAACACTTGGGTGGCTAACGTTGATCAAAGGAAAGAACAAAACCTAGTGGATTCAAGTTGAACGCGAAAAAGATTGGAGGTGAACTTGTACCTGAGGAAGCTCGAATCTTCAAGGGTATGATTCTTATTCTTTATCTTTTCGTTTATCTAATAATTGTGCATAAAGGATGATCCGGGTATATGGTTTGTAAAATTTTAAAACTCTGATTTTTCACGTTTTCGCTTATTTAGTGCAATTTGATAATATTACATCCTAACATAATTCCCCGGGTGAATAGTACTCAAGTGAATAGTACCCCATGAATAGTACTTCAGGAATAGTACCTCGTGAATATTACTTGTGAATAGTACTCGTGAATAGTAATTTGTGAATAGTACCCATGAATAGTAATTTATGAATAGTACCACGTGAATAGTACTTTGTGAATAATACTATAAAAATGAATATTACTCATGGACAGTACTCCGACATAAAAAGCTAAAAATTTAACAAAAATATGTAGAAAATATCCTTGTGAAACGATACTAGATGAAACACAAATTTCAAAGATATTCTATTAATTTTACGGAGTATAGAAGCAATACTTTAATAAAATGAGGGTATAATAAGGAATACGAGACAAAATAATATTACTCACATACTACAGAGTATGAAAAAAAATATTATTCCTATGAATACTGAACAAAATAATATCCCTTACCTCAAAAGAAGACTGGATACTTGAATAGTGAGGTAGCAGACTTCTCTTTTACTTTCTCTCTAAAGCTTCTCTCTTTATAGCTTCTTTTTCTATAATTACTCTTGTGAGTTTTACTGAATAGGTGAGAATGAAAGAAGAACGAGCTTCTGTTTATAGGAAAATATAGTTTCGATAATTGCACGTTTTGGGGCTCGAAATATTACAGTATAATTCCTTCATATTTTCCTTCATTTTTAATTTAGTTATGCAAGTATTATCAAACTTGCACCACCTCCCCTAATAGTATATCTTGTGAATCAATAGTACAATAATGTGAATCAATAGTATAATCATGTGAAAAAAATAATTACAGTATAGTAGCTTCATCTATACCTCCATTTTTAATTTAGTCATTTAAGTATTATCAATCTTGCACCACCTCCCCTAATAGTACATGCATGTGAATCAATAGTACACACATGTGAACAAATATTTATAAGCGTGTGAATTAATAACAATTAATTTTTCATTTATCCGATTAATTACCCGATTGGTTAATATAACCTCCAGACATCCATTATTATCGAAATAGATGTCGATTTCCACTAACACTAATAATCCCAACACAATGAAAATATCAATTTTATCTTTAATCAACACGAACTTATTTATCATTAATATTATAATTCACAATATTTAACAACGAGATCATTCCCAGGAAAGATGGGGCTTTCCGATAAGAATTTCTCCCTATTGGTGCGCAATTAGGTGACCAAACCCCTCCTTGACAAAATTTTCTAGACATTGTCAATATTGTAAATAATAATATGAATAACTTTGTCGTCTCAATTATTGATTTAATAATATAAAATATTATGCAAATGATATTGTGAAAATAATTGAATCAATAATATGAGAGATTATACAGTAATTATTAAAGTAATAATTGAGTATAACTGAGTGACTTATCACGTAAGTATCAATAATCAATAACGTGTGCTATTATGCAACCACGTGTATTAGTGTACTTTTACCACCGGGTAGTTCAACCGTAAAACTTTTACCATTATTTTTATTAAAAGATAATTCTGTCATTTTCTAACTATGACAATACTACCGTTTTGGGGTCCACCAATGATTGTGCCGTCGTACAAATATTCCCTGTTAAAACGAATATTTCCCATTAAAATGAATATTCCCCGACCAATAGAATATTATATAACCACTTTCTTACTTTGCAAAATTTGTAAATAATACCCACAACTATAATATTATATCAAATCCACACCATAATATTCAAAAATATATTTCGAGAAAAATTAATCTTTATTCATAAAAGTTGGGGTTTTACAACCTCCCCTTCTTATGAAATTTCGTCCTCAAAATTAGGGTGCGTACTTGGTATGTCGAAGAGGTAACGATACCTTGACTTAATTTTAGATTCTAACAAAGTCATTTCCTGAACATCGTGGTTTCTCCACAAAACTTTGACTTGAGGTATAACCTTTGAGCGTAGAATATGATCCTTCTTATCCAAGATTTTAATAGGTACTTATTCATACGTTAAATCTTCCGCTATCTCGTCCAGTTTTAATTCAATAATGTGGTTCGGGTCTTTCACATATTTACGTAACATAGATATGTGAAAAATATTATGAACACGAGACATATTTGGGGGTAAGGCGAGTCTATAGGCCACAGTTCCTACTCGATCGAGGATTAAAAATGAGCTAATGAATCGAGGATTGAGTTTTCCTCTCTTTCCAAATCTCGTAACTACTTTCCATGGAGCAACACGTAACAACACATGATATCCAATATTGAATTCCACGTCCTTTCAATGAAGATCAGCATAACTCTTTTGTCGATCTTATGAGGTTTTAATACGTTGTCAGACCATTTGAATCTTTTCTGTAGTAATACGTACCAACTCCGGTCCCAACAACGTTGCTTCACCCACCTCATCCTAACATACTGGAGAATGACACTTTCTTTGTGAGGTCCCCGAATTCGGATACTTAAAACCCGAACTCGGTACTTCACGATACCATTTCTATGAGCGGAATAATACTAATGATAATAACAATAATATAGATTTATCAAATTTAATTTACATATTATCAGAGTTTCCCAAATCCCAAGTACGAAACCTTTAACATTCATTACATGATAATAATAATATTTATTATCCATGTCCTAATAAAGTTAAACTATTACAGAAGATAGCATAAAAATTCATTCAGCAACTCTCCCCTTTCCCTTGTTCTTTGCAGATCCTTCGGGTTGTTTATATATATATATATAAGCTGAAAGAATTTAAATGTTTTCTTTATAATATTCTTCTATAACCAATCAATAGTTGTGAAGTAATTTGTACCAAGCATAACAACCCTCTTTCAAATTTTTGAAAATACGTATTGACTATAAATGGGGTTTCTGTGACATACTATGAACATTGTTTTCATTTTTGAAAAGGTTTAAATAGAAATTCATCTGTAAACCGTCATGACTTACGGGAACGGAGGGTGATCAGCCCCGTTGTACCCTGTATTGATCAATACTACATGTACAAGAACGAAGTTATCGTTCACTCTGTCCGCCTTGGGCGCATAAAAATTTTTCCATTATCGGGATGTTCATACCTGTTGGGTTTTCATAACAAAGGTCTTATCTTGTTCAATAATAATATATAATTCAACATATATGTATATCAAAGGTGTATCAACATATGATTAAATACAATGATTATCCAAGTGGGTACACTTGTATAATCATTTCTAGAAATTAACGAACAGAATATATATCCGAATTATCATATACTAACATGTTGATAATCAAAGGGTGTATATAATATAGGTTTAACAATCTGTACATTAATAATAATAATTCTGAACTTCTCACTTATGTCCATTGCATAAAGAAAATGCAAAGTTAGGATACTTGCCTGATGCGCTGCTTACTAATCCCAACTTAGTTTTATCTTTTATGAGATCACCTATCATTAATCAGATAATTTTACTGATTAGTATAACATAACGTAACACATAACACTGCCTATTGCAGTCAGCACATTCCTAATCACATAGTCACATAACCTTAACAACCATTGAATCACAAATAAACAGTTAACTAACTAAATTATCTAAGTCCAGATCAATTTCTAAAACATGTCAGTCTACCGACAGCTTTATCGGGTAAATATTGAGTCTAAGACTCTATCCCCAAGTTCAATATCCAAATAGTTAACTTAAACATCAGTCGCACTATTTTTCATAGTCTGATAATAATTATTAAATAATTATTACCATTTACCATAATTTTTGAAATATCAGAATCATTATTAAATGATTTAAATATCAAACAATTCTATTATCATTAACATTTAATCAATATTAAACTATTAATAAAACCATTGCCAAAATATTAAAGTTATGTATAATAATTCAAAATATTCTTAACGTATTAATATTACCCTTAAATGATTTTTAAAATATTTAAAATCATCATTAAAAAATTACCATTAATATTTAAATATTAATGAACTATTATCTAAATATTAAAAGTCATTAATTATAACTTAAAATATTTTTAATTCATTTATACCTTTTTTAAATGATTTTTAAATTAACAATACCATTTTTAAACTATTTATTTAATATAATTATTAAATAAATTTAATATCATTAATATATCATTAATATTAAATTATTAATGAAATTATCCTTTAAACATTAAAAGTTATATTTTATAACTTAAAATATCTTTAAATACTTTATTTTCATTTAAAATAATTTTTTTTAATAATAAAATCATTTTGAAACTAATTTATTTAATATGAATATTAAATAACTTTAATATTATTAAATATCATTAATTAATGAATTTAACCTTTAAATATTAAAAGTTATATTTTATAACTTAAAATATTTTTAAATACCTTATTATTATTTAAAATGATTTTTAAAATAATAAAATCAATTTTAATTTAATTATTTAATTCATTTAATAAATAACTTAATTATAATTAATATTAATTTATTAATGAAAATTATCACATAATATTAAAAGTTATCAAAAATAACTTAAATTATTTTCTTATACCATAATATAATTTTAAATGATTTTTCAAATATTAAAATCATTTTTAAATAATTTATTTAATATTATAATTAAATAAATTAAATACTTTTAATATTCCAAAAATATTAAATATTTATGAAATATATTTAAAATAATTAAAAACTAATTTTTGGAATTTAAAATAATTTTTAATAATTTATTTTGTATTTTTAATAATTAAAAATTATTTTTTTCTATTTATTTATTAATTTTCAGAAAATAATATATTATCTGTCGCTAAAGACCACCTAAAGCGACAGAAGCGTCGCTATAGGTGTTCTTCATGTTCTTCATGCAACCCAGAAATGTATAGTCAGTTGATAAGGTGTAACGTTTGACCAACAATTTCTCCATGCTCCTAAGGTATTTTGGTCAACCTAAAGTGTTTGGAGTGTAATATAAGTGCAACAATACAATTAGAAATCGATAACATGAATAACACACATCTCATCTGATAGATCTAAGCTCTCAAATTTATTGTCAGAGTTGTTCTTCATTTCTGGGTTTTCCAGAAATGAAGAACAGTTCATACTGCCTTCTTTCAATCATTATAACTTGCTTCAAATGTCTGATTTATGAGATCTAATATGTTCAGTGTTTATATAACATGCAAGTGAACAAATATAACTCATAACATAGATCCAAAAACAACAAACAAAGCAGATCTTGTTTGGTCAAACATTGTCAAAAAATAGCTCATGAAGAAATTTGGGTTTTCCAGATTTGAGACAAAACAGGCGGTCAACCCTACTTTGACCGGCAATATCTTTCATTTTAAACACGATCTAAATGTTATAGATGCATGAACATGTACCATACCTGTCAGTCTACAAATGGAATACACTAACATGACCAGAAGCCAAATCTAATGCTTACAAAACCTTGTCAGAAATTCTGGGTTTCTGGGTTTACCCAGATTTCCAGAATTCGTGCTCGGTCAACTCACTTTGACCGCTTATATTTCACTATCTAGACATGATCTGACCCGATTTCCAGTTTCAGATCATAGTTCATACGACAAAGAACATATCCATAACATAAACACACATAACACTTATCACACAAAGATGTAGACTCACTGACATTCATTGTCAGACGATTGATAAACCTTTTTCCAGATTTTTCTAAAACTCAAATCCGAATATTTTGATGTTATGGATTTATCAAAAACCAACCCAGATCGTCATAATAACTTATAAACAACATGTTTTAACAACAAATTACAAGATCTAACAACAGATCATTAGAAATATTTTAAGGCTAGGGTTTATACCTTTGATGTCCAAATTCTGATTTTGCTTTCTGATGTTTGTTATAGTTGTTCGTGGGGATGGTATTTGGGGACTGATATGCTAATAATTTCGAAGGTTAGAGAGAGAGAGAGCTTAGGTTGAGAGTTTGGAGAAAAATGAGCTAAATGGTGACTTTTTCTCTATCTTGATCTATATATACTAATGTATAATGCATGTATGTCTGATGTATATTGCTTGTTGATGTAGTTTTGTGTCTCAATTGTCAAATAAGTTGGTCACCCACCCATCTTATTGTCAAAACCTAGTTTGTAGCTTTAATAATGCAAATGGGCAAAATGGTCATTTGTATTTTCCATTTAATGGCATCCTTGTCATTTGGCAAACCCTTAGGGTTTAGCACAAATTAAATGTAAGATTTAGCAATTAGAGTTTGCATAAAAATAAAATTAAATAACAATTAAATAAATTTTAGTTTTTCTTAAATTTTGAAATTAGGGTTTCCTAATTATGATTAATTATCTAATCACACTATACATGAACATTAGGGTTTAATATATCTATTTATAATTAACTTTGCTAATTTAGCAATTAGGGTTTATCCTTTTTGGTAATTAGGGTTACCAAATTACAATTAGGATTAACAATTTAATTTATGGTTAATCAACTTGTAATTAGGGTTTCTAATTACATTAATCATGATCATTAGAGTTTAATAACCTAATTAATCTTGCCACCTAAGTAATTAGGGTTTACAATTATAAATTAGGATTCCTAAATATTAATTAGGGTTTCAATTTTGCAATTAGGGTTTTGCGACCATAATTAAGGCTTTTCTAATTAGCGATTATATTTATAATACCAGACATTAACCACATTATCGCAATTGTCTAATAACTTTATACTCTAATTTGTATTTTAAATTAGGGTTTCACACATTATTAATAAGGTTTAACACATAACACCATAATTGGCCAATCATTAATAATACATATATACAGTACATATTCATAGCACTGAAAATCAAAATATAATTAATATTATATTCTTATTCTCATACATTGACAATAATCCAAATTAAGATTTGGATTCCATATCTGATTTATCTTTCATATTTAACATTAATAATTAAGTTAAAATAATTAACTTAATATTCTGAACAAAATTCATATAATGAAATAATCATTATAATTATTCTAAAATCATTTCATATATTATTTAAATAATATAAGATTATATTTTCATGGAAAACAATAATAAAAGCATTTCCAATAAGGAATTAATTAGTATAAAAATTATAATTGATAATAATCAATAATTCTAAAAATTTATTTATTTGCAATACTTAATGTAATAAATAAATTTTATTTATCACACATATAATTATAATTACACATTACCTTGTCACATAATCCCCCATATTTATTTTAATAATAATAAAAAAATTATACGCAAAATTTATGATATATTTATATATAAAATATCGGGTTGTCACATTCTTCCATACAATGCCTCAAATGGAGCCATGCCAATACTTACTTGATAACTGTTGTTGTAGAAAAACTCCACCAATGGTAAGAACTTGTCCCAACTTCCTTTGAAGTCAAGGACACATAGTCTTAATAATCTTCAAGATTTTGAATAGTCCTCTCCGACTGCCTATCCGTTTGAGGATGATATGCTGAACTAAATCGTAAATCCATGCCCGTAGATTTTTGCAAACTAGCCCAAAATTGTGAAGTGAATCTTGGGTCTCGATCAAAAACTATGGATACTGGCATACCATGCAATCATACAATCTCGTTTATGTACATACAAGCAAGTTGTTCAAGTGTATAAGTTTCTCGCATCGGTAAGAAATGAGTAGAATTGGTCAATCTATCAAAAATGACCCAAATTGCATCAATGCCTTGAGAAACCTTGGGAAAACTAGTAACAAAATCCATGGTAATGTGCTCCCACTTCCATTCTGGAATTTCAAGTGGTTGCAATGGACCTTCTGGCACTTGATGCTCCGCCCTGACTCGTTGACAAGTTAGACACCTTGAGATAAACATCGCTATCTCTTTCTTCATATTGCTCCACCAAAATGTATGTCGAAGATCACGATACATTTTGGTACTCCCAGGATGGATTGCAAATGGTGTGTTGTGCGCCTCCATCATGATTTTATACTTCAAGTCAGAATCGTTAGGAACACAAAGTCTGGAGTTGACTCGAAGTATTCCTTCTTTATCGATTCTTGCTTCCGGAATAGCACCTTCTTGCACTTTCTTCCTCATACGCATCAGCTCCATGTCTGTAGCTTGAGCAGCTTTAACTTTATAGATTAAATTCGGTTCTACTCGTATATTCACCATCATCACATGGGTCCCCGGAGTCTTTAACTCTATCTCAATCCTTTGTAAGTCATACAAAATGGGCCTTTGTGTTGACAATATCGTACTCGTACCCGCATATGATCTTCTACTCAATGCTTCAGCTACTACGTTTGCTTTTCCAGGATTTTATTGAATGGTATAACCGTAATCTTTCAATAGCTCAAGCCATCGTCGTTGCCGTATATTGAGTTCCTTTTGAGTAAAGAAATATTTGAGGCTTTTATGATCCGTATAGATCTCCACATTCTCTCCATACATGTGACAACCCCAAAATAGGTCCATTCCATCCAACCCATTCTGAGTCGCCAAATACATGGTACAGAAAATAGCTACAACTTTATTACAACAATTGTCATACAAAATACAACAACACATATGTTGTGAGTTTAGATACAAATATATACCAACTTTGACTCATGTCCTAATCGTGAATAGCACGTCACAATGATACCTTACATAAAGGTATAGTCAAAAACTGTTTTAGAAATTAGAATTTTTAGGAAGTGCTCAAGGAAACCTTCGTACATGGGAGGCCATGCTTTTAGGTTATAATAGATATCATATGGCCACAAAATTATCCTTGGTTGACCCAATAGACCCCAAAGAAAAACGAGAAGATTACTATCATATTCTTCCCAATGGTGAGTCTTCTCTTGACTTATCATTATCTTCACTGTCTCAAATTGAGGATTATACTTCAAACAAACACCAAGATTATATAGGTAGTGCTCGAAAATATACTCAGCAAGTGGATGAGAACAACCCTGTCTTATGATGACACGAGGTTGTATGTCATTAGACATCTTGTATGATAGTGGAAAAACACCCTTCCAACGTTGGGTTCGCCTCTCCCTATATGATTCACCAAATATAACTACTAAAAGATGTATACACCACACTTGTCTATACTGTTTAGGGAGAACTCCACAGCTAGAGACCACCGTTCTATTCCCTTGTTACCCCCACTCGACCCAACTACACTTTTTTTACCTGAAAGGAATTCTGAAGCAAAAGTGTGAGCACAACTAACTCAGTAAATAATATCATGACTAAAGATAGTTAAATTATCAATAGCCTTCATCAATAACAAATCAGAGATTTAGAACATATGGTAGATGATAAAATTTTCAACCATAGTTGCAGCGGAACGAGCAATCCATTAGAAGAGTCAAATATACAATACAGTCTATTATTTTCTCCATGTTAAAAGTCCACCAACAATGTTTTATCCCTGTAACATCAATTAACAGTTCCTTTCCACAATTATATGAATATCTCATGATCATAATTGTGATTTTAAATTCCTCTTCATACCCAGGACGAATATAATTTTCATCACATGTCTTTACCTGAAATATCAAAGATCATGGTTATACCAAATCACAGTTCCTATTCATAATCATACTAATAAATTCATCTTTGCACTACGGGCCAAAGATATTCATTAACAGTTCATCTTTGCACTACTGGCCAAAGATATTCATCAACAGTTCATCTTTGCACTACAGGCCAAAGATATTAATATCTCAAAGAAATATATAATCATTTCAGAATTTATATAAAAAATAATTATAACCATGTTGATCAATTCACCTTTGTACTTAAGCTAAAGATATTCAATTATAAATTCAATGGTCATGATCATACCAGTCACAATTCAACTTTTCACTACTGGCCAAAGAGAACCTTAGTCATGATCATACCAATAATCTACTCATCTTTACACTCAAGTGAAAGAGAATTTCAACATTAGGGTTATAAAAATATTATATATGATAATAAAATCAATATAATCAATATATAGTTTTAATCTCTAGAGTAATATTCATAAATCAACTATAATTTGGTTAGAAAAAGAAACCAATTTTATAGTGAATAGTATATGTGAATAGTAACTCATGAATAGTAACTCGTGAATAGTATCTCATGAATAGTAACTTATGAATAGTAACTCATAAATAGTAACTCTGACACAAAAAATTAGAAATTCCACAATAAAATCCATACCAATATTTCGGTATAATGATATTGAAAGAATAACATTTCTTAAACTTATAAACAATTTATTTTAACTGTTTATACTTTACTAAATAATGCATTTAATCATCATAAAATGTCAAACTTATAAATTTTCATCACCAATAACCAAAACCCTCATCAAAAATCTGCATATACCACATATATGATTCTCAAGCCATAAAATCATATTTTTCGAATTTTCTTCCTTCACATAACATATTTAACTCATTTATTCATAACTAGTCCATTTTCATGAAAAATACCAAATCAGTTCCAAAAATATTTCTTTTCTGGGATTTAGCAGAATATAGTCCCATATTGAACATATATTTTTCTTAGAATTTTTAAAATTCATTTACTATTTTCATATGGCCAAAACTGCCGAATATTTAGACATTTATCATAAATTGTACTTTTTATCCAAAAATTCTGAAATTCACAGAGTACACTGATATTATATAGATGTACTCCCAATAAAAATTTCATCAATTTGGGAGTTAACCACAAGGAGTTATAAGCGGTTACTTTTAAAATTGTCTGTTCTCATAAAATTCATAACTCTTAATCTATACATCTAAAAATCATCATTTTTTAACACACAATCAATAAAACTCATCAACATATCATTTCAAATTTTTCCAGAATTATCTGAAGGATAAAAGAAGTACGAACTGAAAAACATAATAACCCTTAAAATCCTTTACTATCCCTTACCTCAAAAGAGCAGCACTTCTGACTGGATATCGGATATGACGCTGAAAGAAACTTGCACTGATGAATATCAACTCACCAAGTATCTAAATACTCACAAAATACACTCAATAATCTAGAGAGAGAAAGAGAGAAAGCTTATATTTCTGGTGTGATTTTCAATTCTAACTTAGCCCTATATTTATAGAAAAATTTTAGCAGACATGACCTGCAACCGGATGGCTTTACCTGCTACTATTCCCACCCACCACATTTGAAATAAAATTCAGCACATTTCTTCACCAACCACAAGTGGGGCCCACTCAATTCTAGAATTTTCCACCAAATTGCTAAATTCGGATACTTCAACAATTTCTGAACCATTCACCTCTTAAAATTCATAACAAATTATAAGCTCATTTTTAACGGTTCAAAATTTGTGGACATATACTCAACTTATATATGTATAACATATCCAAAAATTACAACGATCCAACGGTCGGATTAAATATTATAACTCACAAAATAAATCTTTAATAACACCGATTTGATCTTTTAATACCTCCAATCCGACAAAATACTGATAAAACACCTCAACATTAACTCCTTCATTTTTAACCACATAAATAAACCCATCATTTATATCCACATCAAATAAATATTTCCTTATCATATAAATCAATACTTAATTATTCACAAATAATATTACAGAATCACAATTATGACAACCAGGCCGTTCCCAAGAAAGAGGGGGTTTCCAATAAGAATTTCTCCTTACTGACGCGCAATTAGGTGACCTAACCTCTCCTTGGCATAACTTTCTAGACATTGCCAATAATGCTATCTAATAATATTATTCAAATAATATGAATTATTGATCTGATAATGAAAAATATTGTGCAGTGATAATTATTGAAACAACAATAATATAAAATATCAACGCGGCAATTATTGAATCAATAAAATAAAATATTGAACAGTAATTACTGTAACAATTATTGAGTAGTGCCTTCTTATGTAAGGATCAATAATTCAAAAATACTGTGTAAAACTGTGTGCTACTGTGCAAACACGCGTATTACTGTATTTTAACCATTGGGTATTCCAACAGTGTTAACGGAAATAACTACGCCGTTATTTAATTTTATCGTTTTCTTCTTCCAACAGTTATCCGTTATGGGGCCCACAAATAGCTGCGATGTCGTATGAATATTCCCCTACAGAAAGAATATTCCACGACCAAACGAATATTCCCCGACAATAATGAATATTTTATAACCACTTGCGTATTTTGTAAAAAAAATCATATATTACCCTTAACTTTAATTTTTATCAATCTAACCATTTACTGAATAGTAATTATAACAAAAATTGAATACTTTTATTTCATAAAATTTGGGGTCTTACAATCTCCCCTCCTTATGAAATTTCGTCTCCAAAATTTACGTACCTGATATTTCAAAGAGTTGAGAATACCTTATTTTCATATCAGATTCCATCTTCCCTATCATCATGATTTCTCCATTGCTCATCTCCTGTATTTTAGATATCATTCTAGAATACAGCTTCAAAACAAAGGTTAATTTAACAAAATAACATATCACATAATATCCCGATATTATGACTGACCAACAAATAAGCTTAGGTAGGACACACTAGCGAATGATTTACTTATCTCTCCCCTCCTAGTTCTATTCCTCGATCTCCGCCAGAGACCATATCCCTAAGCTCTGATACCAACTGTGACAACCCCAAAATAGGTCCATTCCATCCAACCCATTCTGAGTCGCCAAATACATGGTACAGAAAATAACTACAACTTTATTACAATAATTGTCATACAAAATACAACAACACATATGCTGTGAGTTTGGATAAAAATATATACCAACTGTGACTAATGTCCCAATCGTGGATAGCACGTCACAATGATACCATACATAAAGGTATAGTCAAAAACTATTTTAGAAATTAGAATTTTTGGGAAGTGCTCAAGGAAACCTTCATACATGGGAGGCCATGCTTCTAGGTTATGATAGATATCATATGGCCACGGAATTATCCTTGGTTGACCCAATAGACCCCAAAGAAAAACGAGAAGATTACTATCATATTCTTCCCAATGGTGAGTCTTCTCTTGACTTATCATTATCTCCACTGTCTCAAATTGAGAGTTATACTTCAAACAAACACCAAGATTATATAGGTAGTGCTCGTAAGTATACTCAGCAAGTGGATGAGCACAATCATGTCTTATGATGACACGAGGTTGTATGTCATTAGACATCTTGTATGATAGTGGCAAAATACCCTTCCAACGTCGGGTTCGCCTCTCCCTTTATGATTCACCAAATATAACTACTAAAAGATGTATACAACACACATGTCTATACTGTTTAGGGAGAACTCCACAGCTAGAGACCACAGTTCTATTCCCTTGTTACCCCCGCTCGACCCAGCTACACTTTTATTACCTGAAAGGAATTGTGAAGCAAAATGGTGAACACAAGTAGCTCAGTAAAGAATATCATGACTAAAGATAGTTAAATTATCAATAGCCTTTATCAATAACAAATCAGAGATTTAAAACATATGGTACATGATAAAAATTTCAACCATAGTTGCAGCGGAACGAGCAATCCATTAGAAGAGTCAAATAGACAATACAGTCTATTATCTTCTCCATGTTAAAAGTCCACCAACAATGTTTTATCCCTGTAACATCAATCAACAGTTCCTTTCCACAATTATATGAATATCTCATGATCATAATTGTGATTCAAAATTCCTCTTCGTACCCAGGACGAATATAATTTTCATCACATGTCTTTACCTGAAACATCAAAGATCATGGTAATACCAAATCAAAGTTCCTGCTCATAATCATACTAATAAATTAATCTTTGCACTACGGGCCAAAGATATTCATCCACGGTTCATCTTCGCACCACTGGCCAAAGATATTCAACAACAGGTCATCTTTGCACTACGGGCCAAATATATTCATTAACAGTTCATCTTTGCACTACTGGCCAAAGATATTCATTAACAATTCATCTTTACACTACAGGCCAAAAATATTAATATCTCAAAGAAATATAGAATCATTTCAGAATTTATATAAACAATAATTATAACCATGTTGATCAATTCACCTTTGCACTTAAGCTAAAGATATTCAATTATAAATTCAATGGTCATGATCATACCAGTCATAATTCAACTTTTCACTACTGGCCAAAGAAAACCCTAGTCATGATCGTACAAATAATCTACTCATCTTTACACTCCAGTGAAAGAGAAATTCAACATCAGGGTTATAAAAATATTATATATGATAATAAAATTAATATAATCAATATATAGTTTTAAACTCCAGAGTTATATTCATAAATCAACTATAATTTGGTTAGAAAAAGAAACCAATTTTGTAGTGAATAGTACCCGTGAATAGTAACTCGTGAATAGTAACTCATGAATAGTAACTCATGAATAGTAACCCTGACACAAAAGGTAGAAATTCCACAATAAAATCCATACCAATATTTTGGTATAATGATATTGAAAGAATAACATTTCTGAAAGTTATAAACAATTTATTTTAACTGTTTACGCTTTACTAAATAATGCATTAATCATCATAAAATGTCAAACTTATAAGGTTTCATCACCAATAACCAAAACCCTCATCAAAAATCTGCATATACCATATATATGATTCTCAAGCCATAAAATCATATTTTCCAATTTTCTTCCTTCACATAACATATTTAACTAATTTATTTATAACTAGTTTATTTTCATGAAAAATACCAAATCAGTTGCAAAAATATTTCTTTTCTGAAATTTAGCAGAATATAGTCCCATATTGAACATATATTTTTCTTAGAATTTTTAAAATTCATTTACTATTTTTCATATGGCCAAAACTGCCGAATATTTAGACATTTATCATAAATTGTACTTTTATCCAAAAATTCCGAAATTCACAGGGTACACTAATATTATATAGATGTACTCCTAATAAAAATTTCATCAATTTTGGAGTTAACCACAAGGAGTTATAAGCAGTTACTTTTAAAATAGTCTTTTCTCATAAAATTCATAACTCTTAATCCATACATCCAAAAATCACCATTTTTGGACACAATCAATAAAACTCATCAACATATCATTTCAAATTTTTTCAGAATTTTTTGAAGGTTAGAAGAAGTACGAACTAAAAAACATAATAACCCTAAAAATCCCTTACCTCAAAAGAGCAGCACTTCTGACTTGATATCGGATATGACGCTGAAGAAAACTTGCACTGATGAATATCAACTCACCAAGTATCTAAATACTCACAAAATACACTCAATAATCTAGAGAGTGAAAGAGAGAAAGCTTATGTTTCTGGTGTGATTTTCAATTCTAACTTAGCCATCTATTTATAGGAAAATTTTAGCAAACTTGACCTGCAACCTGATGGTTTTACATGCTACTATTCCCACCCACCACATTTGAAATAAAATTCAGCACATTTCTTTACCAACCACAAGTGGGACCCACTCAATTCTAGAATTTTCCACCAAAATGATAAATTCGGATACTTCAACAATTTCTGAACCATTCACCTCTTAAAATTCATAACAAATTATACGCTCATTTTTAACGGTTCAAAATTTGTGGACATATACTCAACTTATATATGTATAACATATCCAAAAATTACAATGATCCAACGGTCGGATTAAATATTATAACTCACACAATAAATCTGTAATAACACCGATTTGATCTTTTAATACCTCCAATCCGACAAAATACTGATAAAACACCTCAACATTAACTCCTTCATTTTTAACCACATAAATAAACCCATCATTTATATCCACATCAAATAAATATTTCCTTATCATATAAATCAATAATTAATTATTCACAAATAATATTACAGAATCACAATTATGACAACCAGGTCGTTCCCAAGAATGAGGGGGCTTTCCAATAAGAATTTCTCCTTACTGGCGCGCAATTAGGTGACCTAACCTCTCCTTGGCATAACTTTCTAGACATTGCCAATAATGCTATCTAATAATATTATTCAAATAATATGAATTATTGATCTGATAATGAGAAATATTATGCAGTGATAATTATTAAAACAACAATAATATAAAATATCAACGCAACAATTATTGAATCAATAAAATAAAATATTGAACAGTAATTACTGTAACAATTATTGAGTTGTGCCTTCTTATGTAAGGATCAATAATTCAAAAATACTTCGTGTGCTACTGTGCAAACACGCGTATTACTGTATTTTAACCATCGGGTATTCCAACAGTGTTAACGAAAACAACTACGCCGTTATTCAATTTTTTCGTTTTCATCTTCCAATGGTTATTCGTTATATATGGGCCCACAAATAGCTGCGATATCATACGAATATTCCCCGACAGAAAGAATATTCCACGACCAAACGAATATTCCCCAACAATAATGAATACTTTATAACCACTTGCGTATTTTGAAAAAAAAAATCATATATTACCCTTAACTTTAACTTTTATCAATCTAACCATTTACTGAATAATAATTATAAGAAAAATTGAATACTTTTATTTCATAAAATTCGGGGTCTTACAATACAAGTAATACCTCCAAATCTTTAGCACAAAAACGACAACTGCCAACTCTAGATCATGAGTAGGATAATTCCTCTCATACACTTTGATTTGTCGTAAGGCATAGGCTATGACTTTACCATGTTTCATGAGAACACATCCCAACCCTTTGCCTGAAGAATCACTGTAGATAAAAAATCCCTCCGAGCCAGATGGAATTGTCAGAACAGGTGCTGAAATGAGTCTCCTCTTGAGTTCTTGAAAACTTTTCTCACATTCCTCGCTCAAACCGAATTTTGTATCTTTTTGAGTCAGTTGAGTTAATGGAGTAGTGATTCGAGAAAATGTTGGGTAAAATCTAATTACGCACAACACGCAAGCATACGTGCTCAACAAGTAATAAAGTGATAAGTTGAGTATCGTTCCCACAGAGAATTATTTAATAAAAATCACCAAGTACTAACCCGTAACCAACTCAATCTTATTTAAATGAATGAATTACAAACTATATAAATTAACTACTATTCCACTAATTAAATTAAGATTATGGAGATTTAAGATCACAACTTCACTTATTGCTTCATTTAGGTTAATACACTTCTCATCAATTATTCTCTATCCTGAATTGTTAATCAAGAACACGAAAGTAGTATTAACCACCTCTCGATGCACTAATACCGTATTAACGTCAATCCACAATTAAGATAGAAATTCGTTAAACACCTTAATCAACTAACCCACTATATCTCTATGTGAATTACAATTGAAGAAGGTTGAAGAATAAGTTCTCTACCCGATTACATGCGATGTCAAGCATATCTCTACCTTAACACTCATCAAGTTTAAGCTATTAACAAAATCCTGAACACATGCTGTCATGATCAGATCTAAATCTATACTTCATCTCTAGAGTTCATATAGATTATTACGGTAATTGATGGCCAAGCAATTAAACAATTAAGTCCAAATCACAATAGACAATCCTCTCAATAGAACATAATAATTGATAACGAAGCATATTAAAATAAACTACACAATAAGATCCATTGTAATCTCAAACAAAGAATTAGTTCATTGAATAAAAACTAAGAATCCACAATTGAATACACATTAAAAGATAAAGATAGAAGAAGATGAGAAGATATAATCTATTGTCTATAGATTTGACGCTCACTCCTTGCTCCTCCTTTGAATCTTCAATGGTCTCCAAGTTGTATCAATCTCCAAATCTAATTAGAACTAGTGTTTTTCTCTAATTTACTCTAATCTAATTTAATAGAATGCTCTCTAATATCCTAATATTCTCCTCTAATCTGTGTTATTCCCCTCCTTTTATAAGCCTTTGTACATGTCTTTAAGTCCTATTGGAAGTCCTTGAATCAAACAACTCGAAAACAATCCTTTTCGGACTCAAATTCGAACACAATCTACTCATTCTCGCGCATACCCAGCCCTGGCTGGGTATTTCCCTTTGTAAAAGCCAGCCCCAGCTGGATGGCAATCTGTTAAAACTCCCAGACACCCAGCCCCGGCTGAATCCTAAGGAACAAAAAGGCCCAGCCCCGGCTGGGTACCAATCTGCCATAACATTTTTCTTCTGGAACCTCCTCTACTAAAACTGCCATAACTTTTAAACCGAGAGGAGTTACGGGGACCGCGACCTATCAAATCGAAGATATCGACGAAATCTACAACTTTCATTCTTTGAGATTTCAGAAATAACAAACTCATTATGGTCGAAATTGGACTGGAAGTGACTAATATGTAAATGACCACGCAAAACGGTGAAGTTCAATGACGTCCATTGGTAGAAATGCCACAACTCTTTCATCCGAACTCCGATTTGAATGATTCAAGATTTTCCGGAAAGCTAAGAAAACGCTCTAACATATATTCCAAGCTCCAACCCACGAACATGAAATGACATGAAAACACAAACGATATCCGGCTTGCTTTTGTTTGCATTTTCTGTGCTTTTCCTTACCAATAATCGCTCACATCACTTCCAAACGTATAACCTACAAAACGAACACAAAATGCATGAGAAGTAACTAAGACACATGAATAAAAACAACTAATTCAAGTAAAAGATACCGGATAAGTAGGTATAAAACCTACTTATCAAATACCCCCAAACTTAAACCTTTGCTTGTCCTCAAGCAAAAACAAAACAAAAATATAATGCAATGCAATGGAATGGAATGGAACTAATCTACATGCCTACGAATCCAGCAGTATTGATAAACACAAATCTATTCAACCGACCTTAGAGCAATCAAGTAAACATGATAATACTTCATATCAAAACCAATCAACAATTTCCTAGTCAATCATCAAATCTTAAACTGTTATTACTGGTATAGTGCGTGTGTGCTCCACAACAATGTTAACTGATATAAAATCAAATTTAACACATAACAAGTCTCTTCAAAGGCATCATACAGTGTAAACTCAAAAAAAATCACGAACAAGCTAGATCCAACTAAAGTCAAACATCCACCAAGTTCAAGAGTCCAATCCGGGATACTTATGCTTTACTTTTCATTATGGGGACTTTTTGCTCTTTTCCCGTTTTATTATTTTTTTTTCTTTTTTTCTACTTTTTAACCATGACTATGCAATGCCTCATTCCATTAGGCTAACGGTGCTACCCCTTAGCGAGCTTTCGACCAACGACTCCCGGACCATATAAGACCTTAGGGCGCTAGGTTTTAATATACCCCTTCGGGCGTACTTACTCAAGTAACAAAGGCCCCGAAACAAAACTAGCCACGGTATATTTTTTTTTCATTTTTTTTGAAGCTTATATATCCCAAATTTTTTTCCCGAACTTAAGTCTTTATCGAACTTTACTCATCACTACTTATTCTTCTCATTCTTTCATTCAAACTAGCATTATCCTTTAGAGTCTCATTATGTATCAATTTAAACTCAATCAATCAACAAGTTGTTTGTATTGTGATATCCTTATTATACCAGTTTCAAACAGAAAAAAATTCAATTCATAACAAGAAATCACATCAAAGCTCTAATAGTCAGTACGCTACTAGTCTACTCGATCCCAATCTCATCATTGGCCAAAACAAACTGTAAATATCAAATAGCTGGACTCATGCAAGATAAACATAGTAACTAACTATTATTTTTGAAATTTTTGATTTTTTTTTTTATTTTTTTTGATTTTTTTTTTATAATGAACCTAAACTAAATTAACAACATATGCAAAATAACATAACATAAACTAAACATACGATAATGAATTAAACAAAACTCCCCCAAACTTAGCAATTACAATGTCCTCATTGTAAGAATATAACGATAAATAGAAGAGAACTTCCCGTCGCTCGCCGTCAGCAAGATGGTCCTTACCGACGGTGTCATTTCTGACGTCTAGCCGTCGCCAATGACTCATTGCCGACGGCAGGGCCGTCGCCAATGCCCCCGTCGCCAATGACCCACTCTAAAAAAAATATTAAAATTACAAAATTCTACTGTTCATCTACATATACATTGTACCTGTTATAAACTAAGAAAAATAAATAATGACAATATACACATATCAATAACAATCGTATCTTTTACTATCAACAATCAATATAACTAGATACCAAACTCAAATCTGTACAACTCAAAAGCTAAATACATACATGAAAGTCAAAATATAAATATAAACAACTACTGCCCAAGATCAGGAATCTCTGTCCCATCGCCTCCGGTCCCATCGCCGGTCCCATCCTCCATAGTCTCATCAGCATTAGCTCGGAGATCATCACCATCTCCTCCACGAGCATCACCTGTGCCGCCATCTCCACTTCCACGAGTCTCATCAACAAGACCCTACAAAATTAAAATATTAATAACGGATTCCCCAAAATAGATCATATTTAAATTATTTTAGTTTGTGTTCTACAAGTGTTGTTCAATTTCGCAAACTGGGCGATAACTCGGTCTCCGTATGCCGGAATCGAGTCCCGTCAGTTGTAACGCGTGTCTAATACCTACGCGGTGCTGTGTGTGTGTTTGCGTGGCGTTCGGATGAACGATGCGGGTTTTGGGCTCTTTTTCGGTTTTTTACCTAAGTCTTGTTCAGTTACGCAAACTGGGCGATAACTCAGTCTCCGTATGCCGGAATCGAGTCCCGTCAGTTGTAACACGTGCCTAATACCTACACGGTGCTGTGTGTGTGTTTGTGTGCCGTTCGGACGGACGATTCGGGTTTCGGGCTCTTTTTCAGCTTTTTACCTAAGTGTTGTTCAGTTTCATAAATTGGGCGATAACTCGGTCTTCGTATGTCAGAATCGAGTCCCGTCAATTGTAACGCATGCCTAATACCTACGCAGTACTATGTATGTGTTTGCATGGCATTCAGACAGACGATGCGGGTTTCGGGCTCTATTTCGACTTTTTGGCTAAGTCTTATTCAGTTTTGCAAACAGGGCGATAACTCGGTCTCCGTATGTCAGAATCGAGTACAGTCAGTTGTAACGCGTGTCTAATACCTACGTGGTGTTGTGTGTGTGTTTGCGTGGCATTCGGACGGACGATGCGAGTTTCAGGCTCTTTTTGACTTTTTGGCTAAGACTTGTTCAGTTTCGCAAATAGGACGATAACTCGGTCTACGTATGTCGGAATCGAGTACTGTCAGTTACAACGTGTGTCTAATGCCTACGCGGTGTTGTGCGTGTGTTTGCGTGGCGTTCGGACGGACAATGCGGGTTTCGGGCTTTTTTCGGCTTTTTGCCTAAGTCTTGTTCAGTTTCGCAAACAGGGCGATAACTCGGTCTCCGTATGTCGGAATCGAGTACCGTCAGTTGTAACGCGTGTCTAATACCTACGCGGTGCTGTGTGTGTGTTTGTGTGGCATTCGGACGGACGATGCGGGTTTCGAGCTCTTTTTTGACTTTTTGGCTAAGTCTTGTTCAGTTTCGTAAACATGACGATAACTCGGTCTCCGTATGTCGGAATCGAGTACCGTCAGTTGTAACGCGTGCCTAATACCTATGCAGTGTTGTGTGTGTGTTTGCGTGGTGTTCGGACGGACGATGCGGGTTTGAGCTCTTTTTCGACTTTTTGGCTAAGTCTTGTTCAGTTTCGCAAACAGGGCGATAACTCGGTCTCCGTATGTCAGAATCGAGTACCGTCAGTTGTAACGCGTGTCTAATACCTACGTGGTTCTGTGTGTGTGTTTGCGTGGTGTTCGGACAGACGATGCGGGTTTCGAGTTCCTTTTCGGCTTTTTGCCTAAGTCTTGTTCAGTTTCGCAAACTAGGCGATAACTCGGTCTCCGTATGTCGGAATCAAGTCTCGTCAGTTGTAACGCGTGCCTAATACCTACGCGGTGCTGTGTGTGTGTTTGTGTGGCGTTTGGACTGATGATGCGGGTTTCGGGCTCTTTTTTGGCTTTTTGCCTAAGTCTTGTTCAGTTTCGCAAACAGGGCGATAACTCGGTCTCCATATGCCGGAATCGAGTCCCGTCAATTGTAACGCGTGTCTAATACCTACGTGGTGCTCTGTGTGTGTTTGCGTGGCGTTTGGACGAACGATGCGGGTTTCGGGCTCTTTTTGGCTTTTTGGCTAAGTGTTGTTCAATTTTGCAAACTAGGCGATAACTCGGTCTCCGTATGTCGGAATCGAGTTCCGTCAGTTGTAACGCATGCCTAATACCTATGCGGTATTGTGTGTGTGTTTGCGTGGGGTTCTGTGTGTGTATAATGGTGTTAGGGTTTTATCTTATGTTTATCTAAGTAATACAATTACAAATTACATAAATTAAATAAGGAAATATAGAATTTAATTGTTTTTACCTGTCAATTATGTGGTGGGAAGATGTTGGCCAAGACAATTGCACACACGCGGATGGCCTCCTCCCGTACTTCACCCATGAGATCGTCAACGGAAGATGTAGGATCGATAGAGCTGTGGACAACCTCCTGAGCCAGCTGATAGATCCGCTCGCGTGATGGTGCGCATGACTGCACAACACCGCTCGACATGCACCCCTCTATGATCCGCCGGAAGAAGTCGTCGGATAATGAAGGGCCGGCGCCGGATCCACTCGCACCACTACTTCCAGTGGGTGGGCATCGTCGAGATCTCGCAGCAGGGACTAGGGTGTAAGCTGGGACATGGGGAATGCCCACAACTTTACCCTTCTTCGGTCCCCCTGTAGCCTGCAGCCAGTCCTCTATCTCCTCGTCTACACGCGTAGACTCGTCTACTGGAGTGTCACCTCTCTGGCTGCTCCGGGCCACTGCAAGATCTTCGAACCGTCGCTGACAAAAAACACATTAGTGGATGATACGCAAAGTATAAAATAAAATAATATAAAAGAATATCCAAATTTTAAATACATATTAAATAAGAGAATTAAATAACTTACAGCAATGCGTTCTGCCTCAAGTGAGATATAACCACCGTCACCTTTCTTTTAGTGGGCGTGCCACCAAAACTCCAAGCGGGAGGGTGCATGTTTTAAACTCACCTCAAGTCTCTCCCGGTACAGGTCGTACAACTGAGACCCAGTGAAATGTGGGAGACGAATCTGTTGTCGGGCAGCTGAACGATGTGCCAACATCTTCTTGAAGGCCTCACCGTCCCAAATGTTACACATCTGGTCCCACACCGCAGCAGATATGAAATCTGGCCGGACATCCTTACGTGTCTGTCCATCAGCCATCTTCGTCTGTGCCATTTTCTTTCAGTCATAGACCCACTTGTGCCAATTCATCTCTAGGTATCTGTGCAGAATAGTCATGCCATGGGCTTCCTGCCTGTCCTCAAAACGATAATATCTCTGCACATTACACATTAAGAAGTTTAGTAGACAATATAAATCAAAGAGATAACATAAATCAAAGAGGTAACAACATATTCAAATGTCTAATAAAACTAACATATGAATGATTGGCATCCTACCTTAAATTCGGCAATAATCAACTAACGTATACGATCATCCACATCTGCCCACCTCATCCACGGGCTTGAGAATCGGTTGCGGACGATCCCAAGCAACATGTTCTTTGGCGTGGCATCAAGGATACTACAATTGAAATTGCAAATTACAAAGAATATATAAGAACTAAATACTTATATTATAGTAATATTATATAGGATTATGAAATTACCTATGAGTCCCAACACGACATATAAGAGGCGTTTGGGGGGATTCCCTAGCAAGCCACGTGCTAGTCCCCGCGGAGGCCTACGTCGATCACCTATGTATTGAAATACATCAATATTTATATAAACGAATATAATGTCAATACAATATAAAATAAAAAATAATAAGGTGTACCCCAATAACATATATAATTATACCTGACGATCCCGCCTAATCATCAAGCGTAGAATCTCCACGGCCCCCACGACCTGCACGCCCACCACGATCGCCGTGTGGTGTGCGCGCCATATGTATATATACTGTCAACTAAAAGAATGCAACATACAGTAAAAGAGGGATAACATAGAGGATAACATACAGATACAATTAAAAGAATTCAATATAAATAGTAACCTACATACAGATACAATTAAAAGAATGCAACATAAATAGTAACCTAAAAAGTTACAGCATAAATAGTAACCTAAAAGGATACAATTAAAAGAATGCAACTCAACACCTTATTTAGTAGATTAATATAAGTTGAAGATAATGATTGCACTACTACAAACTATTACATTTGAATACAACTAAACTGACACAAATAGTACATACTCCTAATCATTTATATCGTCAAAGCCATCAATATCAGAATCGTCATCTTCGAGCAGTAGATCTTCATTATCGTTGTCATCACCATCTTCGTCGTCTTCAACGATTTCTTCAATTATATTTACCTCCTCAACAACATCATCTTCACTTTCGACAGCGACAACATCATCCTCTTCTTCACTAGACTCACTAATAATTGTCACATCAGCAGGTGTGACACTAGCAGACTCGACTTGTAAAGGTTCATCGTCTGGACGAGGAGTTGTGCCTTGAAAACCACGGGCTTTGGTGGTTATAACAGCATGCCATGGCTTGCAGGAGTCTTAACACTCCGCGCGTAGTACATCTGTGTCGCTTGACTTGCTAAAATAAAAGTCTCGTCCATACCACTCATCAGTCTTAGTTTTGACTTAACATTAACAGTCACCCATCCTGATTTTTTATCTACTTTAACTCCATTCTGAACATCAAACCAATGACAATTGAAGCAAACTAATTCTTTATGACCCCAATATTTGAGAACAACAACTTCTAGCAATCGTCCATACCAGTCATCCCAAATGTTATCGTAGCAGCTACCTTTCACCACAAGACCAGAATCAGCAGAAGCGACTTCCCCAATATCGCAACACTTAAATCTGTAACCGTTGACAATGCAACATGTATAAGTATCTACAGATCTTTCGGGGCCGTCGGCTATAAGCTTTAGTCGATTGTCAGCTAACTCATCTGTGAGGACCTAATGTACATTAACACAACATATTCTAAAGTTAATTACGCCATAAGAATAAGTCTATGATGGTAGATTCATTAAAAGTTTAAAGGTTAGACTTACATGATCATTAAACCATTGCACAAATTCTCCATTTCTCAAAATTTTCAAATCCTCATCCGATATACTCGAATTTGCTTCACGTACTTCAACATCATATTAACTGTAACACAGTTATATACTCAATGTGTTCGGAAAGGAACTTGACACAATTACACCAGACATATATAGTTATGACTACTTACTTAATGTATGGCGCTACTTCATTCATGTTGACAAGTGCATACAATGTGGCAGCTGCATACTCACTATCGGTCAAGAATCGCCTTTTTTTTACCGCCGAATGGGCGTACAGGATGACTAAAGGCAGTTAATTCTTCATTTTCCTCGTGCGCAACAGCCTGATTCCGACGTAAGCGATTGTGCTTCGTATGAACATTCGGCTCAATGTACAACGAGCAGAAATTAACAAGTTACTCCATAACATAACTTTCAGCAATCGACCCCTCTACACGGGCTCTATTCTTCACCTTTTGCTTTAGACGTCGCATATACCTATGTGATATATAGATTAACAAAAAAATAATGAACATTTTACCGTATTAAAAACATTAATGTCATTACCTCTCGAATGGATACATCCATCTATATTGTACGGGACCGCCAAACTTAGCTTCGTATGGCAAGTGAATAGGTAAATGCTCCATTGAATTAAAAAACGATGGAGGGAAGATCATTTCTAACTTGCACATTATTTCCACTATCTGCATCTCCATTTTATCTATGTCTTTGACCTGAAGCTCCGTCAAGCATAGATCTCTGAAGAAATTAGAAAGCTCTGTCAGTGCTTCAACCACACGTTTCGGTAACAAGTCGATAAATGCCACAGGGATCAGCTTCTGCATGAATACGTGACAATCATGACTTTTGAGACCCCGAAACTTCAGCTCTTCAACTTTACAACACCTTGCTATATTCGAAGAATATCCATCTGGGAGCTTCAGTCCACTGATCCAATTACATATCAATATCAACTATTCCCTGGTCAAAGTATATTCAGCTTTAGGCATTACCGTCTTACTACCCTCCTGATACAGCCACAAATCTTCCCTAATGTTCATTTCTACCAAATCAAGCCTCGACTTGTTGTTTTCCTTTGTTCTACCAGTGACATCTATGACTGTATAAAAAATATTATCAAATACGTTCTTCTTAGTATGCATCGGATCTAAACAATGACGGATGCAGAGTGTAGCCCAATAAGGCATGTCAAAGAACATGGATCTGTGTGTCCAGTTGTGAACCTTACCGTAACCATAAGCTCGCTCTAATCTGTGATTCTTCCCTGGAGGTGGAAACTTCAAATGACTAATCTAACTCAACACTGCTGACCCAGAAAGACGACCATGTACTTGACGTTTCTCTATTTTTCTATTGAATTGTCTACTCATCTGTCGATAACGATGTTCAATCGGCAAAAACTGTCTGGATGTTGCGAAGAAACTCATTTTCCCCCCATGTTTGAGCCGCACAGCTTTAACTGACCCCATGCACACGGGACATGATAAGCCCCCATGAGTCGACCATTCGCTGATCATTCCTAACGCCGGGAAGTCATTTATTGTCCACAGTAAAGCTGTCCTCATGTCAAAGTTCTGCTTAAGAGATACATCATAAGTTTGAACCCCTTTTTCCCACAACATCTTCAACTCATCAACTAACGACCTGAGATATACATTGATGTCTTTACTCGGACTCTTATCACCCGGAA
The DNA here is from genome assembly GCA_020205505.1 of Panax japonicus. NCBI lineage: Eukaryota > Viridiplantae > Streptophyta > Magnoliopsida > Apiales > Araliaceae > Panax > Panax japonicus. Next base: position 21,968,529 of record CM035111.1, read on the forward strand.
TCAGTAAAGGCATGAACATGTAGGGATCTTTCATGCACATCGAAGGCGGGAGGTTATACACCACAATAATCACCGGCCAAGTTGAGTAGGGCTTTGTGTAAGGCCCGTTAAACGGATTAAACCCATTCGTAGCAAGTCCAAGCCTAATATTGCGAACCTCTTCAGCAAACGAGGGGTGCTTGTTATCAAAATTTTTCCACTCAAGCCCATCTACCGGGTGCGTCAGTTGACCTTAGACTATGTCCCATGTATTGACATGAACAACCGCTGAAGCCTCGGGGCAATGGGAAAGTAACGTAAGATCTTTCTCGGCACGTCTTTTCCCTTTTTCTGGCACTATTCACAATATCTACTTGTACCATAAATATCACACGACCTCTTATCTTTATTGACATCACCGTAATACAACATACAGTCATTCTCACAAGCATCAATCCTCTCATACCCTAGATTGAGCCTTTTGACCATTTTCTTCACATCATAGTACGACTCCGATAACTTATTTCCTGCAGGTAAACACTCCTTCACAATGCTTAACAGTTCATTAAAACCTCTCTCGCTACAGTCATGCTCATTCTTGAAGTGTAAAAACTTAGTCACAGCAGATAAGACGGTGTGTTTTTCGTGCCCGTCATACAGTGGTGTCGCTGCTTCATGCAATAACTCATAGAAACCCTTAGCCCCATCATTCGGCTCTTGCTCGATGCTACTACCATCCCTGTCTGTATTCCACTGAATGTACGAACCAGCAACTTCGACTATCATGTTAGTACAGTCAAAGTTTTCGTCACCTCTGCATTTCGGTTCTGATTCATGTTCATCCAACCAAGTTTCCCCATGATAGATTCATGTCGTATAACCCTGCTTGAACCCATACGCAAATAAGTTGCACATGACATCACTCCTTTCCTTCCACACTTCATTCACACACCTCTTACAAGGACATCTGGTCTCATCGCCGCTGACTTGCTCAAACGCGAAGTTGAGAAACTGTTCAACCCCACTACGATACTCAGAGCTAAGCCCACTCCTATCAGTGGCTACCCTACGTTCCATCCAACTTCGATCAACAGACATCTCGGAAAACTGTCTGCTATATATATGGAAAGTTAGACAAACACAATCAAGTCTCCAAGTTAATGTATATGCGAGCGTATGAGTTTCCTAACTTCATCTCCCACTCTAACGTACGGGTCAGGCTTCTATCCCATTCCCGGATGTGTCGCCTCACTGATGCCAACAACTTGAACACATCTTTACATTTTTCAGAATTTTCGGCAGCACCTCCCCATGGTCTTTAAGTACACGAAATATACTAACACATCATAGACTAAATATGCACCCAAAGAACATCAAGAGATATATACTGACCGAAAATTCAAAAAATATAAAGACGTGCTCAAGTCGTTAACACCGACCTAAGTGAGATCGAAACATACAAGAACAGTCCCAAAACGGGGACTATTTGAGATTCACTCCTACTAAGTGAATCTCAAACGGGTTTCTAAGCTTCCTAAACTATATGACAATATATATGCACATGTCAAAGTAAAGATTATTTTTGTATAACAATAAAAATACTAGCTTTTTATCAGGTCACAAACTATTATTAAACTTTTTTAAATCCCACCCCCACCCCACCCCACCCCACCCTTATATATATCCCTCCACATCATTTTATGATTGAAATTGTATCTTTCTATGATATTCTGCAATTTTTAACTCTTTAGATCAGGATGTATTATGATGCACTGAAACTGTTAAAACCATGTATTAGAAACTTAGTCTTTTGAAGTATGTTGAATAATTACTTAGCTTGGTAAAAAGAAAACGAAGTTTGTTGGCCGGTTTTAGAAGGTAGAAGGATTCAAAATTTTATCATAGCTTGTTTGGTTAAAGGTATGAGATTAATGTGTTCTTTGTAGACTTTAAATCCTGTTATTACTGCAGTTATCCAAATTCAACTTGTATGCACTTGAATAACTCGAAAAAGTTGAGGTCTTGTATTCATGTTAGTGTAATACATATAATTATCTTTTGGCATATGTGGTTCCCCTTTATCAAGCTTCCTTTTCATCTATGTCAATTCAATATTCTTATATTTGATAGAATGGATTATTATGCATAACGTTAATAGTTAATTCTATTTACAATGTTAAACTACTGTGTAGGTTATTTTACATTTGATAAGGATTCAACCACTGAAAAACTAGTTTCTATCTTCTCCCAATCTTCAAACCTATTCTCCCAATCTTGCCCTAAACTAAAATTAGTCAATTTTATGTATATTTTCAACCAAAAAAATGTCTAAATACAGGGTATTCAAAGGGAAACAAATAAAATTAAAAATTAGCTCTGCAAGAACTGAGAAGAAGAATTAGAGTGGGCTAGTGAGTACCAATTCATATCATCGCATTAATATCAGTTAACATTGTCATACAAAGCTTACAAAATACTAAAATTGATAGCTAACTTATGATACCTCTTCACACCTTTAACAAAAGCCATATGAAGTGAGAAAAACTTGCAAATATTATTAGCTAGGTTATATTTGGGGGAAGCTGAAATTGGGATTACCTTGCAGTCGAGAGAGAGAGCGAGAGACGACGACGGAAGAGAGACGGCGACGACGACGGTAAGAAAAAGGCAGTGGGCGACGGGAAAGGGAAGCCGGTGACGGCACAAGGAAGAAGGGGGAGAAAAAAGAAGAAGAGAAGTGAAAAAAATTTACGCTACCGTAAGTTATTATTAACCCATTTGTGACGGCCCTCAGTACCGACGGCAAAGACCGTCACCTATGGCCTTTTCCCACACCCGCCAAAAAATTCCCACCAAAATTAGACCTGGGAAGGGTCATTCTCGACGGGCTTCATTGGCGACGACTACGCCGTCGAGATTGAATGTTATTGGCGACGGGATTACTGCCGTCGCTAAAGATGCCGTCGCCAATGACCTGTTTTTTTGTAGTGGTTATAAATATAACTTTTGATATTTTGTCATGAAAAATATTAATATTTTAATATTAAATGATATTAAATTTATTTAATAATTATATTAAATAAATTATTTTAAAAATGATTTTAATATTAAAAAAATCATTTTAAATGAAAATAAATAGTTTTAAAATATTTTAAGTTATAAAATATAACTTTTAATATTTAAAGATAAATTTCATTAATTAATTATTATTAATGATATTAAAGTTATTTAATAATTATATTAAATACATTAGTTTAAAAATGATTTTAATATTATAAAATCATTTAAAATGAAAATAAAGTGTTTAAAGATATTTTAAGTTATAAAATATAACTTTTAATATTTAAAGGATAATTTTATTAATAATTTAATATTAATGATATTAATATAATAATAAATGATATTAAGTTTATTTAATACTTATATTAAATAAATAGTTTTAAAATAGTTTTATTTATTTAAAAATCATTTAAAAATGATATAAATGAATTAAAAATATTTTAGGTAATGATTAAAGACTTTTAATATTTTGATAAATAGTACATTAATACTTTAATATTAATGATAATTATTTAAAAATGATTTTATTTCTTTTAAAAATCATTTAAGGGTAATATTAATACTTTAAAAGTATTTTGAGTTATTATAAATAACTTTAACATTTTGGCAATGGTTTCATTAATAGTTTAATATTAATTAAATATTAAGGATAATGGAATTGTTTAATATTTAAATCATTTAATAATGATTCCGATGTTTGAAAATTCATGATAAATTATAATATATATTTTAAAATTATTATAAGTCATTTAAAAATAAAATGACTGATACTTACAGATATTAAACTACAAAATAAAGTCTTAGACTAGATAATTACCCGATAAAGCCGTCGGTACACCGACATGTTTCAGAAATTGATTTGGACTTAGATAATTTAATTAGATATATGTTTATTTGTGATTCAATGGTTGTTAAACACATGTGATAATGTGATTAGGTTATGTGATGACTGCAATAAGCAGTGCTATGTGTTATAGTATGTTATTCTAATCGATCAAATGATCTTATTACTGATAGGTGTTATATAAAGATAGAACTAAGTTACGAACTGTAAGCAGTGCATCAGACAAGTTCGTTAAACACCTTAATCAACTAACACACTATATCTCTATGTGAATTACAATTGAAGAAGGTTGAAGACTAAGTTCTCTATAAGATTACATATGGCGTCAAGCATATCTCTACCTTAACACTCATCAAGTTTAAGCTACTAACAAAATCCTGAATATATGTTGTCATGATTAGATCTAAATCAATACTTCATCTCTCGAGTTCATATAGATTATCACGGTAATTGATGGCCAATCAATTAAATAATTAAGTCCAAATCACAATAGACAATCCTCTAAATAGAACATAATAATTGATAACGAAGCATATTAAAATAAACTACACAATAAGATCCATTGTAATCTCAAACAAAGAATTAGTTCATGATTATTGAATTAAAACTAAGAATCCACAATTGAATACACATTAAAAGATAAAGATAGAAGTAGATGAGAAGAAATAATCTATTGTCTGTAGATTTAACGCTCCCTCCTTGCTCCTACTTCAAATCTTCAATGGTCTCCAAGTTGCATCAATCTCCAAATCTCATAAAAACTAGTGTTTTTCTCTAATTTACTCTAATCTAATTTAATAGAATGCTCTCTAATCTACTAATATTCTCCTCTAATCTATGTTATTCCCCTCCTTTTATAAGCCTTTGTACATGTCTTTAAGTCCTCTTGGAAGTCCTTGAATCAAACAACTCAAAACAATCCTTTTCTGACTCAAATTCGGACAAAATCTACACATTCTCACGCATACCCAGCCCCGGCTGGGTATTTGCCTTTGTAATAGCCAGCCCCAGCTGGATAGTAATCTGCTAATGCTCCCAAACATCCAGCCCCGGCTGGGTACGAATCTGCCAACACAATTTTCTGTTGGAACCTCCTCTGCTAAAACTGCCATAACGTTTGAACCGGTAGGAGTTACGGGGACTGCGACCTATCAAATCGAATCTATCGACGAGATCTACAACTTTCTTTTTTTTAGCTTTCAGGAATAACAAACGCATGATGGTCGAAATTGGACTGCAAGTGACTGCTATGCAAATGACCACCCAAAACGGTGAAGTTCAATGACGTCTGTTGGTAGAAATGCCACAACTCTTTCAACCGAACTCCGATTGGACTGATTCAAGATGTTCTGGAAAGCTAAGAAAACGCTCTACAATATAGTCTAAGCTCCAAGCCAAGAACATGAAATGACATGAAAGCACAAATGATATCCGTCTTGCTTTTGTTTGTATTTTCCGTGTTTTTCCTTACCAATAATCTCTCACATCGCTTCCAAACGTATAACCTACAAAACGAACACAAAATGCATGAAAATTAACTAAGACACATGAATAAAAACAACTAATTCAAGTAAAAGATACCAGATAAGTAGGTATAAAACCTACTTATGAAATACCCCCAAACTTAAACCTTTGCTTGTCCTCAAGCAAAAACAAAACAAAAATGCAATGCAATGGAATGGAACTAATCTACATGCCTACGAATCCAGCAGTATTGATAAACACAAATCTATTCAACCGACCTTAAAGCAATCAAGTAAACATGATAATACTTCATATCAAAACCAATCAACAATTTCCTAGTCAATCATCAAATCTTAAACTGTTATTACTGGTATAGTGCGTGTGTGCTCCACAACAATGTTAACTGATATAAAATCAAATTTAACACATAACAAGTCTCTTCAAAGGCATTATACAGTGTAAACTCAAAAAATTCACGAACAAGCTAGATCCAATTAAAGTCAAACATCCACCAAGTTCAAGAGTCCAATCCTGGATACTTATGCTTTACTTTTCATTATGGGGGCTTTTTGCTCTTTTCCCGTTTTATTATTTTTTTTCTTTTTTTCCTACTTTTTAACCATGACTGTGCAATGTCTCATTCCATTAGGCTAACAGTGTTACCCCTTAGCGAGCTTTCGACCAAAGACTCCCAGACCATATAAGACCTTAGGGCGCTAGGTTTTAAGATACCCCTTCGGGCGTACTTGCTCAAGTAACAAAGGCCCCGAAACAAAACTAGCCACGGTATATTTTTTTTTCTTTTTTTTGAAGCTTATATATCCCAAAAAAATTTCCCGAACTTAAGTTTTTATCGAACTTTAGTCATCACTACTTATTCTTCTCATTCTTTCATTCAAACTAGCATTATCCTTTAGAGTCCCATTATGTATCAATTTAAACTCAATCAATCAACAAGTTGTTTTTATTGTGCTATCCTTATTATATCAATTTTAAACAAAAAAAGATTCAATTCATAACAAGAAATCACATCAAAGCTCTAATAGTCAGTACGCTACTTGTCTACTCGATCCCAATCTCATCATTGGCCAAAACAAACTGTAAATATCAAACAGCTGGACTCATGCAAGATAAACATAGTAACTAACTATTATTTTTAAAATTTTTGATTTTTTTTATAATGAACCTAAACTAAATTAACAATATATGCAAAATAACATAACATAAACTAAACATGCGATAATGAATTAAACAAAACTCCCCCAAACTTAGCAATTACAATGTCCTCATTGTAAGAATATAACGATAAATAGAAGAGAACTTCCCTGTAATCAGCTAATCGTGAGTTGATGGTGGTAATGGCGGCGACGATCATTTTGCTATCCATTGGACCTCCAATACCAGCAATGAAGAGAGACAACATGGATTAGATTATAAGAGAACTTAATAAGCAACTTAATTCCTATATACTAAATAAACTAATAAAGCATATAAATATAAAAATTCTTGGGTTGCCTCCCAGTCAGCGCTTGATTTATAGTCTTTCAGCCTGACTTTGTCTGGTCAATGCTATCCAATTCCTCTTCGAAAGTTGAGGAACCCTCCATCCATCGGAAATAATATAGCTTTTGGTAGGTTCCCATTTGTGATAGCCATCGAGTTAAAGTCACCTAGCATACTTTGTTTAGATAAGATCACATTCAAGAACGTCCAGCATCTAGGTGTTTTCTTCATTGTGTCTGCGAATATATTCTGGCATTGAGGCTTGTCAGACACAACAATCTCATCTTCTATCTTCTCCAACTCATCGCACCATGGCTTCAAAGTTGTACTCGCTTTTATGTCACATGGAGTATTGCCAATGACATGACTACCAATTAGACAAGGTTTTGCAAATCTAACCGGATTCTTGAACTGTGGAGGAGAAGCCACTTGAGGCATAAATAACATCGGCTCATCATCGTTGGTTCTCACAATTAGTTCTTCACCGACCTTGTTGTCATTATCCCCACTTGTCTCCTCTTTTTCACCATCTCAAGACTCATCCAGTTGTAGATTTGGTTCGGGTTCTCCGTCAATTTCGTCATCCATGTCATAAAGCCAAGTGTTTGGAGGAAGGTTGCTTACGGCTTCGGTCATTTGCTCTATCTGATCAGCAAGATTTTGATATTCCCTCGCTTGATTACTCATCTTCTCCTCATCTACTATGAACTTGGACAATAATTCCCCCAGCCTTGAACTTTCTGTTTCAGTCTCGGAAGCCATGTATTGAGGACCATTGGATAAGGCTGTGAAACGTTTTTCCATCCAATTATTAAAATTTTGGATTGACAGCTCCTGACTGTTTATAAACTCTTCTTTTTCTGCTATAGCCCATAACATGAATTCCATAAACTCTGATTTGTCTTCTTGTCGCATTGGAGGTGAATATGAGAATTTTGGCGTGTATGTTGGACTTGGAGCAGAGTATTGGTCTTGATAGTTGTAGCTCCATGAAGAATCCGGGTAATACCCCCAAACTTGATGGTAATTATCATATGCATACTGGTTAAGGTATACACCACCTTGTTGTCCCCGCCTAAGACTAACGGTGCATTGATGACTCGGATGGTTGCCAGCACAATAGTCACACATGATTTCCATCCTTCGACTTTGTTGGGCTGCGATAACGTCCAACTTCCTCGAAAGTTCTTTAATTTGTGCTGACATTGCGGAAAGTGTCACGGGTCTGTCAATCTCCGTTTCTTTTGGTTGAGTCATGTTCGTGTATGGCCATTGATACGCAAAGTCATCCATTGTACCTGAAAAGAGAGAAATATAGGAAGAGAATTAAAAATAAGAATAAAAATGTTTAAATTAAGACTAATTTGATTGAAGTTAATATTGGTAAAAAAATATTAAACTAATTCCCCGGCAACGGCGCCAAAAACTTGTTGGATAAAATCTAGATACGCACAACACGCAAGTATACGTGGTCAACAAGTAATAAAGTAATAAGTTGAGTATCGTTTCCACGAAGAATTATTTAATAAAAATCACCAAGTACTAACCCGTAACCAACTCAATCTTATTTAAACGAATGAATTACAAACTATATAAATTAACTATTATTCCACTAATTAAATTAAGACTATGGAGATTTAAGATCACAACTTCACTTATTGCTTCATTTAAATTAACACACTTCTCATCAATTATTCTCTATCCTGAATTGTTAATCAAGAACACTAGAGTAGTATTAACCACCTCTCGATGCACTAATACCGTATTAACGTCAATCCACAGTTAAGATAGAAATTCGTTAAACACCTTAATCAACTAACACACTATATCTCTATGTGAATTACAATTGAAGAAGGTTGAAGACTAAGTTCTCTATAAGATTACATATGGCGTCAAGCATATCTCTACCTTAACACTCATCAAGTTTAAGCTACTAACAAAATCCTGAACACATGCTATCATGATTAGATCTAAATCAATACTTCATCTCTCGAGTTCATATAGATTATCACGGTAATTGATGGCCAATCAATTAAACAATTAAGTCCAAATCACAATAGACAATCCTCTAAATAGAACATAATAATTGATAACGAAGCATATTAAAATAAAATACACAATAAGATCCATTGTAATCTCAAACAAAGAATTAGTTCATGATTATTGAATTAAAACTAAGAATCCACAATTGAATACACATTAAAAGATAAAGATAGAAGAAGATGAGAAGAAATAATCTATTGTCTGTAGATTTAACGCTCCCTCCTTGCTCCTACTTCAAATCTTCAATGGTCTCCAAGTTGCATCAATCTCCAAATCTCATAAAAACTAGTATTTTTCTCTAATTTACTCTAATCTAATTTAATAAAATTCTCTCTAATCTACTAATATTCTCCTCTAATCTGTGTTATTCCCTTCCTTTTATTAGCCTTTGTACATGTTTTTAAGTCCTCTTGGAAGTCCTTGAATCAAACAACTCAAAACAATCCTTTTCGGACTCAAATTCGAACAAAATCTACTCATTCTCGCGCATACCCAGCCCCGGCTGGATAGTAATCTGCTAATGCTCCCAGACATCCAGCCCCGACTGGATCCTAAGGCTAAAAATGCCCAGCCCCGGCTGGGTACCAATCTGCCAACACAATTTTCTGCTGGAACCTCCTCTGCTAAAACTGCCATAACGTTTGAACCAGGAGGAGTTACGGGGACCGCGACCTATCAAATCGAATCTATCGACGAGATCTACAACTTTCATTTTTTGAGCTTTCAGAAATAACAAACTCATGATGGTCAAAATTGGACTGCAAGTGACTGCTATGCAAATGACCACCCAAAACGGTGAAGTTCAATGACGTCCGTTGGTAGAAATGCCACAACTCTTTCATCCGAACTCCGATTGGACTGATTCAAGATGTTCTAGAAAGCTAAGAAAACGCTCTACAATATAGTCTAAGCTCCAAGCCAAGAACATGAAATGACATGAAAGCACAAATGATATCCGGCTTGCTTTTGTTTGTATTTTCCGTGCTTTTCCTTACCAATAATCTCTCACATCGCTTCCAAATGTATAACCTACAAAACGAACACAAAATGCATGAAAATTAACTAAGACACATGAATAAAAACAACTAATTCAAGTAAAAGATACCGGATAAGTAGGTATAAAACCTATTTATCATACCCGAGTTTGGGGTCTTCACAAAACTTCTTTTGGTGCAGACTCTGATGTCAAACTGAAATGAACAAACTTGTATAGGGATTACTTATGTGTTAGCGTTGAGATATTGTTCACAGTATGGTACTAAGGGTTGATCCCCCTAAGTACGAGTTGAAAGGTCCATAGTCTTATGATTGTTAAAGGTTTCAAGTACAACCCTTGATAACCTAGGAAATAGTTCAAGGTCTTATGACCCTAAGAAATCTTTTGAATTCTTGTTATTCATTCTTAATCCAAAAGTTGAGCTTTATTTCAGAAGTCTTTGATTCACTCGAATGTTATTATATATTGTTATTTCATTTCTATACTTGTGGGAAATCATGCTCACTCTTGCATAATAACATTGTAGTTAAGAATGAAAGGTATGATGAGCCTTCTACCAGCAAAGGCAAGGGCAAAGCTAATAAGTGATAAAGACTTGTTATTTAATTTTAAGAATGTTATTGTAAAGACTTGATGTTGTTTAAGACTTATTTGTTTTTGTTTCCGAACATATGTTTAAGGTTAATTGACCTGGGATTATAATTATTATTCAGATGTTGTAACCTATAAGGGGAGGATTTATGAGGATTTATTTCTATCTATTGCATGGTTTGCATTTTTATGGGTAGATAGATAGATGATATTTGTACAGTGAACACCAAATCCCGTGTAATTGAAGTACCCAGATTTGGGGGTGTCACAGAAGCCAAGAAAAGTATGAAGTGCAAAAATTGTGGGAGGAACCACTCGGGGGAATGCATGAAAGGAAAGAGTGTTTATTATCATTGCGGACAACTGGGGCATATGGCTCCTCAGTGTTCGAATAAGTAGAAGGGAGGATGTTTCTCGTTTGGAGCCACAAAACATCAAATCAAGGACTGCCCGAAGAAAAAGGGCGATGCAGCTAGCGGAAACCACAACAACAACGGGCTAAACATTGGAGGGCCAGCCAGTCAAGCCAACAGACCAATGGCACGAACGTTCAACATGACAATACAAGATGCGGTGGAATCTAAGGACGTGGTGTCAGGTATCATTCCGATCAATGATATAGATGCATACGTGTTGTTTGATTCGAGTGTTACCTGCTCTTTTGTTTTCGAAGAATTTGCTAAATAGTTAGACTTACCCCGTGAGAGATTAGAACACCCTATGAACGTAGAAGTGGCGAACAAGGAAATTATTCCCGTAAAATACATTCATAGGAATTTTTATGCCGAATTACTAAGGATTTAAGCTTAAAGTGGATTTGATACCGATTTATTTGGTGGAGTTCGGTGTAATCCTTGGAATGGATTAGTTATTGGATCACGGAGCAGTTATAGACTGTAAGAAGAAGTGTGTACACCTTAAGACTCCGAACAAGTCAAAGGTTGTATTTTATGATAGTAAATCGCCGAGACAATCTCGTTGTTTGATGATGGTGAAAGCGCAGAGATTGCTTAGGAAGGGTTGTATAGGTTATTTGGCTCACGTGGTTGATATTCGATGAGTCAAGGGTGAACTGAGCTAGATACCTATTGTAAAGAATTTCTTTGATGTCTTCCCAGACGAGATTCCAGGACTGCCACTGGAAAGAGAGATTGAGTTTGTTATTGATTTGGCACCAAGGACATCACCGGTATACAAAGCGTCGTATCGTATGGTGTCGATAGAGATGAAAGAACTAATGGCTTAATTACAAGAGTTTTTAGATAAGGGATACATTTGACCAAGCGTATCACCATGGGGAGCACCAGTCTTATTCGTAAAGAAGAAAGATGGGTCGCTAAGACTTTGTATCGATTACCGAGAGTTGAACAAGATCACCATTAAGAACAAGTACCCGTTGCCCATGATAGACGATTTGTTTGATCAGTTGAAGGGGGAAAAGTACTTTTTAAAGATTGACTTGAGAACCGGTTATCACTAACTGAAAGTGACGACGGAAGATATTCCAAAGACGGCATTCAAAGCTTGGTACGAACACTTTGAGTTTCTGGTAATGTCATTTGAATTGATAAATGCGCCAGCAACATTTATGGATTTGATGAACAGAGCGTTCAAACAGTATTTTGATAAGTTTGGTGTCGTATTCATAGATGACATCCTAGTGTATTCAGAGACGGAGGAAGAACACACCGAGAATCTTCGAATAGTGCTGGAGACATTAAGGAGGGAGAAGTTGTATGCAAAATTCTCTAAGTGTGAGTTTTGGTTGCAGAGAGTGCAGTTTTTACGGCACGTTATCGACAAAAATGGTGTTTCGGTGGATCCAACAAAGGTAGAAGCGGTTATCAATTGGGCGTAGCCGAAGACTCTGACAGAAATCTGGAGTTTATTAGGATTGGCAGGATACTATCGAAGATTTATTCGGGATTTTTCAAAATTAGCATCACCGTTGACCAATCTTACCAAAAAATCAGTTAAGTTCATTTGGTCGGAGAAGTGGGAAGAGAGTTTCCTAGAATTGAAGAAAAGGCTTAGTCAAACACCTGTGTTGGCTTTACCGGACAACACGGGCGGGTTTATAGTGTATAGTGATGCGTCACACAAGGGTCTTGCTGTGTATTAATGCAACATGGCAGGGTCATTACGTACGCTTCACGTCAGTTTAAAGATTATGAGAAGGGATATCCGACTCATAACCTGGAGTTAGCAGCAGTAGTTTTTGGCTTAAAGATTTGGAGGCATTATTTGTATGGCGAGAAGTGTGAGATGTATACGGATCACAAGAGTCTGAAGTATATCTTCACGTAGAGAGAGTTAAACATGAGGCAGCGCCGAAGGTTTGAATTAATCAAAGATTATAATTGTGAGATTTTGTACCATCCAGGCAAAGGAAATGTAGTGGCGGATGCCTAAGCAGAAAAGGCAGAGAGAAGTTATTGAAGTTAACCATTCAAGAAGAATTGGTGAAAGATTTTGAACGACTAGACTTGGAAATTTGGTATCCGATGGAGACCGACGTGCAATTATTTACAGTTACAGCGAGCCCAACTTTATTGGATAAGGTTAAAGAGGCACAAGAAAAGGACGAAGATTGTAATAACATCAAGAAGCGATTAACTGAAGGTGATGAATTAAAATTTAAGGTTGATAACACTGGACTGCTAAGATTTGAAGGAAGAATTTGGGTATCGTTAGTACCAGAATTGAGAGAAGAGATTTTGCAAATAGCGCACAATATAAGATATTCGATACACCCAGGAAGCACGAAGATGTACTAAGATTTGCGTCACCACTTCTGGTTTCCAAACATGAAGAAAGAGGTTACGAAATACATAAGTAGATGCCTAACTTATTAGAGAGTCAAGGCAGAACACCAACGACCAAGTGGGATATTACAACCATTAGAGATTCCAGAATGGAAATGGGAGCACATCACAATGGAATTCGTGGTGGGACTTCCGGTAACGCAGAAAGGGTACGACGCCATATGGGTGATTGTAGATCGTCTTACTAACAATACAAGAAATATGGTTATTTCCAACAGATTTATGGTCGATCGAATTTATTCATTCATAATTAGTATAGTCTCGACGGAATGTTCAGTCAGTCATAATTCCCTCGAGGATAGTACAAAGTCGACCGAATTCTGTCGACATTAGGATACGGCTGTGGCGCGAAAGTTTCCCTCCAGCGCGAATGACAACCTCGACGGAATAATCATTAAGGTCGACTGAGTGTACGTCGAAGATACATTAGTTTTGACAGAAGTATTCTCGACGGACTTCCGTCGGATTAGTAAATATTAAAACCCCAAATCCCTATCAGTAGCGCCTCACTTGGTCACAAACATCTCTCTCTCTTTCTTTCACAGTGTTGCTCGATCTCTGTCTCTGGTCACCGGCGTTGCACCTCAGCCCACCGCTCCTCCGGCCGGCGCACATCCCACCTCTGTCCGACAACCTTTATTTCTGGTAAGTGTTTTGTTTATATGTGTATATAATATATAAAGCCCCAAATTTCTTTCTCTTTATTTATTTTTAACTTGTTGGGCTCTCTCTAGTCCCTCTCATCTCTCCATTAACCATCCCCGCACCTCCTGCTGCCACACACGCACCTCCGTCCTGCAGCCTTAAGTTCCCTCCGTCCGCCACACCGCCGCACCTGTTACTGGGCTCTCTCTCTGGTCCCTCAATTTCAGCTGAGTTTGTCCAATTTAAGATTATTTTTATCAATTTATTTTAGATTTAGAACCCTATATTTTCATATATATGTTTATGCATAAATTTGGGTATAAGTTTTTATCAATTAATTATTAATTTGGATTTTAGAAATATTATGTTGAAATTAGTCATTTTTATCTTGCTGAAATGAGGATTACCCTTGAAGTGTTGTTGAAATTGGGATTATTTTTGAAAGTTTGCAATAATTGGAACTTTAATTGTTGAAATTGGGATTAATTATTCATGTTCATTTTCTGCTTTTTTTCTCAGAATATCCATTTTCTGCCTTGTGAATTGCATTATGTGAATCAATTGAAGACTTTATTTTCGACGGAATTTTCGACGAAATTTCCGTGGAAGTTATAGATGGTTTTAAATAAATCAATATTTAATTATAAAAGACAATTAGGACTTAATTTGACACTAAAATAAAGTAAAAACACAATAAAGTTTTACAAAATAAATAATATAATACAAAATAAATTAACTAAAATAAATTAATTAATTAAGGTAAATTAAATTAATAATATAATACAAAATAAATAAATAAATAAATAAAATAAAATAAAGTAAAATAAAATAAAATAATTAATTAAATAAGGTAAATTAAATTAAATAATATTATACCAACTGAATTAAATTAAATAAATTAAATAATATAACATGACTACAATAAATAAATTATTTAATTTAAATTAAATAATATAATACAAAATAAATAAATAAAATAAAATAATTAATTAAGGTAAATTAAATTAAATAATATTATACAAAATAAATAAATTAAATAATATAAAATAACTAAAAGAAATTATTTAGTTAAATTAAATTATATAATATAGAATAAAATAAAATAAAAGAAAATAAATTAATTAAGGTTAATTAAATTAAATAATATTAAACAAAATAAATAAAATTAAATAAATTAAATAATATAACATAACTATTGTTAATTAATTAATTAATTTAAATTAAATAATATAATATAATACAAAATAAATAAAATAAAATAAAATAACTAAAATAAATTAATTAATTAAGGTAAATTAAATTAAATAATATAATACTTAATAAATACTCTCCCTAATATAATACATTTGGTTAGTTTGCCACAATTTTTAATAAACTCAATAATATTCTTCCTTTAATTTTCAATACACTTAACGATAAAACACGATACTTTGTAACTTAGAAACTAGTTCGACGTTCACTCATTAGGAGTGAATGTCGAATA
This sequence comes from Panax japonicus, assembly GCA_020205505.1. Taxonomy (NCBI): domain Eukaryota; kingdom Viridiplantae; phylum Streptophyta; class Magnoliopsida; order Apiales; family Araliaceae; genus Panax; species Panax japonicus. The sequence continues at coordinate 21,983,963 of CM035111.1, forward strand.
GTCCCCAATTTGGGACTGTTACTGGATGTTATGTCTCTCACTTAGGTCGGTGCCAATGCACAGGGTGCGATTTTATAAATTTTGAGGAACTTTCAGCTGGTGTCTCTATATGTTCTCCGAGTACATATTAGACTAAGTTTTCTTGGTCTATTTCTTGTACTTGGAGACCATGGGGAGGTGCTGCTAAAAATTTCTGAAAATTGTAGAAACGTGCTTAAGATTGGCACTAGTGAGGAGACGCATCCAAGAACGGGATAGAAGCCTAACCCCTGTAGAGTGGAGATACTAGGTAAACTAAATTTCATGCTTGGACCACATTCATGATTATTCTTGATCTAATTGGGTATTTTCTTCAATTAAAGATAGATGTCGATCGGAGTTGGATGTACCGTAGGATAAAGATTGATGGGAGGGGATTAGTTGATGCGTACCATGACGGGGTGTCTAATTTTATGAACAAAGCAATAGAACATGCTGATGATCTGAACGGAAAGATGAGATGCTCGTGTCTCAAGTGTAAGAACATGATATGGAAGACTGCCGATGAAGTGAAATTTGACTTATATTCACATGGGTTTGTGGATGGGTATTCGGTATGGATTCATCACGGGGAATCAGTTGAGTTTAGAGAACTATCAGACAATACTGTAGACCAGTCAGATAACTATGATGTCATGGAGATGTTGGTAGATGCGTATGGCCCTACGAGTATTGACTCGACTGAAAATGAACCTGCGTTAAGCAGTGCTAATCAACAAAAGCCAAATAATTCAGCAACTGCCTTCTACAAGATGATATCTGAATTAGGGACCCCATTGTATCCTGAACATGACAAGCACATCAGGCTTTCTGCAGTGATGAAGCTTTTACACTACAAGAATGAGCATGACTGCAGTGAGAGAGGATTCAATGATTTGCTTGCTATTTTCAGGAGTTCTTACCTAAGGATAATAACTTGCCCGCGAGTTACTATGAAGTTAATAAGATGGTTAAGGGGTTGAATCTTGGGTATGAGAAGATCAATGCTTGTGAGCAGAATTGTATGTTATACTATGGGGAGGATAAAGATAAGGTGCAGTGTGATATATGCAATTTGCCTCGGTACAAAATCACAAAACGTGGGGGGAAGGAGAAACATGTTCTAAAGAAGATATTACGGTACTTTCCTTTTGCGCGGGTCGTCTTCAGATGCTAATGAGTTGATTTCTTATTTTGGCTCAGCAACGTGTTTTTCATAACTATATTATACATTCATTAACAATGTCATAACTATATTAAACATACAGATGCTAGACGTCGATGTCAGTGAGGGCCTAACCTCGGTCGATTAAGCCGTCCGCCGGCAGTGCCTGACATCGTTCCAGTTGATGTCGGCTCGTCTGTGTAGGTTTCAACTATCACTTATATATGTTCAATCGCGATGATATCAATTAAAATGTTCTTAATAAATTTTGTTTTCTAGTATTATGGATCCTGTCGCTAAGGCGATTGTACATGCTATCTGCCTGGCGCATCTCCCTACTAGCTGCATGCGATTTATCCAGTACTCGCGCTACGATGCCGGCTTCATGGTGACAGTGTTGTGGGAGTTTCACGTAAGTCGAATTACATATATATATATTAAATCAAGGTTCATGTTATTTAAATATTGTTCAAATAATTAATTATATGTATGTTATGTCTGTTTGATAGAGATACTATATATACGAGACCGGCATCATTGAGGCGGATGGTGACGTCGTTATCATTGCCTACATCTCGAAGAATTATGCCGGCTGACTGTAGGAGATGCGACAGATAGAAGAATCGCCCGGGACTACTTTGCGAGATCATCAGCCGCCGACAGTATCAGATCTAGCATGGACTGCATTTAAGACCAAGTCAGGGAAGATGAAGAAGAATCGAGGCAAGCTACAGGTTTTATATACTTCTGGCTCACAGTCGTTTCAGGAGGTTAAAGCAGTATGTATTTATCTTTAGTTTAGTTTAATATTAAACTGCAACTATAGTAATTTAAGTTGATATTATTTAATGTATATGATTTAGGCCATGCGGAGTAGCTTGGGCCGACCTCTTACTATGACAGAGTTTTGGGATAGAGTCCATACGCCGAAGGGCTCTACTTCGGGGTCGGCAATGTCTACAGCAGCAGTAGCTATGGGTAATACATTTAATATAATAAATATTATTTAGGATAAAATTACGTAATTTATATGATGATACCAAGATAACTCACATGTACATATATCAAATTACACGAGCGGTTTGAGAAGATCCGTAGCCAGCGTATAGCGGAGTTGCAGACTGCTAGGGGCGATGCTGAGATGTTAGATTACACCATCCCTCCGCCCGAGATTAGTTTATCTCAGGACAAGGAGACGGCTCTTTGGGTCGCGTCTCAGGATACTCCCACTAGTACTAGTGGCCGGTATCGAGTGCTGGGGTTACCGAGGATACCAGCCTATACACTACCAGGAGGTATAATATTTTTAGTTTATTTCTTGTTTATGAATAAAGAAAATTCGCCATATTATTCATGTTATATTTATTTTTGTAGGCTCTAGCCAGCGTCTGCGTCCGAGAGCCCCAGTGAGACCATCACATACGGGCGCTGGCTTAGACTATGCTTTATTCCAGCGTGTTATGGCTGCGATATCGGAGAGGTTTGAGAACGATCCAATGTTCCATCGTTAGGACCTTCCCAGTCGTTCTTGCCTCCATCAGCTTGCGCAGGACGTTGTAGCTGGTACCACCGCCGAGAGTACGAGTATCCCTCTGGAGCAGTGGGCCGCGATACGCGATGAGATTATTCGGATGGTGGTTACCTTAGTCGAGGACGCGTTTGGGCCGATGTTGAGTCAACCCTCGACTGCTCAGGTATACTATTCGTTTTAAATTCAAATATATATTCTGCATGTAATTTAATTTTCATTTAGTTATCTTTAACTGAATCATATATATTGACTAATGAGTTTTGTATCAACAGGGTGACGAGCGGACTGATGAGCGGGATGACGATTTTCATACTCCAGAGCAGCATCGACGCCCGCCCGATGATCCTCCTCACACCGGGGGCTCTACTAGCTTGACTTAGTTTATATTCTTTTGTAGTTTAAATTCTTTTGTATTAATTTTACATAACTTTTGACGTACATATTGTAGTTTAAACTTTATCATTAATTACTTTGGTTTTGTTGTGGTTTAACACTTAGCTTAATGGGATGTTTGTTATAGTTAGTTTAGATTAATGGGATCTTTTGTAATTTACCTTAGTTTAATTTACTTTGATTAATGTGGTTCTTTAACTCATTACTTTGGTTTGTTGCGGTTATGCTAATAGTAATGGGATGTTTTTGACATTTAGCTTAATTTAGCTTGTGTATATGATGTTAGGAAAACAAGTACAGGTACAAGATGTGGGTTAAATCCCTGGATACTGCAAAAATAAATAAAATATTTTAAAAAAAACATTAACCTCGATGGAATAAGGTTATTTTCGACGGACTTCTGTAGAGGTTAATGTGTTTCCCATTTTCAGCATACTTCCACGTGGCATATATATCCTCGACCGAATCTAGGGTCGACGGAATTTCATCACTCTTAAGGTGTTTTCCCATTTTTGTCAGGCGGCCACGTGGCATGCTTATCACTGACCGAATATCCTCGACAGACACATTTCAGTCGGGGATATATTAACTCCGACCGAATGTTCGGTCGACAATAAATTCTTCGAGTCTAAGTATCCCCGATCGAAAGATCGACGGACTTATTTTTGACCTGCTTATATACGACCGAATTTTTGACTAAATATTCGATCAAAAAAAAGGTTAACCTCAACGGAATATACTGATGACCGACCAAATATTCCGTCAGAAATAATCCTTTTTGTTGTAGTGTAAGTCAGCTCACTTTTTGCCAATTAAGATTAAGTATAGTTTGGACCAGTTAGCCAAATTCTATGTCAAGGAAATTATCTCGAGGCATGGGGTGCCGGTATCTATTGTATCAGATAGAGATCCGCGATTCATGTCAAACTTCTGAAAGAGTCTTTAAGAAAGAATGGGGACACAACTACGAATGAGTATCGCATATCATCCGCAGACTGATGGAAAAAGCGAAAGAACAATTCAAACACTTGGAGACATGCTCTGAGCTTGTGTGATGGACTTCAAGGGTAGTTGGGAGGATCACCTTCCATTAGTAGAGTTCACGTATAACAATAGTTATCACGCCAGTATTGGAATGCCACAGTACGAAGCACTGTATGGGAGGAAATATAGAACGCCCGTATGCTGGGACGAAGTTGGAGACCGTCGACTGTTGGCACCCGAGTTGGTATAACAGACGGTAGAGATCATCAAGGTGATAAGAGCCCAACTAGTAGCAGCTCAAGATCGTCAGAAGAAGTATGCGGACTTACATCGCAAAAAGAAAGATTTTGAATTAGAAACCTATGTGTTTCTGAAAGTATCTCTCTGGAAAGGGAAGATTCAATTTGGGAAGAAGGGCAAGTTGAGCCCTAGGTTCATAGGACCATTCGAGATTCTGAGGCGAGTTGGTGAAGTGGGGAACGAGGTAGCGTTACCTCCTGAACTTGAGCACATTCACAATGTGTTTCATGTGTTAGTATTGTGACCGTATAAACCAGACTACAAGCACGTTATCTCCTATAAACCAATCCAAGTCGAGAAAGACTTATCGTACGAGGAAGTTCCTGTCCAGATACTAGATAGGAAGGAACAGAAGTTGAGGAATAAGATTATCCATTTCGTTAAGATTCTCTAGAGGAATCACGCAGTAGAAAAAGCTACGAGGAAGCTAGAAGAGAAAATGAGAGCGAATTATCCATTTTTATTTGAGTAACCTTACTTTTGCAATTTCGAGGATGGAATTTTTATAAGGGGGGAGGGATGTAACATTCCCGAATTTGAAACTCCTTATTAATCAAATATGTGATTTAATTTTTATGAGTTTGTTTTGTGAGCCTATTTAAACCTTATATGGTTATGAATTGATTAAACGGAGTCACTAATAGTTATTTAAATTAGTGGACTAGCCCTAAGATTCTAATATCAAAGACTTGATAAGATTATTAATTAAATTATCAATTTATTTGAATATAGTAGCAAGAGTTGAACATATTGATTAATTTCAATTATGAGTAATTAATTGATAATATGTTAATTAATAATTATTATGAATAAATAATAATTAATGTGTAAAAGATTAATAATTTATAAAATGATTATATGTTTACTTGATTAATTTGTGCAAGCATGAATAGTAAACTTTTATTATATGGTAGTTAACTATATATTTTATATCGTACAAGGTGACACATTAATATGTCTATATATAGACTATATAGTAATGAATTATTTGCATTCATATGAGTTGCATAATAATATTTTATATGAAATTAATTGTGTATATATATTTTATAACCAAAGTATATAGTACGTGTATAGTATAAACAAATGTTGTTTTTGGTATTTCATTTTGTGAAAGTGCTGAGCTTTATCTTCCTTGTCCCAAATTAAGTGTCACCAAGTACATGAATAGTAGCATAAAAGCTAACTTACGTATTTTTCCAAAAAACTAGCAAGCCTAGCTTCATCTCAAATTCATCAAACCTAGATCAATTAGTGGATGGGATGTGGGATTCATGATTGAGATTACCAACTCTCACCAATTCTCTCTTAACCATTGTGCATTCTTGAAATCCTTTGGTTTGATTTGTGAGGTAATGGTATTATCTAGTTAACCATTATTCTATAAATAAGACTTTCATCTTCCTTGTTGTAATTGCTGAGAATTAGTTGCTAAGGAGTGAGTGTATTGCTGCTCAATTTCTTTAAGAGGTATAAATTTTTAACTTGTGTTCTTAGTTGGGTTTTGCCAAATTCTTAGGAATTTCTTGAATTCTTTGTTAGTCAAAGTGAATTAGCATGATAGTATGTGTTTAGAAAGTATGCTTACATGTATGAACTCTTATATTATGATGATAAACATGTTTAAATCAAAGAATAGTATAGATGTTTGATGCTCTGCAGAACAGAGCAAGCTACTGTCTCTGATGCAGGCATGACGTAGTTGTGCCTTAATTGTACTAGGGTGCAGCGCAGCTGTGCCAGACCTGCACCAGACCTGATGTGTTCTGTTATGTTTCTGTTGTGCTAACTTGTTGACACTTGGTTAGCAAGCATGTAAACTATTTTAGCACACACACATAAGCATATGCATGTGGTATGAACAAGTATAACAATGTTAATACATATGATTGACACAATATTTGTGGTCTTGAAATGAAATTATAGTTTCAAAAGTGAACTTTGTAACGAACAAATCATGTGAGCATTCTGACCTTATGAACATGATAATATGGTTTATATTGACATGAAATGCAAGACTAAAGTGATTGAACACACTAGCATACATGACTGAAAGATTAGACTAGTTCAAAGATAAGAAACATAAGACCTTTCAAAGTGAACCTTACCAAGACTTTTATCTTGTAAGTTCTGACCATTTAAACATGCATATGTGACTTTAATATATGTTGTAAATACATGAGAGTTATATGCTAATATGCCTTGTATATGCTAAGTTGACTTAGTATAAAATTCAAAGAAAATTAGAATGAGAAAGCTAATGTCATCAAGAAATGAGTAAAGTACGTTATGACCATGCAAGCATGTATATTAGGACTCATTATGCCTATAGATATATTGGCATGAACATCGTTTGGTTAATATATGGTTTTCACTTATTCACACATAGTCATGAAAGGGAAATTTCTAAAATATGAACTATGTGAGTAAAGTATACATGTGTTGTCTATATACAAGCATGACTGCTGAGTATTGAATCATCCAGTTGTAAGGAACAAATGATTACATGACCTTTTTTATGTTTTAATAACATAACTTGTAGGTTAAACTATGGTATTGAACTAAAGTATGATCATGTGTTATATGTGAAACTCTAGCATGCATGTGTGTTAAATGGTATGTGTGATTAGTGTGTTAGAGTTGGACTGAAGTCAGGAGAGCAGAAGCTCAACTATGGTCTGGCCAGGGGACAGCGCAGCTGTGCCGTCCCTAAGCATAGACCAGGCGCAACTGCACCATCCTGCAGTCATGCCAAGATGATCTATTTTTGGTCTAAAGTATTAAGGCATGCTTATATGATTACTTTACTTTGTAATGTATGACCAATATGTCATATAGTGTGTTGAGAAGCATGTTATGTGATGACTTGATTCTTTTAAGTGTAGACTCATACTAGTTTACACCTACTAATTGAAAAGACCAACTTATTAATGTTAGGTCGTTTCAACGCAAGTTTATTAAAGCGAGAAATAAATTGTAGCTAAGAAAACAGGTAAGTTCCCTAAACTTACTCCAATTATTATTGAGCAAGTCTCCTTGAACTTCACTCTTTTGTTGTGCAAGTTCCTTAAATTCTTACTCTTTTACTCGAGCAAGTATCCGAACATTATTTTATTGCATTGCAAGTTTCCTAACTTACCCAACTTTGAATGTTGTGAAAGTTTCCTATCCTTCTCATATTGTATTTGAGCAGGTTATTGTTGAATAAAAAGTTATACATTTAAGCGTGAACTTTATTTCCAAACATGATATTAAGTGGTTTAATTACCTTATAATTATTCCACATCGATATTATTTACATTCGCACTTAGTGCACTTGAGTTCGTACAGTCTTGGACTTGTACTTCATTTAAAGTTCTATAATTCTTGAACTGTGTCAGATAGAGTCTGAACCTTTATTCGATCAGACAAGTATATGAATTTTTATAAAAGCATCTAAACCAATTAATGGTAAGGATTCTTAGACTGAAAGAACACCCCTTCTATGATAGGGGAGTACCTCAGGTATCTAGTATATGATACAAAGAACAGATTTAAATGTTATGCATATACATGGTGTACGCGAGGCTGATCCCCTCAAGTAATTATTCTGTAGCCATTAACGAAAGGGTCAATTAGCTATTGATTCCATTGGAGTGTTATAGTTCAAAGTCTACTTGACTAACAGTTATTCTAAAAGCAATCATTATCTTTGCTTCTAATATTCATATTGTTGAATCCTTCAGATATTCATATTGTTGAATTCATTGTCAGATATTTTCCATTCATCATGATATATCCTTATTGTTGTATTTAAACTTGTTGAGCAAACTTGTTGCTCATTCTTGCTATATCATGAATTATATTACAGCTAAGCCCGAGACCTTAGGAAAGGACAAGGGTAAAACAAAGATGTAAGATAGTCGCCAGGAGCAAACTTTACTATATGACTAGTTTAAATTACTGTTATGTAATGTAAACCCTAATTATTACTCCCTTCTATTCATATTAAGTGTCGTTTTGGAGATTTTAATTTTATTAAATATAAGTGTCGTTTTGGAATCCCTATGCAATATTATACTATTTTTTCCTAATTTACCCCTCTATTTAATATGCTTAGTAAATGCAATTCCATGGACCATTGTGGAGAGAGAAATAATTAATTAGGGATACAAAAGACATTTTATGTTATTTCTTAATAAGTGTGCTTAACTATAAAAAGACATTTAATATGAATAGGAGGGAGTATTTTAGGGTTTGTTTGTAAGATTGTATTAAGGTTATCGAATCTTGGGACTAGTAACACCTTTTGAATGAACGACTTACGTTTATTATATTCTGTATTTTAGTTATCGTATGTTGTTTAGAGGTGGATGTTTGTATTTTATCGTGATGACCGAACCGGTGTCAAAGGACCCGGATTCGAGGGCGTCACATGGAATTACTATCAAGTTTTATTTTATTTAATTATATGTGTTTCAACTCTTAAATGCACAACTCCAAATATTGAAAATTAGAAACTCCTTTCTAATTTTATTATATCTTGGTCCAGGACTACTGGGTTGTCATTTATCGAATCACATAGGACATTTCTCTTCTTTTAATAGAAGTGGTAGCTTATTTATTGATCATACATTATCTCTATGTACAACTTATTATACCCAAGTATACTCTTTGATATACCCTAAGAGTCTTAAGGAATAAGTCAAAGTATAACTCATCATACACAAGATACTATGATGATCTCAAGTCCAATGATCACTTGTACTACTATCACTACAGGAATTCCTATTGACAGGCAAGTAAAACCCCATTAGGTATTTATTAGCGAGTCACGTTCAGTGAACTTATTTTCTAATAAGCACCTACATACTTGCTTTAGTGTCTCCACACAAATGATCATAAGATCAATTATCTTCGTCCAATAAGTAAGCAACGTATGTACCAATCTATCCGGATTCACTAATCCCAAATTTAGTAATCCAACGATTGAGAACTATTTTAGTTTTAAGCTTTCTAAGAATTTAGATTTCGTTAGAATGATCATCATCATTATTCTAAAAGCATTGCTTAAAACTATGGGTTTATCACGTATTATAAAACAGCATCATGTAGATAATTAAAAGCCTTTAATAAATTAATAGTTTTTATTAATAAATGAATAAGATTGTTACAAAGTATATGCTTTATCATCAAACATGATTGGCTTGTGTGCATACTAATTTCAGAGTCTCCCACGTCTTATTTTGCATGAACTGCAAAAAGCTTCTCTAAACATCTCATCATTCATCATTTGTTCGGTAGTGTTATATACAGGAAGAATATTATCTTCATGTTGCACGTTCCCCTGGGTGATGATTAAAGGTTTCTCCACGGTCTCATTCACTCCATTGTTAATATTTTCAGCTTCCATTCTCAAATACTGCCACAAAACAAGGGTTAATTAACAAATTAACATATCACATATTAACTATATGCTCCGACTGATAACCAAATAAGCTTAGGTATGACACACTAGCGAAGGATTACTCGTCTCTCCCCTCCTAGTTCTATTCCCCGATCTTCACAAGAGACCATGTCCCTAAGCTCTGATACCAACTGTGACGCCTCCAAAATAGGTATACATCACCCATTCTGAGCCGCCAAATACATGGTACAGAAACAAATACAACTTCATTAATACAATTATCGTGCAAAATACGACAATACATATACTGTACTGAGTTTAAATGTAAAAATTGTCTAATAGACAGTATTCAAACTTAAAAGGTGTCCTCATTATGATTATTGATACATTATTTTACAAAAATAGCGAGGACTGCTAAAATAACTTTCTAGAACCATCACTCCATACCCCGGTTAGTTCCTGCTATATTCTCACCTCCTGAGAAAAAAATAGAACAAAAACGAAAATGGTGAGCTCAACTAGCCCAGTAAAGAATAGTATGACTAAGATAATGAACAACAAATTATCGTTAGCCTTCAACAAATTAGATAAAATATAATAGACAACAAGTTTTAGATCAATATTCGCAACGAAAATAATAATTCATTAGAAGAGTTAAGTAGATAATGAAATCTACTATCATCTATGAACTTAAAATTCATCATCAATATTTTATCCTTGTAACATCAATCAATAAACATCTTGCATCAAATATTCATCTTTGTATTACGGGCCAAAGATATTTATTTGTGTCACCAGTTGGTCCTGTTCATCTTTGCACTACGGGCCAAAGATATTCATCAGGTAATCATTCATCTTTGCATTACAAGCCAAAGATATACAGTTATATCATCATTTAGGACTGAGGATGATGAAAAATATTTTAATGAAACGAATCCAGTGAGATAAAAAGACAAAGATTAAGGATTCGTACTTCGGTTTATCCAAGTTCAAAAACGCTCCATAATAAACCATAGTGGAGTAAAATTCAAGAATGAAGATCAAAACATAGATACAATCAAAGATAGTAACCATAATAGACATCTTGGACAAAGAAGAGAAAATATTATTTTTTTTCTATGAATAGTGTCGTATTCGTGAATAGTGTCGTATAGGTGAATAGTATCGTATACGTGAATAGTAATTCAGACACAAAAATGTAGAAATTCCACAATAAAATTCATATCAATATTTTGGCATAATGATATTGAAGAAAATAATATCATTTACGAAGAAAATAACATCTTTTACCTCAAAAGAATAGTACTTCTGACTGGAATATCGGATGTAATGCTGAAGGAAACTTGCACTGAATAACAACTCTTAAAGTATATAAATACTCACAAAATACGCTCGATAATATAGAGAGAGAAAACTTGTTTCTTGTGTGATTTTCAATTCTAACTAATCACCCTATTTATAGGAAAATGATACAACGCCAAAGCAGACTAAATTAATAAAATATTAATAAAAAATTTCTACGCACATTTGCTTGACCAAAATTTAGCGACCACCAGTGGGGCCCACCAATTCAGAATTATTCCACAAATTACAAAAGTGGGGCCCACCTATGTTTTAATTAAAAAATATTTATTTCTGAAACTTCAATAATTCATAACAAATAGCCCCTTTATCAGAAAAATACGAATTTTATGTCCATTCCATAGGAAATTAAATTCTCTACAACTTTTTTGATTTAAGTTTTCTCAAAATCCAAACGAAAAATGACCGAAATCCACATACAGACGATTTTCAACACCTCTATTCCGATAAAATACTGATAAAACACCTCATCATTTATTCCTTCATTTATATCCACATAAAATAAATATTTCCATATCCATCAGTTATATCCACATAAATATTTCCTTATCATATAAATTATTAATTAATTATTCATAAATAATATTACAGAATCATAATTATGACAAACAGGTCGTTCCCACGAAAAAGGGGGCTTTCTGATAAGAATTTCTCTTTATTAACGAGCAATTAGGTGATCAAACCCCTTTCCTAGAAAGAAATTCCTTAGTCATTGCCGATAATGCTATCTAATAATTATATTCAAATAATATGAATTATTGATCTGATAATGGGAAATACTGTGCAGTGACAATTATTGAAACAATAATAATATAAAATATCAACGCAGTAATTATTGAATCAATAAAATAAAATATTGAACAGTAATTACTGTAACAATTATTGAGTAGTGCCTTCTTACGTAAGAATCAATAATTCAAAAATATTGTGCAATACCGTGTGCTATTGTGCAACCACGCGTATTACTGTATTTTAACCACCGGGTATTCCAACAGTGTTAACGGTAACAATTATGTTGTTATTTATAAAAACTCAAACTTGTTATTTTCTTCATCCGACCGTTTTTCGTTGTGGGGCCCACAAATGGATGCGCCATCGTACGAATATTCTCCGAGAGCAAGAATATTTCACGACCAAACGAATATTCCTCGACAACAATGAATATTTGATAACCACTTGTTTATTTTGCAAAATTTGCACATTTCACCCATAACCAAAGTATTATATCAAATTATCACCTTATTATTTCAAAATAATGAATAGAGAAAATTTAATTTTATTTATTAAAAAATTGGAGTCTTACACAATATCATTTGGCAGATGATAATAACTTGATATATTTAACTGGCCATTATCAAATTATCAATCAAACAAATATCATTCAATCAATTAAAACTGATTATCAATAATAAGTTTCATATAAGAAGAAATAAATAAGGACAACTTAATTAAACCATTAATTGAAAATAAGGTTTAACATCTCTTAGAACTAAAAAAAGAACTTAGCCTGACATGCTCTCTTCAATCTTGCCTCCAAATTTAGGGTTTACAATATTTGCAGCGAAGAAGTCCTTAAACTTTGACTAATTAAGTCTATTTATACCCCTAGACCAAAGTCCTAAGTCTCTAAGAAATAATATTCCAAGTTCAAGCAGAATTCCTCTAAAAATACGAAGTTGAGAAAATCATGTCGACTAGCCACGCGTCCGGAAAAACACGCCAGCGCCGCGGCTTAACTAATTGAGTGTCGCAGCTCTTGGAGCGTCGCGACTCTCTACTCCCTGATCGATTTCCATTTTTCCTCCTATGCTCCCATTTGGTCCACTTAGCAATATTTTTCTTTTTTCTTCTTTTTAGTTCCAATTCTTCCTGAAATCAAAAAACCAGTTAATAAATTCATATATACATAAAACATATACTAAATATAAATATAGATATAAAAGAATGAAAATGATAAAATATTATACACTTATCAGTTCTCTCCCATCCTCTGTCATCCCTCATTTTTCTCTACTCCCAAACTATTTAATTTAGGACGTTTTCATCAATAACTCCTTTCTTTTTTATTCTCCCATTATTTTATTTGCACTTAAGAGAGTGTTAACGCCAAATTTTGTACGCCTAACGAAATCATACAGTAGGCTAAAATAGCGCCAATGGTTGATGGAGTAATTGTTGTGAAATCAAACTTACGAAATACACTCACATAAACATAAATAAAGAAATATAAAGTATGAATACAAGAATTTACGTGAAAACCCAATTGAAAAAAATCACGGAGAGAGAGAGTAATCCACTATAATAATATTGGGAGCACAAGTTGTGTATTTGTGTTGTATCTCTTGTGCCCCTGTCATATTGTCTTTTTTTTGTTCCCCTTTCAACCGTAACTTGTAGTCGTATATATAGAAGTCATCTCCATCCGCATCCAACTAGGAGAAGGACTCCTTATCCCTCCAAATAAGGAAATGCAATCCTATTTTAATAAGGACTCTCCCACATATAGGCCATCATCAAATCCGGACCATTAAATAGATTGAACTGCACCATGACTAGATCCAAATAATCATATCCCAACAAAGAGTTGTGCGAGAGTAGGAGATGAACAATAATAAGATAGTGATGTTAAGAAATTAAGTTTTTTTTTTGCTCTCATCCTATAGGCAATTTTAAGTGTTCTTATATTCAATTTGGAAAAGTTTGATTGCGAGTGTCACAACTAATAATTATTATTGTGTTTGATGACTATATATTGATGATCAATTGACAAAATAGTCCTTATCTAGTTTAATGAAAAAACAATAATGCAATTGATGAAATGTTTGTGACACAATCTGTTCGTTATTAAGGATCCTGATTCAGCCAGTGCAAAATGTATTTGTCTATTTGGCCAGTGTATAAGAATAAATTGTATTTGTATATATAGCATAGAATAACATATTAGATGACTTTTGTTATATAAGTATTAGTACTATGTGTCAAATGTATTGCGTGTATACATAATATGGAGATAAAATAGAAATTTTATAAAATTAGAAGAACTAAATAAAAAGATATAAAAAATTAAATGAAAATAAACAAAATAATAATAACTAAACTTATACAGGTAAGACATAACGGTTATATAAATTATACAATTACAACGATTTGTTATATAAAATACAACTTATTAAGGCCCTTTTATATACTATTATCTTCTCTCCTTTTTTATTTTTTATTTTTTTTCTAGGGAAGAATCCTAACGTCTATGTTAGATTTGAGGAGGATTCTTATTTTGTCGATCTCCTCCCTTCGATCTCCTTATTTTGATCTAATAAAGTGTTCTCTTTTTTTGAAAAAATTATTTTTACCCTTTTGTGGGACTGGTTTTTTGCATGAGATTACTGATTTTCTCATCTATTGGGAGATTTTTCTTTTTTAGTTTGGGATTAGATTTTGCTTTCTTTGCGTTTGGAGATTTTTTTTTGTTCGTGAGATTTTTTTTAATTGCATGAATTGTTGAAAAATAAATTGTTCAGATTTAGATGTGTCGCTGTCATGGCTACTAGTTTTTTCATTGTCCGTATTAAAGAACGGTCAAATTTGCGTATTCTATAAATATTTTGGTATTATGTTATAACTATATTTCATGAGTTTTTATAGTGTCACTATTACTGTTGTTGATACGATTGACCATTTTTCTTGTATATATGTTATTGTTTGAAAGAATTACTATTTCAATTCTTTTATTATAATTCTTTCATCTTTTGTAACAGAATGCAGTTTTAATATATTTCACTCTTTTGAACTGTTTGATAAAAAAAATAATGAAATACAATTTTTTTTATATAAAAAATGTCCAAAATTTAAATTATCTGGAATCAAGATCTGTTGTAACCACTAACCAACATAACTATCCTATTACATTCGATTTTGGCATTTGTTTACATATATTCTTTTATATATTTTAAAATTTGAATAACACAGCATATCTGCACATGCCATAACTATTATATAAACCTTCACATATCTTGTTTTCCAAACACACTAGAGTATACCATTTTGCTCAAAACAAAAGCACTAGCACTAGCACTAGCACTGCTGCAGTGCTGTTTGCTACCATTGCAATGGCTCTATCAATGTTTTTGTGCCTTGTCCTGGCGCTTGTAGCTGTTGTCCCAAAAGTCGAGTCTCGTGCATTCTTCGTTTTTGGAGACTCACTAGTCGATAACGGGAACAACAACTACTTGGCCACCACTGCTCGTGCTGATGCACCTCCGTATGGCATCGACTTTCCTACACACCGCCCTACCGGCCGTTTCTCTAACGGCCTCAACATCCCCGACCTTATCAGTTGAGTTTCCACAGTTTACTAAATTCTACGCACATTATAAGTTGTTATGTATGTATTTTTTGGGCTCTCACATTCTATGACATTTTATTAAATCGCCATAGAAATGTGACATTTATGTTGATAGATAGGATGACTTTTTGTAACTTGATTCTAGATAATTCAAAATTTTAGCGTTCATTTGAACAATCTATATGAAAAATAAGTTGCATTAGCTAGTATAACATATAACATATAATCACATGTTACCATCAACCTTGGTTTTTATTTTTTTCACTTGAGAAATTGACCTTTATTTTTAATTAACTTATGAATGTCACAAATAACTAGAAAAAGAAGTGTAAGAGAAGAATTCAAAATCGAATCATATTAATTTTTGTCTAGAATGTATTTTTCCTAAAGATGGTCATTTTCCATTAATACCATATACAAAATCAAACTAGGAAATTGAAATTTCCATTTTCTATCTAGTTTCCCTCCATAAATAGTTGGTGGGACCTTTGTTTATCTGAGATTGAAAGTATCATATTTTCATGTGAAAATATTAAATTTTATCAAACTAATACGTCCGTAAGTGTATACAATTTATACGTGCTAATACCGTTTAATTTGACTCAGGTGAGAGCATTGGTTCGGAACCCACATTGCCATACTTGAGTGGGCAGCTCAGAGGTGAAAAGCTACTTGTTGGCGCTAATTTCGCTTCTGCCGGAATTGGAATACTCAATGACACCGGAGTCCAGTTTGTAAGTTTAATAAGATTTGCTACCTTATTTTACCTCGTTAGGCATAACATATGGTTTTTGGACTAAAATGTAAAATGCAGAAGTGACCCTTTAATATATCGCCTTATAATATATGATTTTTCAATTTTCATAATTTTCAAATACTAAAGTACTCCAAATACATATATTTCTTAAAAAACAAATCGAAAGTTATATAAATCGGTCTCTCTAGAACAACTAAATCAATATAAAGTGTGAGATTTGACCATTATAAAAATTGAAACACGATATTGGCTTCAACGTGACAAATGAAAGTTCAGTTGTATATTTCCTCTGTTTTCGAGTTTTGAATAGAAAAAAATAAAAAATCTAAAGAATAAATTTTAAAAATAATTAAAAATAAATAAAAAAGGAATCAAGGGAATGAAAAAGAATAAAAAAATGAAAATTGGCCTAATTAGGCAGAAAATTAATTAGTATTCAGTCCCGTTTTGTTTTTTAACATTAAGAATCTAGGGAATACATTTTGCAGGTAAACATGATCCGGATGCCCTTACAATTGACCTACTTCCAACAATACCAACAACGAGTGAGTGCTCTAATTGGACCTGAGCAGACTAAGCGACTAGTAAACGAAGCACTTGTTCTCATCACTTTAGGCGGCAATGATTTTGTCAACAATTACTTTTTAGTTCCATACTCTGCTAGGTCTCGCCAATTCACTCTCCCGGATTATGTCCCCTTTGTGATCTCTGAGTACCGGAAAATTTTAGTGGTAATTAATATTCTGTCTCTGATCTCTTGTTCTTTAATTTTCATTTTTTTATTCTTTTTCATTTTTTGGTTGTGTTTTTTATCCTTTATATTTTAACCTTTGGGAGTTAGCCGCGGTGAGCTAACAACACCTTGGATACGTAAAAGAATAATATTATGTTAAGAAGGGTTTAGTTACATTATAAAATCACTTTGAATATATAAAAAAATATAAATATATTATGCGAAGAAGTATTTATTTACATTATAAAATTGTTTTTAGTTTAGAGATTTTGAGCATAAAAGTATTTTCTAGAGATTAAAATTTGGTAGTTAGTACATTTGAAAGGAGTTGAAGTTTAATACGTTGTTACTGTATATATAAACGGTGTTAGAATTATGACATTATTTATATGAACTTGATATTTTTATAATATTTTTTAATATTATCACAATAAAAATGTGAATATATAACGACGGTGAAAAGTCGAATTTACAAATGTCTCAAGATTAATTTTTAAAACTCAATAATAATCTTATAATATCTGACTAATGGGGTATATATCTCCCCGTAAACTGCTTTCAAATTTATATTTTTTTTACCAAACCCTAAATAAATTTAGATCATTAGATATTGCAAATAGATTTTATAAAATTTTCTTTTTAGTTTGTAAGTTTGTGGTAGGAGATATATATGTCAGAGTCCAGCATGGGAAAGGTGATAGTAATTGTGTTTCAGTATATGGTACGGATGAAAGATAAGGTAGTTGAACCTGTGCTGTGTCACTGCACGGCATACTAAAGGTAGAAATAAATTGGGCCATGTGCTATTGTTATTGTAAAACATCAATAACTGAGGACTGAGGTACTAGCTATACTAGAGCGTTACGGTTAACTTGCTTTTCTTTTCATTCAATTCTTATTTAGTATCATATTTATGAGAAATCGACCACTATATTTCTCTCTTAAAGAAAAAACATAAACAAATCACACAAGAATGGTCCCATATGGGGTTAAATTTAAAACCTCCTTTAATTTAGAGTTCAATTAAGAAATAATTTACATCTCAAGTTTCGTGATGAAGCAAATTTTGACTTTAATACTACTTATATCTCCAAATATATGCAGAGGGTCTATGAACTTGGAGCACGTAGGGTTCTAGTGACGGGCACGGGACAATTAGGTTGCGTTCCAGCAGAATTAGCGCAACATAGCATAAATGGTGAATGTGCGGTTGAACTACAACGTGCTTCAGCATTATTTAACCCACAACTCGTCCAGATGATTAATGGACTCAACAGTGAAGTTGGTAGCGATGTCTTCATTGCAGCAAATACAAATGAAATGCACCTCGATTTTATCGCCAATCCGCAACAATATGGTATGTATGCTTTAACATGTTTATGATAATTAAATGACTAAAATGGAAAATTGACCTTTTAGTAGGTTAGGTTGTGATAGTAAGACTAAAATGCAAAATGGTACCCCAAATTTATTAATTTCTGTAAATATAGTATCTAAATTTATAATATAGCAAACTGCTATTTCACGGTACAATTAGTAATGCTAAACTAAACTTTTGGGTCAGTTTTGCGCAATCAATTATTAACTTATTAAGTACAATTTTCCACTAACAATTGTACTTATAATAAAAATTATCTTATTAGTTAACTCAAGGACCAAAACGTCATACAAAACAGTGAAAAGTTTTTCATTTTAGTATGATAATATTGTTTTTTAGTTATTGTAATTGTTATGAAAGTGAATGACGATATCATCACAATAATTAGAGATTATTTTTGTATTTTAGTCTAACAAAATTGAGGTAATCAAATGAATTTCATTTACAAAACAATATTTTATAATGAAATTATGTTTACTACTTGGGTTTTTTTTTAATGAAATTACTTGTTTGCTGATAAAAAAAATGATTTTATAAGCAACAAATAGATTACAATATTTTTTTGTTAATCGAGCAGGATTTGTTACATCAAAGATAGCTTGTTGTGGGCAAGGCCGATACAACGGAATTGGTCTATGCACGCCGCTGTCCAATTTATGCCCGAACAGAGATTTGTATGCATTTTGGGATCCATTTC
Organism: Panax japonicus; assembly: GCA_020205505.1. Taxonomy (NCBI): domain Eukaryota; kingdom Viridiplantae; phylum Streptophyta; class Magnoliopsida; order Apiales; family Araliaceae; genus Panax; species Panax japonicus. The sequence goes on from CM035111.1 coordinate 22,003,009, forward strand.
ATCCTTCCGAAAAGGCGAACAGATTGCTTGTCCAACAGATTATGACTGGCTCGAACAAGTATATGACTCCAATGAATCTAAGCACAATCATGGCAATGGATTCTAAGGCGTGATTTCATCTATTAAAGTTTATTAATTTCTTATGAAACAATTAATTGTTTGCCTTGTGTGATCTTTTACATAATTTGTGACTTTTTAATGTATTATTTTGTTCAGAATGTGATTATTGGTCATATTCCTTGTCAAAACTATGTAAACGATTAGTACTATTGATGGGATCATTTAGTCTAATAAATATTCCCTCCCATGACAAAAAGTCTTCTATTAATTTTTAGAGTAAAATTAATTATTTTTAAAATGAATAATTAAATAAATATATTTAAATTTTCATAAAAGAAAATATTGATTATAATACTAAATTATATATAATTTCTAAAGTTTACGGGCTTTTTGCCATAGAACAATAAGATACATTGATTTAGAAATGGCCAATTTGACCATAAAAATCAATAAATGACTTTAATCATGAAATAGAGAGGACTAAATTTATTTTCATGTTTACTATTAATTCAGTTTAATATTACTAGTTTTTGTGCAAACTGCTATTGTTGATTGTTTGCCCCGTGTTGAAGTGTGGTTTATTGGGTCCATATGATTCGAGGGAACCATGCCACATGGCTGGATGGTTGTATTGGCGAATTGGACGTTTGATATTCTAGAAGGGTCAAAGTCTAAATTGACTTGTGATCTCTCGTCTTATTTGACTTCATATTTTTAAGGAACAAAAATCCTATTTAATTATGAGAATTATAGTTATAAGGAAAATCTAATTAGTACTCTTTTTTTCAACTTGGGGACGGGCGTGGTAAATTGAGGCGGTGTGATCAAGTTATAAATATAGTCATAATCCAAGTTCAAGGTACACATACATTATTTACTCTTATACACTAGAGCAATTTCAGACTTCCATTGTTGACATTTCTAACATGTACTTATTCTCACATCGGAGCTATCCCCCGACAGTCCGATCTTCAAGTTTTTTTGTTATGTTTATTTGTTCATTGTTCAGGGTTTAGTTCATTGTTTGGTGATTTGGCGAGCAGTCGGATTTTGGCGTTAACATTAGTACTAGAAGGAGGGTCTGATTCTAGTGTTAAATTAAAATCATCGGTTTATTGTTGGAGAATAGTTATGACGGATAAAGGGAAGGTAGTTCCAGATTAAGAGAGGTCTTCGGTCGTCCTGTCCACCCACCAGACCCACAAGTCGGTAAAGATAGGCTCGGACCTAACAATCCAAAATCAATTCCGGCAAAAGCCCAATCGACTCCGGTCCAATGACAATTATTCTTTACCCCAAGCTAAAGGGCTCTTGATTTTTGTAAGCAAGGGGTAGAAGACCAATGAGAAGAATGAGAAGCCCAGTCGGCAAAATTAGAAGGAGAGGGGGAGGTTTACCCGAAATTTCGTAGGAATCGGGAGTATACTCTATAGAGACGATCTTGGGCTCATCTCTCGGGTGGTTCACCAGAACGACATTATCGACGTAGGGCCTATTCTAGGGAATTTGACGAGGGGGTGTGAGCACCCCACACGATGATGGTGGGTGAACTCTCTGAATTATAGGCGAGACTAGCAAAGAAGGACCTCTCGAGGGACATCCCCGATCCCATAATGCAGAAGTTCATGAAGTTGGAACAAAAGATAGCAGTTGCTGCTTAACAACCCAATTACCAATCGACCCGAAGTCTCTTTTACTCTAGAGAATGATCAGGTTTGAGCTAATCTAATTAAAAAGATGCCTCCTTTGGAGACATCTGATGACACGGGCGACCTCTATGATCATACCCACATGTATGAGCATCTTATGCGTTACTATGAGCACTCAGATACTACTTAGTGTCAAAAGTTTGTCACTACACTAAAAAGGCAATGATTATGGATGACGTCCCTGCCACCCAAATCTATTTGGTCTTGGCAGGAGCTTTACAATAAGTTCCATGACCGATTTTGTAGTAACAGGAAAAGAGGGAAAGTAATAGTCTCTCTTATGAAAATAAAATAACAATTGAATGAGAAGTTTGAGCTAATACGTGAAGAGATTTAGGGAGACGATCAGCGTGGTGACAGATCTCAACATACCACATGAACTCTGATTTTTTACTACGGCACTAGATATACAGAGATCACGGAAGTTAATGAAGGATATCATGTTTAATCCTTCGAAGGATTTGTCAGAAGCTTATGATAGGGTGGAGAACTTTATCGCTATTGATGATGTTATACGAAGTCTTAAGCCACAATCACGTTGGGTTGATTGACCTTGAGATATGAATTACAATTATAATCTAAGGCCAGATGCACAAGTTAAGAAAGAGGACCGCAACGAATCTGTAGGAAACAACAAGCCTCCATTCCAGCATCGTTCTAATAATAAAGCTTACACACCGCTCAATACCGATCATCCCAAGATCCTTAACGAGATAAGTGATAAACCCTTTTTTGAGCCCTGTCCGGTGAGTAATCATACGTCGAGGGGTGATAAAAATTTATTTTGGCAATACCACCAAAGCATGGGACATTCGACTGAGGCATACTTACAGTTAAAAGATATGATTGAAAATAATGTACAAAGTGGGGAATTAGTGCACTATGTGGCCAGGCGGGAGAGGTAGGTATTGCAATAAGTTGGTGATCGGGCATGAAATTTGGATCAATAACCTGAGCAATATGAGCATCTGTGGCAGGTGGTGGATGTCATATCATGGGGTTCAGTTAAAAAATTGACGAGTGGAAAGTAACGGGGGCCTCAGACTTTGGTATGATAATATACGAAAAACCATTAAAAGGGGAACGACCTAATGCGAACACTATTATTTCCTTTTTTAATGAGGACTACCCGTCTAATATGGTGGAGCCACGTGAAAAAACATAGGTTATCACTGTGCAGGTAGGACCACTTGATATAAGGAGGATCATGATAGACAACGAGTCTTTGGTAGATATTCTCTATAACCATGCATATCAAAGGATGGATTTAGAGGGGATGAAGATAGAGGCTGGGCAGGATTCCCCATTATATGGGTTCAGGAATGACCCGGTGATAGACTCCATGGCATGCTTGCGTGAGACAGTCACCGCTCGTATCGTTTCTAGAAAAGTTATAGGATGAATTGCTCACAACACCATAACCCCTTGTCTATATGTAGACGGTAATCTCGGTACTATTTCTCATTTTAGTAATTATGCGTTGAATGAACATCAATGACACATTCACCCCCTAGCTTATATTGAAGCAGAAATCTTGGTACAATCGACGATTGATGCGGTAGAAGACATCACACATAACTATGTATTGTTGTATGATAAGTCAATTTAAATCTCAAAGAAAAACTAAGAAAATAACTTAGGAACTCTTCAAAGAACCAAAAGTACAGAATAATCTCACAAGAGTATAAAATTAAAAATTTATTAAATCATGTGTATGAATTACGTTCATATAGCTTATTTATAGTAGCTATAAAACCCTAGAATCCTTATAGTTAATTACAAGTAATTTAGAATCAATCTCAAAGCTAGAAGTAACCTAATTACGATAGGAAACTGAAATATGCTGAAAATAACTAATTTAGAAAGTAAATCTGCGTCCAAATCTGCCAAAACGCGTCAAAACCCCAACTAAAACCTGACCACCTCGTTGGGATGAGTTAAGCTGCCTGGGGTGAGTTAAGCTGGCTGGGGCGAGCTTAGAACTTGATGAATCAAACTTCTATAGAGAGGAACTTTCCTGGGCGAGCTCAATAAGCTTGGTGAGCTCGCAGTTTTCAATAACAACATATTTTTTTGCTTCCTGGGTTAGCACGCTCACTTGCATCCTAATTACGGACTTCTCAATCTTGGAAACCAGCTTAATAACCTTTTTACTTAATCTAACCTCGTTCCAAACTGATTGAATCAATGATGAATACATTGTCGTATAGCTTGAATTCCTTTCCATTGTTCCGTGCATTGCATGATGACTTAGCTTGCGTTAATTCGCTCTTACTAAATAGATGGTATCTAGTAATCCCAAATCACACAATTGATCATCTCCTCTTCGTTCATATGAATTGAGCTTTAATGGAAGTATACTTGAGTACTCTTTAACCCAATCACAAAAGATCATTTGTTGAATTCTCGGAGCTTGAGTTGATTTGTTGTTGTTCAATGCGAGCTCGGTCAGGATCATATCAACAGTCATCTCGTGCAGATTCTTTGACTCTCTGATAAATGTGGTCTTGGCATCCCACTTATTGGGTATTGCTTACATGAATTTTATATTCAAGTCTCTATTTTGATACCGTTAGAGTTTTCATATTTAAATTTGATGATAAATAAGCTTAATGTATATCTATACCAGTATGATTTGTATATTCCTTATAAAGATTTGAATAAATGTACAGTACTTATATTAGAAAGATTAAATAATGTTAGGTTGATCTTGAAAAAGTTGTCTTGATGTATAGTTGATAGTTTTTTGAATATTCGTAAAGATATTCTTCTATTTTAAAAGAAGGATCGCAGAATAAACATAAGATCACAATATATCAAGTGGATCGCAGAACTAATTGGAGCTATCGTAAAGTTCACTTCAAATCGTAAAGCTACTTCAGTTCGTAAAATGGACAAGTGAATCTCCGAGTCAAGCAAATCTAGTTGACAAGGACCTGATCGTAGAGTAGCCAAGTCTGACAAACTGAATGACATTGAAGTGTTGAAATCAAAGGTCTCGACGTACTCTCTAAATATCCTTGGTGGAAATCGAAGATCATAATATGTGTGTACCAGCTAGTTGGCAACAGTGACACGTCAAGGGTGTTAGGTGAAAAAGCATAATGATGTGACAAGCAAGCAAAAAGGAACTATAACCTAGGTTTAAAATGTCAACATCAAGGATCCTAGAATATCTGAGGATTAAATGCACAAACGGGCATCTTGCAACGGGAAGATTTTTAGCAAATTATAAAAGGCAAAAAGCAGTCAAACAAAAAAAGAGGAGTAGAGGAATATTTGTGACGCTCCCAAATTCAGATACATGTACCTCGAATCTGATGCTCCACGATCTAACTTATACAACATACTAATAACACACACATTGGAATAATAGAATAATTTATATTGATATAACATAAATATTCTCGTCCCAAATCTCGCAACCATTAATAAAACGATACATAACTTAATCCATAATATAACTTAATACATAACCATAATTAAGTCTTACTACAACATAAAAATTTAATTCTAACATAGAAAAACAAAGCTACTCCGTAGCCTTCGTGGTCAACAAGTAATAAAGTGCAAGTAGAGTATCGTTCCCACGAGAAATTATAATACAAATTACCAAATATTAACTCTTAACCAAAGTAATTTTATTTAAACAATTAATTTAGTATTATGAATTAAATTATTTAATTAAACTAATTCTAATTACCACTAGTTAAAAATTAGATTATGGAGATTTAAGATCACAACTTCACTTATTGTTTCACTTAAATTGATACACTTCTTATCAACGATGCTCAATATTTTGAATTGTTAACCAAGAACACATAAGTAAATATGATCATCTCTCAACTCATCATATTCAAATAAACTTAAATCCACAATTGATATAATTAAGCCAAACACCCTAATTAACTAATTCATTATATCTCTATGTGAATTACAATTGAAAAGGATTTTAAGCATAAGTTCATTATCAGATTACATACAATGCTAGGTATATCTCTATCCTAGACATAAATTATGAATTCCAACGCCATTTGAAAATATAATCACATGCTATTATGATTAGATCTAAATCTATACTTCATCTCTCGAGTTCATATAGATTTTCACGGTAATTGTTAGCTATGAAATTAAGCAATTCATCACAAATCATAATAGACAATCCAATAATAATCACAATAATTAATAGAGAAGCATACTAAAAATAAACTACACAATAAGCTCCATTGTAATCTTAAACAAAAGATTTAGTTCATGATTAATGAATTAAAACTAAGAATCCAAAATTGAATAAACATTGAAAGACAAAAATAAGAGTAGAGTGAAGAATAAATCTGTTGTCAGCAAATCCCCATCTTCCTCAAGCTCTTGCTCTTGATCTTCAATGGTCTCCAAGTTGCTTCAATCTCCCAAACTAATAAGAACTAGGATTTTTGGTCCTAATCTAATCTAATATAATCTAATCTCATGGAATTATATCCTCTTTAGGCTCTGTCATAGCTGATAAATAGACGCCCAATAATGTCCTAGTCCATGCCAAATTGTTCCAACCACGCAGTTGCATAATTAAACTTGAAGTAAAACACTTTCTCTTTCTCTTTCCCCGTACCCCCACCGCGGAGGGGGGTGCTTTTTCTTTCTCCTCATACCCCCTCCCCGGCGGGGGGTCAATCTGCAGAAGTCCAGTTTTAGCTCCTTTTCTTGCTAAGTTTCGCCACGAAACCACCTTTTAAGTCCAAATGCTATGCCACCATACCTAAACATAAAATAACACTAAACAAGTAAAATGAATCACAAAAATAACAAATTAACACAGTTTAAGCTCGAATTAGAGGCTAATTCGTAGGTATAAAACCCACTCATCAATTCCCACCATGTTCTGGCTTAACTGACATGTTTAAGGAAAATAAGAATGAGCAACAATTTTGGCCAAAAAATATAACAATAAATGTGAACAAACGTATATAAAGCTCATAATCTCAAAGGGTATAATGATAAATGATAACTCAGGAATTTGAAGAAGAATGTTGTGAACAAAAAAATATCAACAGTTCCAAATCCCTCCTTTGAATTTAAATAATGATTCGTTATAGACCGAATGATTATTAAAAGAATTCAAAGGTTTCAACAGTTTTAAGTTACTGAGTATTTACTAAGCAGTCACTAAAGACCAAGAAATCCTACTAGGATTAACCGCATTTTATTGATAACTCAATATAAGCAAGTATAATATTTGATCAGCCCAAAGTACCATATGTTATGCATAACACTTAAACATATTGTTCACACGTGTGTTGGTTTCCCAACATAATATATTTTCCTCTTGTATGAGGGTTTTTCATCTCAGTAGATTATAAGAGTCCGCATCGGAGCAATTGATTTGGATCAGTTTTTAACACATGATATTAGTCTAGCTGAGTGAAATGGCGTAGACACCTTTCTAAATGTATTTAGGAACAATTCCTTTATCCAATGTTTGCAACATGATTCAAAGAATGTAATTATGATTTAAATCAAGCTTCATAGTATGAATAATAACTTTCAAGAGTTTATATAATACAAGAATCATTCTAACAATTATTTACTCGTACGATCAATAAGAGTACAAGTTAGGTACTTGCCTGAGTCGTTGACTATATCCGACCTCAACTTCTTATCCTTCAAATAACATATATTTATTATAAGGGTTAATCTCTATCAACCCATAAATATAAATTATAATCGATCTAACACACTAGCCTTAGGTGACTAAGACTTCACAAAATAATTCATTTAATTAATTGTTACTTTATTTATCACTCTCTTTATCTTCTTATTTATTTCATAAAAAAATATTTTATTGTATTAATTGTTCATTTAATGTTTCACACCTTATTGTATTCATAAAGTATTCTTACTTCATTTATTTAATTATTCTTTAAGTAATTTCTTTAATTACTCTTCATACTTTATTAGTCCACAATTAATTTGTTATTACTTTGAGTTATAATTAGAGATTTCTCTTTATATCACTCTAATTTTTTATGTCTTACTTGTCCACAATTAAATAATCTTCCAAAGTATTTAATTGTTTATTATTATTATTATTATTATTATTATTATTATTATTATTATTATTATTATTCCATAGTTAAAGTAATTATTAACTTTTAATATTACTTTAATTGTACACAATTAAAAGTTATTAATGTAATTTTAAATTGTTGACACTTCATTAATTTTACAATTAGAAATAGTCTTCGCTATTATTGTAGTTGTTATTTTTTATTAAACCACATTATTATTCACATATTTTAAGTTACAATTAAAATAAATACTATTTTAATTGATTTTTAATTCCACAATTAAAATCACATTTAGTTTTAATTGTTTAATTTTAGTTTAGGAATTCATTAATATTAGAAAATTTGTAATGTAATAATTCACAATTAAAATTTGTTTAATTGTTTAATCATCTTTAATTAAAATAATCTTTTAATATTATTTTAATTTAGGAAAATTTTCATTTCTGACTAGGTTTGACCCGACCCGACTCGGTCCACTATGACTCGAACCGGTTTGACCCAGATCCAGGCCAACTGTGAAAAGGGTCTGGCTCGACAGCGCCGGGTTTGTGCTTGTAGGCGACGCGACAGAGCCAACCTTCCAGGGTTTTTATTACAATAAATGGCTATGGCGCGACATCACTGTATAGTGGCACGACAGCGCAACGCTGGTTAGGTAGGGTTTCCAATTTGGCTCAAAATCAACCTGGCGCGACACCGCTGTGGGGTTGGCGCGGCAGCGCTAGCCATCAAAACCTCCAATTTGAGTTTTTGATTTTCTTCCTCTTTTTATTCAATCTATCATAACTTGTTCATTTTACATCCAAATGAGTTCAAACCACTTTCATTATCGTATAAACTTACATATCTTCAATATTTGATATCTTGAATAATTTTTCAACATATTTATTTAATCAAATTATTGATTTTTCCAAGCTAGGGTTCACACTTAGACATGTTTTACTACACATTTTGCTACGAGTTCGTTTTACATCTGAATCCGATGATTCCACTTGGGTTATGTTCGTATTTCATAGATTTTTAACATAAAATTTTTAGATCAAACATATAGCTTACACATTTTATGTGACGCCCCCAAATTTTAGTATTTTCTAACCCTAGAGATGGTGCTACGCGACACTACAACATTCATAACAGTTCATCTATATAAACTTAAAGACGTGAATATAACAATTATTACCTCATATCCCAACATTCTCCCAAGTTTCTATAACCATTACATTCATCATTTTTTATAGTATTAATTCAATACAAAAGTAATACTAATCTATTACAGGATAAATATTTATCCATCTTAGCATTTCCTTTATCTTTACCGGATCATTCAATTTGTTCGTTCTTAGTTTCAATAATATAATTCAAGCAAGGAATGAGCATTAACAAGCTCAAAAAGTTTGACATTTATATTGCAACAACAAAATCAAGAATCATATGATTTATCTTCTATAACTGAACAAATAGTTATGAAGTACTGTGAATAACAAAATATCACTTTTCTTTCCTTTAAAACATTTAGTGATGATAAACACCAATTAAATTCTGAGTTTGGTCAAAGACCACGAACATTCCATTCATTTTTTTTCTTTGAAAAGGACAACTCGGCACTAAGACCGCCAGTCCGATATTCCTTACGAGCACTTCTAAGTGACCAGTCTATAGTACTCTATATTGATCAACATTCATCATTAAATGTATTTACGTTTAATTTGTGACACCTTGTGTGTCAGTCGATTTACGACTTAAAAACCTTTGTTTATTAATACTCAGGCTTACCTTCGAATCCGTACCAAAGCAATTGGCATAAGATAACTATCATAAATCTTTGTCTGGTCGAAGAAAATGACATCGGCTTTTTCTTAAACAATTCATGCATATTATGTCATGAATTCACAAAGTTGTCTACCACAAGGTATAGACAAGGGTTTAGAAAACTTGCCTCAAATGTCTTCTATCTTTTACTTTACTTTACTTTGGTCTTTATATGTCTAAATGATATAATCACATTAACACATAATTATGTCACATAACAATCAATATATATTGTCATTAACATATCTTCTCCTTCTTTCTTTCATAATATATCTGAATCATTACAAATGATAACATTCGTTAGGTTATCTATCGTTCATTATGGCTTTATCACTTTTAATTGTCATAATTTACCATTTTTGTTTAGCATCTAGGTATTACAACCTACGTAATCTTAAGATGTTCGTTCAGCACGAATACGGTTCACGGATATTATTTTCGTACTTTGTGTTCATAATTTCATAACCTTTAATCAATACTTGATTGTTAAATTTAAGGTTTTAATCATCATTTAGGATATTTTTTTATGTCTAATTAAAATCCATAATCAATTCTTAAACATCTCTTAACTTTTACATTCATAAAAGCTCTTCACTATCAATTTCATAGAACCGACGGTGTCGGTCCCCTTTGTTTTTGCCACGCCACAACTAATATTAGTAGAACCTAGTATTTGGGCTGGCGCTACGGTGCCAGGCCATTTCCTTTGATTTTTTTTTATAAGTGAAATTTTTTCCAAAATGTCCACTTCCCTATAACTCGAAATTGATTCATTCCAAAGCCATTTTCTTACTTATCTTTCATACTTCAATTTCCCCCGGACATAATATTTTTTATATTCGTTAACGAGGCTTTTAGTTGGTTTATATTTCATTGTTTGTTCCTTTTACGTTCTTTAACGTTCTTCGCTCGTTCGTTCGTAATTCGTTTATCCAATGTCCGAATACGTCCATTCTCGATTCTAATAATCTTAAACTTTGTGTTCTTCAATATTCTTACAAAACCCTAGATTTTAAGGTTCATTATCATTGTTCCATTTTCATCTGGAAGTCATACTTAACTATGATTTCAATGGTTAACTTCTTTTACTGAACATTTCGTCATAACTTCATTATAGCATTTTTTACTCCGTCCCAAATGGGAAAAAAACATCATTCATTCATCTATCATCTTAATCAAGCGATAAACAACTAACTTATACACGATAGTTTTAAACTTGTCCATCAACAACAAGCTCTAAGTTTTTCATGCGTTCTTCATTAAGTTCTTAATCATTAATTATGATTTAACTTATTAAGAATTCATTAGTATTTTTAATCCACTATTATCCATTCTTATATCATCGGATGATACATACACCACCAATAAGCACTTCTCTATCAATCAAATAATAAAAATAGATGAAGGCTTGTGGTTTAAAGATATTACCTCTTGTGTTCTTGAGTTGTTCTTGCTTAATTCTTGAATTAGCTAATTTCTCATTCCTCTTCTCTTGAAATCTTGAAATTCTCTCTCTCTCTCTCAATATGCTAGAGCTTTCGCTTTGTGTTGGTTAAATTTTGTACACAAACAAATGAACTTAAGCTTTCCTTTTATAGAAATTGCCAGAGTTTGGGTAGTTTAGTTATTTGCACAATTTTTCATTATCTTACAAGTTGGTTACTTAGGTTAGGGTCTTGTGTGGTCAATCCCCTCAAGTTTCCAATCTTACATACTCTCCCCTCATCATTCACCATCCATTATCATCCAACCATTCAAACAACTTTTGAGTCACCACCTCCTTACTATTCACACCTCCTTTCTCCACTAAATATCACCACCAAGTTTCCCAAGGAAGCTTTGCTACCTCATTTGGACAACTATGTGGGTTGGTGGGGCCCTCATGGGTTGCCGTAACCCATTTTTTCACACCTATGACCCATGGTTCGACCCACGGGTTCGGTTCTTGGTTCGAACTTAGGTATAATTCAAATTTAGGCCAAACTTTGGGCTTGAATTAATATTTTATTGGACCTTGATTTAATTCTTCATCAAGCCTTCTTCTTGTTTTATTTGGGCTTGCCATAATCCAAGTCCATTAACCAATAATCAACCTTGACTTTTGTTAACCAAGACTTTGACTTTTCATATAATTCTCATATTCTTTTCGTATATACTTCGTATAATATTCATATTATATGTCGTATTATTCTGCTTATTATACTTGTACAATACATTGTATTATACTCGTATTCCTTCCGTATAATAATCATTCTTATTATATCTAATCATTTCTTTTCTTTCAATTTTCACTTTCCTTAACATCTTGAATTTAAGTACGCAAGCGAAAAAATATGTTTCCCATAAATGAATTATTATTGAATAATTCATCTTTCCTCATAATTCTAACATTACGCGTTTCTTGAAGATTCAAAAAGAATTCCCGAGCAGTTTTGGATGAATAGTGATTTTTCTCAAATTTTTTGAAAAACTTCTATTTTCGTCTTGAAAATTCATGCATGTTAAATCTAGCACATAATCATAATACTACCACAATACATTCATCCTAGGTCAGAGAATGACCTTTAAACTCTTTACACAAAAATAATCCACATATTATTACTTTTATTTAATATAATCAAATAAAAATTTATTTACACCAAAGTCTGATTTTTCAGTTATTACATTTTAGTTCATTTAGCACTAAATATCACGCTTTCAAATATTTAAATCTAGGTTTCATGCTCGCATGCATTTCCTTGTTCCATTTCAAACTTAAATCACATAGAAGGCATAAAATCATGCATTCTCCTTTCAATACCCATCCTTTTACCTTCAGATCCCTCATGATCCCACAACACATAAGACTCCCACAACTAAGCATACATTTCCTACTTAGAGCTACATATACTAACTTATCTTGCAAAATTTTAAACTAGTTTATGAACCTACCTCTTTGATTCTTTCTTTCTCTTAGAAAAAAATTTCAAGTAGCTCTCCACCTTTGATCTTTCTTTCTTGAGCTCTACCAAAATGCAAAAACTCTCTAAGCTCTCTTCTTCTTCTCTCTATTATCACTAGTACTCACTACTTACTAACACTTAGAATAACTCTCTTAATGGTTAGCAATTGAATAATGTGGCAACCTTAGAAGAAGACGTATGTGCCTACTATTTATAAGAGAATTAATATCCAACAACCTAATTATTACCCAAAGGAAAATGGTGGTTTGGTGGAAAGCTTCACCAACTCTTCATTTTAGGTACACATAGTCAATGGCCTATATCATCATTTGCTCACATGGGATTTCTCGCTAGCTTATTTAAGTTCAAAAAGTCCGCACTTTAAAATGGGAGGGATCTTAGAATGGTTGGGAGGGAGTACTACTCATATGCTACATTTTTATTTTACCTTTTTGTACATAATGCTAGCATACTTGCTTCCTACACACACACACACACACACACACACACACATATATATAATATATATATATATATATATATATATATATATATATATATATATTCACCCACATACATATTTAAGCATACTTACACTTTTCATTTCACATTGGGTTAACCCATCCTAATTTAATTCTATTTGGGCCATGTACAAATACTTGTACACTTTGACTAAAATTTAATGTTAGTTCTATGATCCACTTGGACTAAGCTTCTAACACTTGTAACTTATTCACACTAGGCTTAGGTATATCCTTTAGTCCAATACATTATTAAATCATGTCTTAATTAATCCAATTAAGTAATTAATTATGTCACACAAGGCTTATCACTTAAGCTTAATTAATTATAATCAAGCTTATCATTATCATCATTATACTTCTCAATAATCTAATACTTAAATCAATTCAAATTGAATTATTAAAATCCATGCCACGCATATATATACACATGCACTCAAATAATTTTCAAATATCTTTATTTTCATTACTAATATTATTTATAAAATTTATGGGTATTACATCATCCCCCCTTATAAAGATTTTGTCCTCGGAATTAGTACAAGGTTACACGAATAGATGGGAGAGTGCCTCCTCATCCTATCTTCTAACTCCCACGTAGCCTCATCGACATTGTGCTTTCGCCAAACTACCTTTACAGAAGGTATAATTTTATTTCTTAATATTTTTTCTTTCCAATCTATTATCTGGACATAAATTTCTTCATACATCATATTCTTTTCTACTTGAATGGGCTCATAGGATATCACATGCATATAATCCGGTTTATATGGTCGTAACACGGATACATGAAACATGTTATGGATATGTTCCAGCTCCGGAGGCACAACTACCTTATACGCCACTTCACCTACTCTCTTTGATATTTCAAATGGTCCTATGAACCTCAGACTCAACTTCCTTTTCTTTCCAAACCTTATCTTTCCCTTTCAAGGAGACACCTTTAAAAATACAAAACTACCCACTTCAAAATTTTGACTTTGACAGTGCAAATATGCATATTTCTTCTGTCGATCTTGAGTTGCTACTAATCTGGCTCTTATTGACTTTACAATGTCTACCGTTTGTTGAATTAATTTTGGTCCCAAAAGTCGTCGTTCTCCAACCTCATCCAAATATAACGGTGTTCTGCACTTTCTTCCGTAGAAAACTTCATATGGTGCCATACTGATACTCGTATGGTAACTATTATTATAAGAGAATTCTGCCAGTGATCATCCCACTTCCCCTTGATATCCATCACGTAAGCTCTAAGCATGTCTTTTAACGTTTGTATTATTCGTTCACTCTGTCTGTCAGTTTGAGGATGATAAGCAGTGCTAGCCCCCAAAATTTATACAATTCAACCCTCGAATTTGGTTGTTAACAATGCGTCTAACTTCTAATTTTACATCATTATTTGATGCCACGGTTAACAAAATGCAAAATAATTTTAAACTTTTCTGTCTTCTCTCTTTATTTCACTGAATTACAACCTTTATCATTTGCATGAATTTGAATTTTATGTAATCCATGATTCACTTTATCAGCTGTAAAATCTTACATTTCAATTTGATATCCTTATATATCGGATAATATAACTTTAAAACTCAACATAAACTAAGCATTGTAAACTAATAACAAGTACATCTTCTAGAACCATAAACATGGTTAAAGAACAATAACTTCAGGTAAATAATTAATCTTCTTGCGTTACTACTGATCTTTATCATTCAAGTAGCACGTAACGTTACCTTAAATCCTTGACATGAAAAATGGTTATTTTGCAAGAATGAGCTCGACAACTCAGTAAATCTAACAACTATAATGCATCACGTAACACATAATATCATGCTCAATTTATACATCTTAAACATACTAACACATCATACATGCTGCAGTTCACATAACAAGTATAAAGATCAATTTCCTTACTCAAACAACATTCTTTACTCCATCAACGTAGTCATAAATTAAATTTAACATTTCATAATTATAACATATATAATACATCATGCTCTTTGCAATATAATTTTAAATCAAATTCATCATCAATTCATCAATTTCAAGTGATCATCCCACTTCCCCTTGATATCCATCACGTAAACTCTAAGCATGTCTTCTAATGTTTGTATTGTTCATTCACTTTGTCCATCAGTTTGAGGATGATAAGCAGTGCTCAGCCCCCAAAATTTATACAATTCAACCCTCGAATTTGGTTGTTAACAATACATCTAACTTCTAATTTTACATCATTATTTGATATCACGGTTAACAAAATGCAAAATAATTTTAAACTTTTATGTCTTCTTACTTTATTTCCCTGAATTACAACCTTTATCATTTGCATGACTTTGAATTTTATGTAATCCATGATTCAGTTTATCAGCTATAAAATCTTACATTTCAATTTGATATCCTTATATATCGAATAATACAACTTTACAACTCAACATAAACTAGGCATTGTAAACTATTAACAAGTACATCTTCTAGAACCATAAACATGGTTAAAGAACAATAACTTCAGGTAAATAATTAATCTTCTTGCGTTATTACTGATCTTTATCATTCAAGTAGCACGTAATGTTACCTTGAATCCTTGACATGCAAAAATGGTTATTTACAAGAATGAGCTCGACAGCTCAGCAAATCTAACAGTTATAATGCATTATGTAGCATATAATATCATGCTCAGTTTATACATCTTAAACATACTAACACATTATACATGATGCAGTTCACATAACAAGTATAAAGTTCAAGTTCCTTACTCAAACAACATTCTTTACTCCATCAACGTAGTCATTAATTGACTTTAATATTTCATACTTACAACATACATAATACATCATGCTCTTTGCAATATAATTTTAAATAAAATTCATCATCAATTTTAGTCTCAAAGTAGACCAAAACATATATTTTTCAACCAAAACTCTAATCTTCATCTTTCAACTCAGTCTCATGAGTTTTATTACTCTAAAACCACTTTTAGATGATATAAAATGGATTACACAAACCCATTAACATCTACAACCAATTCCTTAAGAAATCCAATTCATCAATGAAGAACTCAAGAAATAAAACTGAAGGGTTTAGAGTTGATTCTTACCTCTTGATTCTTCCTAATCTTAGTTAGGTGATGAAGAAAATTTGCTTAATCTCCTCCTTTCTTCTCCTTAACTCTTCACCCTTCTTCTCAAATTCTCTCTAAGCACTCTCATTTTCTATGTGTTTTCAAATATGCTTCTCTAACTGATGGAACACTTAACGAGTTTTTATGCATCCTTCAGTTATACAGATAAAGAGTTACCATCAGTTACAAATACCAAAGGCCACAAGGCCATGTTTGGCTAGCTCTCTAAAAATCCCTTTTTACTTATTTTTATTAATTCCTTATTATATAGTTTATTTGTCACACTCACTACTCAATTAAATTAAATTAAACCATAATATAAGTATGATTTCCATTAAGTTAATATAACAAATTACTAAATCTCTAACTTAATTAAATTAGAATATTTTCATTCAATTAATATTATCACACTTTAATTTAATTAGTCCATAACGATTTTCATCAAATATTTATTTTAAATTCCATAAATATTCCAACTAAAATATTTATTTTATTCGATAAATATTTTAGCTATTTTCGAAACTCACAATTGAATTACATTAACATATTATATTTATATGTGATATATATTACCTCTTCATTTAATCAAAACAAATATATTTACACTAATTCACTACTTTAATTAAGTGAATTAATCACATTACTTACGAAATTTAATTAATAACAATTCTCATTGCCAACAAGGTATAATAATCAAATTATATTATTCCATAATATAATTCTAAACTTAATTAGATTAATTAATATTATTCAATTAATTTCCTTTCATAAAAATTTCATTTGATTTCTTCAATAGTTTAATTAACTATTAAACATTATCTTCCCAATATATGAAAATATATTTCTCTTTATATACACATTTAATTCCTTCACACCAAATCACATCTCATGATAAGAATTTTAAATATTAAATTCATATTTAATAACTTATAAAAATCTGGGTTGTCACATCCTTCCCCACTTATAAGGATTTCATCCTCGGAATAAACAAAACTTCCTTCACTCATTTTTCATCAAATCTCTTCCTAAACTTTATTGTTTAACAACTTCAACACTTTACCTTAACATAAGTTTTATATTTCTCAATCCATTCATTTCTTCAACAAATTCTAGGTTTTATTTCATAACCTTCACTTGAACTCAATTATATTTTGAGTATTATATATTCTTTAACCCATTCATTTCCTTTTCTAAGGATGGTTATCATATACTCAACTCATAAACATTCGGGATATTACGGTACAGACAATACAGCAGCCGCCAGAAAATTCTGAACAGGAGAACCTGGGAGATAATGGTCCACAGGAAAACGAAGAGGAAAGGAATGTATATGGTCTTGATCAACAGGTGGTTCCAATGTATGTTTCGTTGGAAAGATTTTAGAAGCAAAAACCACAGTCATTTAGTTTAGCTCCGACTCCAATTGATGCAGAGAATTGGATTGCCCACCTAGAGAATATTTTTTATGTATTAGGGTGCTCGAATAATCTAAGAGTGTTACTTGTAACTTATAAACTAGAAGGGGTTGCACAGAGGTGGTGGAAGGCGATGAAAGTAACAAAGGGTGATAGATATGTTGAAACGATTGGCTGGACAGAGTTTTGTGAGGTTTTTTATCATTAGTATTTCCCAGCTACTGATAAAAAGGCATATATTAAAGAGTATCTATATATTCGGCAGAAATATAATGAGTCCATTATAGATTTTATGATGAGGTTCACTAGGTTAACAGGCTTTGCGAGAACCTCTGCAGGGACTGCAGCGGAACAGGGGGAGAAGTTCAAGTGGTGAATTCATTATAGGTATCATTAGCATATCATTAACAACAAGTTTGTAGATATGTCAGCAGTGGCTAATGCGACTAAGAATATTGAGATGGAGTGGCATGATTTTTGCTCTTCTAAACTGGAAGGGAGTCAAAAGAGGAACATAGATGACCAGCAGAGTCAAGCTTAGGGTCAGCATGGGAGAAATCAGGGTGGTCAGTGGAATAGGAATCGTGGTGGACAACAAGGGCAATGGCGTGGCCAAAATCAGAATAGGGGTTATCAACAGTTGCCTAAGTATGGGCAAAATTGTCAGCTTCAGCTACCTTGGCATGGTCAAAATCTTTAGCAATGGCAGAATCATCAGCAGAGGTAGAATCAGGGTCGTTTTTAGAGACCAACTGATGGGGGTAACCCAAATCTTATTCCGATAGCTTCTTGTGCTACTTATGGGGCTAATCATACGGGGAGGCAGTGTCATAGAGTCATTAGTGCATGCTTTTTATGTGGGAACATGGGTCATATTACTATAGATTATACTGGGCCACGTAGTAATGGTGGAGGCGGTGATAATGATGGTAATGGAGGTCAGCGTCATGGTGGTCGGGTGTTTTCCTTGACACATAATCAGGCAGCAGGTGCACCATGTACTGTTTCTGACACTCTTTTAGTTGGAAGTCATGAGGCTTCTATTTTATTTGATACGGGTTCTAGTCATTCAGTTGTTGCTCAATCTTTTGTTCGGCACCTTGTTGTTCCATCTTAGTCCTTAAATTTGTTATGTCTATTGCTACCCCGATGAGGACTTTTGTTGTTATTTCTGATATATATCAAAGGTGTCTGGTCATTTTTGGGGATAAGATTCATAGGGCTAATAATCTTCCAATGTGTATGCATAATTTCAATGTTATTCTTGGTATGGAATGGTTGGATAAGCACCAGGCCACTATTGACTGTCAGATGAAGAAAGTTATATTTGGAGATGTGAAGTCTCTGAAGTTCGTGTCTCAAGGTTCACAGCTGAGTAGAGTGGTGAAGTTAATTTCAGCTTTGAAGGCTGGGAAATTGGTAGTAAAGGGTTGTGAGGGGTATTTGGCATTTTTGAAGGCTACCTCTAAGTGTGAGTCTCATATTGAGGATTTCCACCACATCGAGAAGGGGAGTTTACTATTGAGCTTGTTCCTGGTACAGAGACTATCTTTAAGGCACCGTATAGGATGGCACCATTGGAGTTGCAAGAGTTAAAGGAGAAGTTACAGGAACTGTTAGATCGTGGTGTGATTCGACCGAGTCTTTCGTCTTGGGGTGCTTCGGTCTTGTTTGTTAAGAAGAAAGATAGTTCTATAAGGTTGTATATAGACTACAGAGAGTTAAATAAGATTACCATCAGGAATCATTATCCATTGCCGAGGATTGATGACTTGTTTGACTAACTTCAAGGGGCGAAGTATTTTTTGAAGATAGACTTGAGGTCGGGATATCAACAGTTGAGGGTGAGAGTTGAGGATATCTCTAAGACAGATTTTCGCACTCGCTATGGGCATTATGAGTTTTTGGTGATGCCATTCGGGTTGACTAACGCTCTGACAGTGTTTACGGATTTGATGAATCGGGTGTTCATGGAATACTTGGACTAATTTTTTATTGTGTTTATTGATGACATTTTGGTTTACTCTAAGTCTATGGAAAAGCATGATGAGTATATTCGCACAGTGTTGGGGATTTTGTTGAAAGAGAAATTGTATATTAAATTCTTTAAATGCGAGTTTTGGTTGGAGCAAGTTTTATATTTTTGTCACGTTGTTTATGCTAAAGGCATTAAGGTGGATCCTACGGAAGTTGAGGCTATCACTAAATGGCCGATACCTACTACGGTGATAGAGATTAAGAGTTTTTTGGATTTGGCAGGGTATTATAGGCGGTTTATGGAAGGGTTTTCCTTTCTTACCTTATCATTGACTCAGTTGATGAGAAAGGGCACGAATTTTGTGTGGAATCAGGAGCGTGAGAAGAGTTTTGAGGAGTTAAAGAAATGGATTATGATAGCCCTTATATTTGCATTGCTGTTGGGGACAAGATATCAGGAATAAGCATGTGAATGTTATTCCGATTTACATATGATTTGATTATGATATATATGAATGAATATGCAAGTATGATTGCATTAAGAAAAGCTGTAAAGTCCTTTGATAGATAATAGAAACATATGTACAAGGACTTAGAATGAATTGATCAAATGTGTTAGGTTGATCCTACATAAGCAAAATAGCTTTGTGAAGTCCTTAAAAAGAAATGATGTACAAAGACTATAAATATAGAAAGATCAAGCATGTTAGGTTGATATAATGATGTAACAGATAGGCTTGACTGATCGTCGAGCACTGCACCAGAAATCGTAGTCTACCAAGAGAGTCAAGGAAAACTCGAGAGCTATCGAGGCAGAATCGTAGTCTCCAAGATAGTAGATCTCAGAATTCGTAGACTTCTAGGAGAGGCGAGGAAGGGTCGTAGTGTGTCGAGAAGAACTTCCTCAGGGCCGAAGTCTGCTGAGGAAGTCATGTTCAGAATCATAGAGACGGCTTGCCTACGAGTCGACTAAGTATCTGCCGAAGCCAAAGTCAAGAATCGTAGACTACACTCAGAGTCGTAGAGTCTACTGATCATATCAGAGGCAGAGATCGTAGTCGAACAAGATCAGATGAAGACAACATGCACAAGGCAAAACTCGTAGAGTGTCAAGATCTGATCTCAGAGTCGTAGTGTCTGCACAGCCGAAGCTGAATCGTAGAGTGCAGAACTAAGACTTCAACAGATATGCTCATAATGCCAAGACAGAATCGTAGAACAAAAATGATTCTCAACGAATGAGCACTCCAAGAATATCCAAAGGAATGAAGCCTCTGGTTGGCATTGAATAGATACATCCCACCTAAAGGAAACCAGAGGGCACTCAACGAATGGCATGCAAGCTAACAGAAGATCTAAGCACCAACCCAATCAGCATCAAGATTGAGTTTTGAAGCCATTCGAGATGAAGTCTTCCACAAGGAGATCAGAAGAAAACTTCTGTAACTGACTAAGGAAAGTCAGCAAGTGCAGTAGCTGTCAAGCAGGTAAAAGACAACGATCTTGGAAGTAACCTGGATCATAGTGTTTGCCAAACAAAGAAAGAACTGATAGAGTGCACATAGAGATACTGGACAGCTTCTGAAGAACAAGGCTAAATTGATTATGCATCGGGTCAGTCCATTGATGATAAGTGAACGGGAGATCACAAGGAGAAAGCGAGCTGGACACGCCACAAATTTGAAGTGTCTTACAATTCAGAAGAGGCCAGAACAAAGGAGTCAAGCCATCAGTATCTAAGAGCTGTTGAGGCAAACAGAAGTGTTGAAGCACTGCACAAAAGAAGGAAGAGGTGTTCTATATTGAAGATCCAATCAACACTATTCAAGATCGTAGTGTTGTCTCTACCAGTCAACAAGACACTATGATCAGATCCATTAAGACATGCATTAGAATCGTAGAGTTTGAATAGCTGAAGACTGAAGCATTGGCAACAGTTCAATTTGAAGGGTAATATTCGAACAAAATCTTATTGAGAGCATCGATGCAAAAGGATAACCTCTGATCGAGAAATCAAAAGGATGAAATAAAGTCTTCGACCTGTCCAAGACATTAAAATGACATCTCTGACGAGGTATGTGAAACAGTAAACTGCAGTGTCAGAAAAGTATGACATGTCACATCTGCAGTCTACCTCAGTTAACTCGAGATCTGTGAAGATATTTGAATAGCTTTCAACGACTACTTTCCAACGGAAGGATTGGGAAGGAGTATAAATCGGTAAGAGCTTCATAGATCAAGGGTTACTGGAGTTACCGAGTTTGGAGAGATGGTGGACTGATCTAACCAATGTAAATAGTGAGTGACCAATGAAGGTCTGAAGACTCACTCTACGATCTACCAAGAACACTTAGAGACATACAAAGAAGTAGAAGTGAGAGTTCTACTACTTGAAGAGTGTTCTGAACTGCCGAGAGAAAGAAGAGCATCAATGACAACTTGATGTCCATCATGGGAAGTCTCTAAATATCATAGAGAAGAGCTCACAGTCATCTTAGCAAGTCCATCATGAGAAGGCATCAAGTATCAAGAAAGGAGATCACAAACGCCATCATGGTGGCAAGCATGAGAGAGTTTCTAAGTACCTAGCAGGAGAGCTTACAGTCATCTTAGAAACCCATCATGTGAAGCCATCACGTATCAAGAGGAATGATCTTCAAGGCAGTTCATTAAGGGATCATCTGAAGTGGTTGAGTAACTGAAGAAGCTAAGCATTATGCAACACTCAAGTGCACTTCAAGGATGATCACGCCAAGCTGCTAAGTACATAAGATGTTCAGAGCATAAAGACATCTTAGCAGCTCAGCACCAACTCCAACAAACAAACAAATAACTCAACGATAAGAAACCAGGGCCTGAGAGGTCCTTGTCCGAAGGGACTAAATGAAGTTCCAAGCCTGCTGGGCTTGAAGAGTTCTTAGGGAACTAGAGAAGTTCCAAGGCCGCTGGCCTTAAAGAGTTCTTAGTGAACTAAAGTCCCAAGGCTGCTGGCCTTGCAGGAATCTTAGTGATTCAGGGTGCTACCCTTCCTTAGTGGAAATCCTGCTAGTTGAGAGCAGAAGAGTGGATTAGGAGCTTCAGTCTCTGAACCACTTAAAACCCCTTGTGTCTTTTACTTTATGTCATTTACATTATGTACATTAACTGCTATAACTGCTATGTATATTTTAACTGCTTACAACTGAACTAACTCTATAAACAATGTATGTACGATTATAAATATATCAATGAAGGGGATCTTTTACTTATTCTGTTGTTCTTGAAAAGATTCTTATGTTTGTCATATGCTAAAACATTAGCTATACAAATAAACAAAAAAAGTATTTGAAATAAAAAGGATATATTCAATCCCCCCCCCCCCTTTCTAGATATATATTGTGCTTATTGGGAACTAACAATTGGTATCAGAGCAGGTTCTCAAGCTATATTCAAAAGCTAATCGCTTTGAGTCTGATCCTAGGCATAAACATTATTCTAAATTTAGTTTAGTAGTAAGTCACTTGTTATATGCAGATGAGCTCACACATTGGAAATGTTGTGAATAGGTAAATGTGTATATACACTTGAAGCTGCTCAGATTGGTCCATGTACTTGGTTGCCATATCAAAAAGACCAATCCCTGCCCACAGTCAATATTGTAGTCTGAAGACCAGGCTAGAAAGCTCAAAAGACATCAACAGAAAAGACACAAACATCCACCAGACTGAAAAGATGAAAAGTCCATACATGCTAAGAAATGCTTATCCAGAGAAGCAAGAAGAACTTCTCAAACGTGTGTCTGGCCAACCAGTAGCTGGATAACTCAAGGACGTTAAAGAACTAAAGATGCTGAGATTTTCTTAGCTTACATCTTCAAGACCACGACTGACTGATTGAAGGTCAACTAGAGCAACAAGCTGTTAGGAGCAAATGAGAGACTATGCACATCAATGCCTAACCTCAGTATATCTAAGTTAAATGACTGACAAGGAACTGATAGTAAAAAGGTACGGTTCCTCACCAATGTAAATACGTATATAATGTTGCACCTCCTTATGAACTATAAAAGTATTATTTCAAGGAGTCATAATCTACCTAAAAAGGTGAAGAGAGAAAGTACACTGAGTTGGAAACTCATATGCTTACAAACCTTCTCTCCATCCAAGTTTTAGGCTGAAGATGACATCTTGAAAGAAATCTGAAATGGGTTATAAGAACATCACAGGCTAAATTAATCTTATGTGAAGTAATCTTTGCTGGTGGGTTAGTATATATGTACAAACTTATGTTCTAAGTGTTTGATAACGCACAGAGTATGATCTGTTCTACAAGAGTATTTTGATAATTTGTAGAAACTGATCACCTCCATGAATCAACAAGATACACATAAATCTTAGAGTTGATTCTCACTCTGTGAACACTTAAACATTGTGAACATAACCCAGAAAATGATGAAACCATAAAAGAGAATGAGTTTTTATTAAAATGGCAAATCTTACACACACTCACAATCATGCATCTCAAAATGTATTATCTAAATTAGTAACATGCATGAATATGACTGTTGGTGATAAATATGAGGATTATCCAAATATATGAGCTGAGGAACAGGGGCTTAGAAAACTAACCTGGCATGACCCATTTAATTGTGGGTACCAAAAATAGAAATGTATCTAACCTACAGGTACCTGGTCGATCCGGCCACACTAAGGAACGCTGAAGCAGAAGACTTCAGTCAAGAAGACTCAACTAGCATAAGGCTAAAGACTGTTCAGAAATGATTCTGATAAAATTTCAATATATGTCCAAGCTTGTCATTGAAGACCCGCTGAGTTAACCTGAGTGAAGCTCACATTGCTGCTAATCTGTATATGGAAACATGTCGTTCAACCAAAGATGAAAAGAGCCTTATATGCTCAAATTAGGCAAGGCATGCTATATGAGAAGAATCCTCATAGAAGCTCACAACAGAGGATCATCGAGCATCAGTCAAGAGGAACTCATTACGGGAGCAGAATTTCACAAACACAAGAATGTCAAAGAAGACTACGTTCGTAGTGTTGTCTAATAATAGTAGAGTGATCAGTCCTGAAGATATTCATGCCTACGATATAAGGAAATCTAATTGATAATGGTGATTCCAGTCAGAAGGAGATATGCAAGGCTGCCTTCTAATACACAAAGAAAAGGGAATCACATCTATCTGAGAATACAGCATCAACCATGGGGAGCAGTGATCTGTTAAGGAACAAAAATACTGAGATATACTATGAAGCAATGTACTAGCTACAGAGTCCCAAAACTTTGTGGCTGATGAACCAAATGAAGATCCATAGTAAGTAGGAACATCTCAAAATGTATTACTGATAACCTTTTAGCCACCCAACTTAAAATCGTGGAGTGCCTACGATCAAACATCTGATCGAAGTGTAGAAGCAGGAGGACACCACGATTGCTGTAAATGCAATTGTCTAAAGTTGGTAGAGGATCTCCCCATCAGAAAAGGTCAAATGAGATATCAGTACAAATCACTTCCTAGGCACTTCATCTGGAAAGCGCTTCAGGGACAAACTTGACCCTTAGATCACTTTAAGAGGTTGGACCTTCCTGAGCTACCTTAACTCAGAAAGAATGCTAAGTAATGTTCATCTCATGGACCAAGTCAGTCAACGATCGTAGAGTCGAGGTTGAAGAGAACTCCACGATCGTAGTACAACCTCAGCGATCATAGAAGCAGACTCGACGATTGCCGTCCTACCAGAGGATACTCCAGTTCACGAGGAGCTTGGGAAAATGGAACAATTGCGTAACCATTCATATTGTGAGGAGATAACTTTGAATATATCAGTGATCAAGCTATGCTGCATCAAGATGAGGATTAATGTCAAAACCACCCACTACAATGTCTCTCAAAAGATGATCGTTGAGTCTACAAAGGAAAACGTAGAGTCCGTAGCTGCCTTATCATGCTACTCTACGAATCAAAATGGTCAACGGTCAATTCACGCCATTGACACTATTTGTTTTGAGAAAAAAAAAGAAAGATATTAAATTGAATAGTTAATGGGGGAGTTACGGCTCATTACTGGGTATCGTGTAACCAATGGTTAGTTGACACATCACTGTTTATGCAAGGTTAGAAGGAGCTATCATAAAGGAAAATTCAAATTAGCAAACAGTTATCAAAAGCTATCGAACCTCTCTCCCTCCCATTTTTCAAACCCTAGAACCCTCTCAAAAGCCAAAAGTAATTAACCTTCCAGAGTCTAGCCCAAATCTCAATCAGCCATCTCTCATAAACCCCTCTAAATCAAATACCCATATTCTCCGAACTACTCAAATGGAAGACTGGCGAGTAATCATAGGCATTCAGCTCGGAACCAAGACGTTTGAAAAACCCGAAAAGAAGTTCAGAGACATTCTCGAACTTGTGAAGAAAACTGGATTCTCAGAATGTCTTGATGCTATCACTCGAGTATATACTGAGCTGATCAAGGAATTCTACTTAAATGCATCCATAAATGTCGGAACCCTTTCAACCAAGGTTAAAACCCTTTCAATCAATGCTTAGGTTTCCCTGACCTAGGACTGAGAAACCTTAATGAGATCAACACTGAGCAAGAAAAGGAGATTATGGGGTACTAAAGAAACCCCAGTTTAAAGGATATGAAGAAAAAAGAGTTTCCTGAGGAATTTGAGTTCCTTGCTGACATAGTAGTTAAATGTATACTATGCAAGGACACTGCACACAACACGGTGCTTGATCAATAGTTGAAAATCATGTCTGCTATAGTTCTGAAGAAACGAATCAACTTTGGAGTTATCCTATTTGATCAGATCACTAAATGGGTAGAAAAGGCTGAATTGAAGAAGTCTATAAAAAACTGCTTACCAAAGTGTTTCACGAAAGACTATTGAGCATTGTGCTGAAGAAGAAATTGGGAAACAAAATCAAGGGTGATGAGGGAGAACCTCTGAATGTTCACAAAGTAATATCTCCACAACTGTTTGTGAATTGGAAGAAAAACCCAAAGAAAAACAGGAGGTTGACAACAACTAGGAGCAGCAACAAGGCCTCTGCAAAGAAGAGAAAGGCAAAAGAGGTAGAAAGCTCTGAGTCTGATGACTCTGTACCAGTATCAATCACACCAGGCAGAAAGAAATCCAAAGGTGTGAGGAAAATTGAGGCTCCACCAAGAAGTCTATCAACTGAAGACAAGGATAAAGAAGAAAAAGTCCTGACTACAGAAACCATCAAGAGAAGAAGTAACAGACTGCTTCAAGGGCCATCTAGTAAGAAAGCAAAGGTGGTAAATAGACCAGCCTCAGTTTCCCAAGAAATTCCATCTAACGAAAAAGAGGACGTAGAGTCAGTCAAGGTTGAGTCCCTAAAGACCAAATCTAGCAATAAAGGTGAAGCTGGATTAATGGAAGGAAATGCAGCATCTGCTGATGAAGAAGAATGCACAAGCCCTGTGGCTAACTCTCAGAGCATTCACTCTATTGATGAAGAAAAGCTACACGATGACCTAACTGCATCTCCAAATGCAAATGCTCCAACAAGTCCAGATGAGGGGTCAAATGATGTTGTTTCTGAAGAAGAAGACCATGCCCCTTCTAACCCTGAAAGCCCCCATAATAACTCAAAAAGTGATGAGTCCAAAGAAGAAGGATTTTCCCTATCAGTGTTGAACCTTAAGGAAGTTCGTCTAATGATCCAAAGGCTTTAGAGTCTGAAGAGGAAGGAGAGTCTGACTCTCCCATAGCTGAACCTCCAAGGAGAAGGAAGAACTACATACTACAAACCAAATTTGCCTCCAAAAAGAAAAGTGATCACTCCAATTCTGTCATTGAAGTAAGTTATGATGAGTCGGTATCATAAGAAGAAAGTGCTGAAGATAAGACCAGTGATGAAAAAGATGAATCAAAGGAAGATCTTGCTGAAGAAGGTTCTGGAAATGAAATGCAGCAAGAAGGATTCATGATTGGAAATGATCAAAATGGTTCAGGCTCTGAAAGAGAAGAAATGGAGAATGATTCCAATTCTGCAAATCAAGAATCAGAGGAACCAGAATTCTATCTTATCTTCTCTTCAGCAAAAATCACCAGGAGAATAATGGTAGAATTCTCGAATGAACCACCAGAAACACCACCAGAAAAATGGGTGAACTATGGAGATGAACAGCTTAAGATGGTAAGGATGACTACATTTAATGTAGTTAACAACTGGAACAACATGGAGCTAGACTGCATGACCATCCTCTATAATCCTGATGATTTGCTGATGAGATGGTTCTTCCAATGGATGCAATGACTAAAGGCCCATACTGAAAGAGATGGAAGTTACTTCAGCTGGTGCTACTCTCATTTTCCAAGCATGGAGCTGGTGGCACAAAACTTTCCAAGGGTGAAGAATTTTGCCACCAAAATGATCAAAGATAAGCCCCACTTCAAAGTCTACCGCCATGCTGAAAATCACTATATTCCCTATGATCGTAGAGTGGACTCTCAAGGAAGAAGGATCATGACTAAGGAGATGATCGTAGAGTCTTTTCACTCTTCTACTGATGGTGTTCAAGTTCAATACCAGAAGCCTCCATCAGCCCAAGCACTACTATCTGACACTCCCTCATCCTTAAATAGAAATTGGTACTCAACGATTGTTCAGATTCTCAAAGCTTTCGAAAACCTGTCCAAGGATAAAAATCGTAGAGTCCAATCTGATGCCCAACCAGATGAGCAAATCCCTATGGAGGAAGAAATATTGAAGAATTATGATGAGCTGATTGAGAAGATATCTCTAATCAATGAAGAGATAAAGATGGTAATGACAGCAGCATGAGATAATTCAGTTCAGAACAGACTTCAAGCTACTATGCCTGATGTATCTCTCTAACTCAAAGAGAGAGACAACATCTATCTGAAGGCCATACATGATCAGAAGACAAAATATCTACAAGAACAGAAGGCCAATGAAGACCAGATCCAAGTCCTCTCTATCAAGATTGACAACATGAATCAACCTTTCTCAGTGCAACTTGAGCTAGGCCAACAAGAAATCAAGTTTGAAGTTCCTAACTCCTCCTACCTGATGGATCAGCTTATGTCCAACATGGAGCAGCTCTTCCAAATGATTGATAACAAAAAGGGGGAGTAAAAGAGGCTGATGAGTGAGTTTTATACACATGAATTGGATACATTCAAGCTTAATTTATTGTTGTTCTCAAGTCTTTTATGATGTTTTTATGTGTTTGTGTCTATTCATGCATGTTTTATATTGTTTTGTAGGAATTGGGACAAAAGTTACTTGGATCGACGTTCGGGGTGGCTAGATTCGCGTTTTCGGCTTGCCATTTACACAGCAGTCACTTCAGAGCCAATTTGACTATAGCTCCGGATATTATTTCGCGAAACTTCAAGAATGAAAGTTGTAGATCTACTTCTCCTCTTTCCAGATCATCTTGAATCATCTAAATCGGAGTTCGGACGAAGAATTTATGGCCATTTTCCCAAAGGACGTCGGAGCAGAAAATGTCAGAAAAAGGGGCAAGCGCCTAGGCGCTCCAGCCAAGGCTAAATCAAGCGCCTAGGCGCTCCAAGTCAGTAACAATTCATCTACCAAGCGCCTAGGCGGTCCAGACAGTACATTTTCAAGTGCCTAGGCGCTAGGAAGCATAGTTTTGCGTTTTGGGCGAGTTTTGACATCTTTTTGACTCCAAATTGGATTGGGTTTGTTCCTAAGCTAAAAATTAGACTTGTAACCTATAAATACATGATGTAAGGCATAAAATAAGTGGGGATTACATAGCTTAGCTTAGAGATTACATAGATTAGACTAGATTAAACACTCCTTTAGATTAGAACATAACCCTAGTTCTAATTAGATTTGG
Organism: Panax japonicus; assembly: GCA_020205505.1. NCBI lineage: Eukaryota > Viridiplantae > Streptophyta > Magnoliopsida > Apiales > Araliaceae > Panax > Panax japonicus. The sequence continues at coordinate 22,032,494 of CM035111.1, forward strand.
AGATTGAAGCAACTTGGAGACCATTGAAGATTCAAAGGAGGAGCAAGAAGGGAGCGTCAAATCTACTGACAATAGATTATTTCTTCTCATCTTCTTCTATCTTTATCTTTTAATGATTATTCAATTGTGGATTCTTAGTTTAAATTCAATAATCATGAACTAATTCTTTGTTTGAGATTACAATGGATCTTATTGTGTAGTTTATTTTAATATGCTTCGTTATCAATTAGTATTTTCTATTGTGAGGATTGTGTATTATGATTTGGAATTAATTGTTTAATTGATTGGCCATCAATTACCGTGATAATCTATATGAACTCGAGAGATGAAGTATAGATTTAGATCTAATCATGATAGCATGTGTTCAGGATTTTGTTAGTAGCTTAAACTTGATGAGTGTTAAGGTAGAGATATGTTTGACGCCGCATGTAATCTTATAGAGAACTTGTTCTTCAACTTTCTTCAATTGTAATTCACATAGAGATATAGTGGGTTAGTTGATTAAGGTGTTTAACGAATTTCTATCTTAATTGTGGATTGACGTTAATACGGTATTAGTGCATCGAGAGGTGGTTAATATTACTTTAGTGTTCTTGATTAACAATTCAGGATAGAGAATAATTGATGAGAAGTGTGTTAATTTAAATGAAGCAATAAGTGAAGTTGTGATCTTAAATCTCCATAGTCTTAATTTAATTAGTGGAATAGTAGTTAATTTATATAGTTTGTAATTCATTCGTTTAAATAAGATTGAGTTGGTTACGGGTTAGTACTTGGTGATTTTTATTAAATAATTCTCTGTGGGAACGATACTCAACTTATCACTTTATTACTTGTTGACCACGTATACTTGCGTGTTGTGCGTATATAGATTTTACCCAACAGAGGCATAGAAAGAGGCAGAGTAAGAAGAACTCAAGAAAGGGTAATGAGACCAGAAGGATTGAACACAAGAAGGCCAAGCGAAAAGCTAAAAAGAAGATAGCAACTACAGAAGTAGAATCATCATCTGAGGGGGATCCAAAAGATGATGATCATATGATCGCAAATTCTGAGGGGGAGCATGTCCAGCAAGAAGATCAGTCATCATCTAAGGGGGGAGCCAAAGGATGATAAGCCTAAGGCTGAGGGGGAGCCAGAGCCAGAACCAGAAGAAGAAGAAATGAAGTCCACATCCGAGGGGGAGCAGGAGCAAAGAAATCAAACAGATGAATAGCTGATCAATAGACATCCTAGAAGCATACATGGAGCCAAAGAGGTACATCTCTAACTAGTTAGGTATGTTCTGGATCCAGGTTGTAAAATGTCAGTGTATTAAATTTTATATCATTATAAATGACATTCATGATTATCTGTTTTAGAAATACAGTTGTTCACTGTATATAAGATTTATTCATAACATGCATATGCACTTATTATTTTTATCATAATCAAATAGGGGGAGATTGTCAGGAATAAGCATGTGAATGTTATTCTGATTTACATATGATTTGATTATAATATATATGAATGCATATGCAAGTATGCTTGCATTAAGAAAAGTTGTAAAGTCCTTTGATAGATAATAGAAACATATGCACAAGGACTTAGAATGAATTGATCAAATTTTTTAGGTTGATCCTACATAAGCAAAACAGTTTTCTGAAGTCCTTAAAAAGAAATGATGTACAAGGACTATAAATATAGAAAGATCAAGCATGTTAGGTTGATCTAATGATGTAATAGATAGGCTTGTCTGATCGTCGAGCACTGCACCAGAAATCGTAGTTTGCCAGGAGAGTCAAGGAAAACTCGAGAGCTATCGAGGCAGAATCGTAGTCTGCAAGATAGTAGTCTGCAAGATAGTCGATCTCGGAGTTCGTAGACTGCCAGGAGAGACGGGGAAGGATCTTATTGTTTCGAGAAGAACTTCCTTAGGACCGAAATCTGCTGAGGAAGTCATGTTTAGAATCGTAGAGACATCCTGCCTACGAGCCGACCAAGTATCTACCGAAGCCAAAGTCAAGAATCGTAGATTACACTAAGAGTCGTAGAGTCTACTGATCATATCAGAGGTGGAGATTGTAGTCGAACAAGATCACATGAAGACAACAAGCACAAGGCAAAAATCGTAGAGTGTTAAGATCTGATCTCAGAGTCGTAGTGTCTGCACAGCCAAAGTTGAATCGTAGAGTACAGAACTAAGACCCCAACAGATGTGCTTACAATGCCAAGACAGAATCGTAGAACAAAAATGATTCTCAACAAATGAGCACTCCCAGAATATCCAAAGGAATGAAGCCTCTAGTTGGCACTGCATAGATACATCCCACCTAAAGGAAACCAGAAAGAACTCAACGAATGGCATGCAAGATAACTGAAGATCTAAGCACCAACCCAATCATCATCAAGATTGAGTTGTGAAGCCATTCGAGATGAAGTCTTCCACAAAGAGATCAGAAGAAGACTTCTGAAACTAACTAAGGAAAGTCAGTAAGTGCAGTAGCTATCAAGCAAACAGAAGACAACGATCTTGAAAGCAACTTGGATCGTAGTGTTTGCTAAACAAGGAAAGAACTGATGGAGTGCACACAAAGATACTGCACAGCTTCTGAAGAACACGGCTAAAGTTTACACACCGGTTGTTGGGAGCAACCCATTTTTGGCTAGCCGCTACAGGTTGTAGCAGCTTATAAAAAAAATTGCATAAGGGTCGGTACAGGCTGTAGCGGCTGGCCAAAAATGGGTTGCTCCCAACAACCGGTTGCTGCGGATGGAATCCCTATATATATATATATATATATATATATATATATATATATATGGCCTCCATTCACAGCAACCGGTTGTTGGGGAGCAACTCATTTTTTTCCAGCCGCTACAGCTTGTACCGGCCACTTAGAAATTTTTTTTTAATAAGCCGCTACAAGTTGTAGCGGCTGGAAAAAATAAGTTGCTCCCAACAACCGGTTGCTGTGGATGGAATCACACACACTCACACACACACACACACACATATATATATATATATATATATATATATATATATATATATATATATATATATATATATAGTTAGTTAGTTAGTTAGTTAGTTAGTTAGTTAGTTAGTTAGAGATATTTTGGTCATTATGCTCTATTTCATTTCGTACTGATATAACTTTTAAATAATGTATCAAACACATAAATAAATGTTCCAACTCCAATTCCATTATGATCTAATTTTGATTCCAACAATCATGTCATTCGTCCTAAAACGATTCAGTCTGACCAAACGGATCGTATAAAATTGCTACAGTATCCAAAGAATTCATACTAATCAAAAGAGTGTTACTATATATGTAAATATATGTGATAGGTCATTGTAATAAAGAGATTCACATATTATTATTTTCTCTTATCATTTATAATTCTACGTTAATCATAATTCATAATTAACTTAAAATTAAAATTAATATATAAATCATTTTCTTACTTAAAATACTCGAGTCGAGGGTATTAACATATTGTACTGTATACAACAGGTGAATGTATTCCCAAACATTACTATCAGCAATGTAAATTTTTCATAAATATTGTCCTTAGTAAATAAATATTTATTAAAAATTCAGAAAGGGACCCAACATTGGGATCCTTGTGGGCTTGTTGGTTAGCTAGCTAACTTGAAAATATCTTCACTTATAACTTATAAGTGACAACTACTCCTCCAATATAATAATTAGTTGAGGGGTCACAAAATATTGTTAAAATTTATACATCTTTCTTGCTAAATTATAGTTTATGCTTTTCTATCATCATTAGTTAGTTACTCGTTCAGTTGATATATATTTTTTGATTTATTAACAACAAGAATTTGCATACAATAAATTAGAACATAAGATAAAATAAAAAGATATTTAAAGTTCAGTTCAACAACTTCATGATATTTGAAAAATATGCAATATTATTGTAAGAACTGAACAAAAAATTTCCACCCAGGCTATTATATAAAAATTTGATAACAATGGAACCAAGTACGCGATGCCTACTCAGTCATGCATAGTACATATAAATTTAACGTCCTATATCACACCCTACCTTCATGACATTCGAACAATCAAACACACCGATGCTCGAAATAAATTGTAAAAGGGAAAAAAATGCATGAATGACATATTGGATAAACTAGGATAGAACGATTTATTAAGAGGAGACAGCATATTAGATCCTGGAATCGGTTGCCAAAATGGTACTGAGATTCATCGGGGTCATGTACTCGTTAGTTCCGGTCAAGATAGTTCGCACGATAATTCGATTTGCTCTTTCAGAAGGATGGAATGCGTCCCAAAATGCGTACAAGTCCCGATTTGGGCACAAATTGGATAGGGGTGTGCATAGTCCGATGCCGTTGTATGGACCTTGTCCACAGCATGCTATCTTTGATGTCACAAACCCTGCACAATTTGCGCTAATTAGTATTATAAAAATAATTTAAAAAATGCACATTTTGTAAATAGATTTGATATTTCAGTAGGAGTCTCGCCCACATAAATATTGTGGAGAATAAATAAGGGTGTCCTAAAATTATTAGTACAATTATATGGTATGATTATATTTTAGGTCAGAAATTAGACAAGATTTATGTTTAGATTTGAATGGACGACATGTATCATTGTCAATCCTTCTGTCAACATTTATATTAGTACTTCATTGCATTTAATTTTCTACCTTCTCCACTACTTTAATTGGAGCATTGGAAAAGTACTCCTTTCTCTCCAAAATATAAAAGTAATATGGACTCTTTTTTTATGTCAATTTGACATGTATTTAAATTCAGGATTATTTTGGTTTATTTAAATTTTGAAAAATAATTAATATTATAATTAATAGTTTTTCTTATATAGTTTACATTATTTATAACTGTTTGTATTGACTAAAAAAACACGTACCAATTTTTAGATTTGAATTTTAAAAAAATTGACTTTAAAAGTCAAAATTGCAATAATTGGAGGTGGTTTAACATACCATAAGCCTGAGGATCAGAGATAAAATCCATCTGCATTCGAACAGCATTAACTGCTACAAATATGTCAGATCCAATTTCACTATTTAATTCACTTATCATCTGAATTAGCTGTGGATTAAATAAGCCTGCTGCTCTTTGCAATTCCACTGCACATTCTCCGGCTCTGCTCCGTTGGGCCAATTCCGCCGGCACACAACCTATTGGGCCGGTACCAGTGACCAGAACCCTTCGAGATCCGAGTTCATATAGCCTCTGCAGTTGTCAATATTCTTTTTGTTTTTAGCAGGTTGTAGAAAATAAAGACAAATAAAAGTATGCTATAAAAAATGCTTCCGCCAACAAATCAAATTAAAATTTTAAATCCGATTTTGAGTATAATTTCCAATAAAAAGGGTACGTTTTTTTGTATATATTTCTAACTGAGAAATGAGATTTAATTAACTAAAATAGCACCATATTCTTATCAATCATCAAGTTTTTGTAATCACCAAAAAAAAAGGTTATCCAAAAATATGTTCGTGAGACTAAAGAAGAGATTTCAGTGCTATTTCATTCTCTTTTCTTTTTTTTTTGTAAAGAAAAAAAAAAGGTTGTTGAAAAAAATATATACCACTGTTGATATATATTGTACCTTGAATTTTATCCGATCCGTTTTAAAATTAGAAATATAATTTGACTTTTGAGGTCAAACGAAGACATTAAATTTTAAAATTGGTATGACTCATAAAAGTTTAGAATAAAATAAATTATGTGATTAATAGTTTTTGTTATATACTATATAATTATAATAATTATATCAGCTAAAATTAAATAAATTCACATCAATTTAAAATTTAATGTGGTAGTTTGATTTCAAAAACCAAAATGTATAATTTTATTATGAAAAGAGTAATTTACAACTCCATATTTGTAGTGTTTTATTAATAAAAATATCAATAGTAGGGTACCTTTGCACCAACCAAACGTTGCCCTAATAATAATGCGTAATAATGGTCATATTCGATATCATGATTCGTATATATGCATAAATGCGACTGTCATTTGCAACAACCAAACATGATCTAATAATGGCTCAATCACTCTTCATTCATAACTTCTTTTCATAAAAATGGTCTCTTCAGACAAGGGCACTTTGTCAACTTCGTGTATTTTTATTGCTAATATTGTACTACCATGTTTTATATTCATAACGTGACAATGTTTGTCCATATGTCAAATTAAAAATAAAAATAAATATCATATCCGACGATTGAAATAATCACGAAACTGTTGTCAAGTTATATATATATATATATATATATATATATATATATATATATATATATATATATATATATATAGAAGAAGGATCAGGTCCGGACTCCCGGACGGGAGAAAATCCGGACCTGATTTTTTTTTTTTTTTTTGGTAGAACAACTAAAAAAAAAAAAAAAATTTATGGAACTGAAATTTTTCATTAATACAGTGTTTTGGGTGTGTTTTTAATACCTACACCAACCAATGTATGTACAGTCTGCCCAGACTGTACAGACATGTTTCGTTATAGGCATCCAAATCACACTCAAAACACTGTATAATGTAAAAATTCCAATTCCATAATTTTTATTTTTTTTAGTTTCAAAAAAAAAAAAAAGCAAAAAAAAAAAAAAAAAGGTCCGGATTTTAAACCTGTCCGGGAGTCCGGACAGGATCCGGCCTCTATATATATATATATATATATATATATATATAGGGTCTGGTTCCTATTCGGACTCTCGCATTTTCTTAAAATGCGGTTTTTTTAAAACAACTAAAAAAAGTTTAAAACACACCCAAAACATTGTATTATGTAAAAATTCCAGTTCCATAAAATATTAAAAAATAGTTGTTTTAAAAAAAACAAAAAAAAAGGTCCGCAACTTAAGCCAGTCCGGACTCCCGGATTGGATCCATTATATATATATATACAGGATTGATCAGGTCCGGACCCGGACCTGATCAAATCCGGACCCTTAAATTTATTTATTTTTTTTTTTTTTGTAGAACAACTAAAAAAAAAAAAAATTATGGAACTGAAATTTTTCCATAATACAGTGTTTTGGGCGTGTTTTTAATACCTACACCAACCAATGTATGTACAGTCTGCCCAGACTGTACAGACATATTTCGTTATAGGCATCCAAATCACGCCCAAAACACTGTATTATGAAAAAATTTCAATTCCATAAATTTTTTTTTTTTTTTAGTTGTTTCAAAAAAAAAAACAAAAAAAAAAAAAAAAAGGTCCGTATTTTAGTAGAGTCCGGGATCCCGGACTGGATCCGGACTCTATATATATATATATATATATATATATATATATATATATATATATATATATATATATATATATATATATTATAATAGTAGTTCAAAAGTGTTACCGTTAGGACTTTTTTGTACTCAGATATGAGATAACGAACGTAATCCGGCAGCGAAAATTGGCGAGATCTTGCAGAAAATGGTACCAAATAATAGTTGTTCACAAAATCATTGCCACCTAGGGTGATCAGCACTAGTGCTTGGTTAACCAGTGCCTGAGTTGGCCCAGCTCCAATTAGACTTGTTACTCGAGTCTGATACTGTTCAAAGTACTCTAATTGCTTCGTGATTCGGATAATATTTAGCTGCCAAAACCATCAAGTATCATACATCAATATTTTTTTACCAAAAATTATCAAGAATCTAAACATGCTAAAAAATTAATACCCCTCTAACCCCCTAAAATTTTTAATTTTAGTCCTTACGAATCAATTTTTTCAAATGTGTTCCAACTTCAAAAAAGAACATGATTCCAAATATTAATTACTTGAGAGGAACACAAATGAAAATTTGATACTTACAAATAAATTCTAGAAAAGAATTCCTTTCCCTTTTTTTTAACTCAACATATTATTGCAAGGGAGAAGCCAAGAGGGAACATACCATGCATGATAGATACCACCTCTATATTTCTTTTTCTTGTAAAAATAGTGTGACTATAGTACTATACTAATGAATCACATATAGAAATAAGACTAAAATGTAATATTGTCCATTCAATTATCCACTCGCCACATTTTTGTCCATGAGTTAAGAAGTACTATTAAAAATTTTGTACTACTAATTATACCTTAAAAATTACAGTTGTATACTAATAATTGTGTATTGGGGGAGGTGTTTACTAGTTAATCAAATTCAAAGACGGAAAAATAACATGGACAAAACATAAATGACAATTTTGCATTTTAGTCTAGAAAAAACGATCAAAATGTAGGTCTAGATGAAATTTTAATACTGAGTTTAATGTTAGTCCTGATCATACAAACTGAATTCCGGTGTCGTTGAGGATTCCAATCCCAGCAGAAGCAAAGTTGGCACCAACAAGAAGATTTTCGCCTTTTAGGTATGGACTCAAGTATGGCATTGTCGGTTCCATGCCAATTGCCTCACCTAAATAATCACATTATGAGAATAAATTAATTAACATCAATCTATGCTTAATTCAAAAAATTTAAATTGCTACTACTAATAATTTAGTTAAGGATAAAACTATACACAAAGGAAAAAATACAGAAAAAAGTTGTGGATACAACTTTTGCTATACATCTGGTATAAAAAATGTTACATCTGGCTATTTTATGAAAATAATTATTTTCTCTCAAATGTAACTATTTTCTATGTATATGAAAAATTATTATATACTACTAAAAATATAATAAAGGATAAAACTACGCACATTGGAAAACAAAATACCGAAAAAGTTGTTGATACTGCTTTCTCTTTTTTCTATACATCTTGTATAGAAAAAATTATATTCGTGTCCCTTAAATGCTATTATTTTTTATACTAGCTAAATTTATAGAAAAAGTTTCTATTTGAAAATTTTGTTAGGAAAATACTAGGTTCGAGATAGAAATTGTCTAATTTATTTAGACAACTTATGTCTAGTTACCTAACATTACTTTTTCCGTTATAATTAAACAAACACTAAAACCAGAAACCCTACTGATCAAATCGGGGATGTTGAGGCCATTAGAGAAGCGGCCAGTGGGACGACGAGTCGGATAATCAATTCCATAAGGAGGCGAATCGGCCCGGGCAGTGGTGACAAGGTAATCATTGTTGCCACTGTCGACGAGCGAGTCCCCAAAAACGAAGAAAGCCCTAGCCTTAACTTGAGGAACAAAAGCGGTGCATGCAAGTACACTAAATATCAGAGCGAATGCCAGTGAATTGTTCATGATAATTTGACAAGGAAAGTACTACTGGCTTTGCCTGACTGGCTCTGGGTTATGAATTGAAGGGAATGGCAGGCTAGGGTTTATATAAATAAACAAGTTGTGTACCATAATAAATGGCTTCTCCTACCAATACTAGTAGAGAAATGTATGAGAAGGAAATGGACCACCAAGGTCATGCAACAGCTCAAGCTAATTAGTACATATATACATAATGATATTAATATAATATCCATGTTTTAATGGGATTTTTTTTCTGATTTTTATGTATCAAGTACTTGACTTCTGCTGCATATTGTTACTGTTATTTTTGTAACCTACTGTTGGATACTTGGATTGAATTATGTTAAATCCATAAAGGGATTTTGAGTTATATAAATTAAATTATTAATACCTTAGGTGTTAGATATTTGGTTTATTACTCTCAAGTCTTAAAGTCAATGGTTTAAAAAAATTAGTAAAAAATAAAGTAATGTTTAGGTAATTAGACAAAAGTTATCTACTTGACCTAGAAATTTTTTGGATAGGTGATCATACTGTATAATCTATTAATATTATATCTAAGTATATTAGACCCTTTTTATCTAATTATATTGTATTATTCATAAATACATGGATATTGAAAGTATGTACAAGATAACGAGTTAAAATTTTAGTGGTTATAATTATTGAGATCCACTCATACACGATTTATTTTTATTTTTAATATCATTATTTTTGTAGGCATATTATGTACTATTGAAAAAATAAACAAGATACATTGATATTAGAACACGACAAAAGGGCAGATAGGGAAGGGAAATGAAATGAAATTTTGAAGCTTTATTAACATTTAACAATGCATTAGACTACACTTTAACAGTATACATAATGTTAGATTTTAACCAATTCTTTTTTGAAAGCATAAATAAAGATAGTTATGCTCAAGGTGAAGTAGGGCTTTCTCCTTTTTATTTCTTATTTTTGAAATTGATATTTTTACAAATAAAAATGATGATTGAGTAAAGTTTCTCACATAAATAATATATGGACACTCATATGAGATAAAGCTTATAAAACTATTAAATTTTATTTATAAAAATGTCAATTCCCTAATTTATACTCGCACTTTTCAGTATCTAGTTTTCATCTTGTGGCTGATTTCAATTAACAATTTTTATTTTATTTTTTTAGATGTGCTCTCTTTACCTGACACAAAATATTTGTATATTGAAATCATATATAAATAGTCTATTTGGCAGAGCTGTTTGTGGAGTAAAAGTAATTTTAAATATAAAAGTAAATTAGAATTTGGCAACTTTTTTTAAAAACAAATTAGTGTGTAGATTTTGTCTAAAAATTACTTTTAGTAAAAACATAAAATTTATACTATAGAACGCAATTTAAAAATTCATCCTTTAGTTAATATTTTTTTTAAATATTCATACCACAATTTTATATAAAGTATTTTACTTTTTCAAAAGCACTTTTACAATTGTGTAACGAAACACTGTTAATTTTTTTAAAAAAAATCACTTTTGTCAAAAACTCTACATTTAAAATATTTTATCTTGCGGCACTGCTTTGTCAAACAGACAAAGAAAGCACCGTCAAAATGTTCCAAACAAGATTTTTCATTCGATTATTAAACACCTCAATGTATAGACCAATCAAAAAATTTAAGAGTTTTTAAAAATGCAAAATGTTACATGTGAAATCCTAAACTCTTCAAACTGACATATTAATTATTAGGGTGATGCTAGGGGGTTTTCAAATTTTTAATATCAAAAAGTGTCTTTTAAATAATGTGGCATCATAACATTGGTTGGATAGTTCTCGTATAATTAACTGACATAAACTATCACTAAATTATTAAATGTCATATCATTTGACAAAAAAATTAAGACCTCTACCATTGTTCTAATTATTAATAAGATATATACCCTATAAATAAGACTTAAAAATATAGATTTTGATTGCAACATTACATGCAAGTTATTATTAATTTCATAAAGATTGAAAATCAGACATAACTATATAATTGACTCCTCTCATTATCATGTGAATATTCTTTATATAGAATAATAGAAATTGTAATGCTAAAGGGAAACCAAATGAAAATTAAGATTCATGCATTATATATGTATCAAGTCTTCTTTTATTCGCTGGATTTGGGACCCTAAAGTTAAATCTAATTGTGACAACCCTCTTTGGGACAAAATCTGCTCTATTAGTCAATATATATATATATATATATATATATATATATATATATATATATATATATATTGTTATTAAGAAAAATCAATGATATATATTTTTATTAAGAAAATCAATTATATAGTCTTAAATGCATAAATTTGGATGTTTCTTTTTTGAGAAAAACAAATTCAGATCATTTTTTGCCTGAACAGCAACTTTCAATCGTCATCAAAAGGAAATCAAAACATCACATCATTATAAACAATATATTAGCAGTTGCATTTTCTGTATCTAAGAGTATGTATTACTTTTGTTTGTATTTAGACAGGAAGTCTAAATCTTAAATCTTAATGCATGACAGCAATTTTGGACAATCATAATTTGGCCATGCATTTATATCATGCATTATAACCTTTGGAAAATGATTGCAAAATGTTTTATAAATATAATTTTTTCAAAAAGAATTCCCTTGAAAATGTTGCTTATTTATCTTCTTTTTTTTTAATTTTTGACGTTTTTTGTATAAGCGACCGCAGCCACAACCCAAATTATGTTTTTTAAATACAAATTTAGCGATAATTTTATAATTATTTTAATGACACTTCAAATTTTAACACTCTGACTTTATAATATATAAATTTATGCTAATATTAATTTTGACTCCTCTTTTATTGTAGAAGTCTATAGTAACGGTCATATTTTATGAATATAAATTTATAATATATTATACTTAAAATAATATATATAGTTTATTTTCACTTTTCAACACATTTCAAAGTTTAATTATAATTTTCAAAGACAAGAAAATAAGTTTAATATTATAAAATTAACTTAATTTTAAAGTCAAATAAATAAAATTAATAGTATGACTAATGTTAGGCGTCTCAAAATTGATTTCTCAAAATTCTTAAAAATACAAGTTATTAATATATTGGTATGTAAAAAAATTCTTAGGACCCACCACGATATTAAACAAATGTAATAATGAGATGTGTATATTCTAACTTTAATATTAAAAAGTTTTGATATAGATGAACCCTGCAGACGATATTGTCAAAATATTGTTGTGTCCACCAGCCAATTTTCAAGAGTCCGAAAATATGTTGACAAAAAATCATTAGAAGGTTAATCCAATGAAAAACCATACTACTATTTATTACTTTCAAAAAATATTCACAAAAAAACATTAACAAATTTATTTATTTATTAATTGGTTGGAGTTTTTGGTAACACGAGATATGGGGCATCTTCTGCAGATTAATTTTTTTAAAAAATTATTTTAAGAAAACATTTCCACACACTAAATTAAAATCAAGCAAAAATAGCACTATTTTATAAGTTCATAGAGGGAACACGAAGAAGTCCTTCAATAAAGAGACCATGTGGTCATTATAAATGAATGGGGGTTGGCTCTCACCTACTCCACCCAAGTTATAAAGTAGTGAAAAATGTTGTTCAAGGTTAAATGGTTCCAACTACTTTCATAGTTTTAGTATTAATGTGAAGTCATATTTGATAACATTCCCAAAATATTAAAAATTACGCACTTCACAAAAACTAAAGTGGTACTCTCTCCATTTTTAAATAAGTGTCGTTTAAGATTTTTGTACATAGATTAAAAAAGTAATTTAATATTATCATTTAATAATTAAAATATATGAAATTTCATCACTACCCCTTTATGGGAAGTTGAAAACTATTAATAATAAGGATAAAAATTTCTTTGAACAATGAGAGAAGATATAGGAAAGTAAATAATTTATTCTCCTAGAAAGTTATAAAAGACAGATAATTTGAAACAAATTTTTTCTTCCAAAAGGTCATTTATTTAGGAATGGAAAGAGTATTTGATACTCCATCCGTCCCTAATTATTTGATGTTTTAGAGGTGAACACAAGAATTAAGATAATGATTGGAAAACATTAAATATATTACTCAATTGTCTATAATGTGACGCCCCCAAAATTAGGTATACATCACCCATCTTGGGTCGTCAGATACATGGTACAGAATTCAAATACAACTTATTAATACAACTTATTAATACAACTGTCGTGTACAATACGACAAACATAAACTGTGAGTTTGAATACAAATATTATCTATTAGAGATTATACAAACTCAAAAGGAGTCCTCATTACAATTATTATCACACTATTTCACAGAATAGTGAGGACTATTAATGCTATCCTCTAGATCATCACTCCGTTCCCCGACTCGTCCCAGCTATATTCTCATTTCCTGAAGAGAACAGTGAAAGAAAGGGTGAGCTCAACTAGCCCAGTAAGAAATATTATGACTAAGATAATGCAGAATAAATTATCATTAGTCTCCAACAATGTTAAACTGACAAAATATAATAGACATCAAGTTTAACTGCAGTGGAACAAGCAATCCATTAAAAGAGTCAAGTAGAAAATAAAATCTACTATCTTTTATGATTTAAAAGGCTTTTCATCACTGTTATCGCTGAGACTCAGCTTAATAAATATTCCACATCATCGAATCACCGCTGCACTACGGCCAAGGATATTCTTTAGTATCATAACCACAATTATCCATGCACTACGGGCCAAGAATATTTGTGTATACATTAATGGTCATGATCATGCCAACAACTGTCCATCAATGCACTACGGGCCAATGAGGACTTTTACCACATCATTTGTAACATTACGGTCATGATTACACCGAATAATCCCTGGTTATAAACATACCAAGTCCATGAATTCAAGAATATTAAAATTCAAGAATAATCCCTGTTTTGTAGAGTAAAATTTAAGAATGATCAGAAGAATATTTTCATAAAAAGATACTGGATGAAACGCAAATATCAAGGATATTATACTAATTTCATGGAGTATAGAAGTCAAAACTTTAACCAACTGAGTATAATAAAGAATGGAATAACAAAAGAAATCACCATGCATGCGGTACTTCGCATAGACAGGTTATTCCAACAGAATAATAATAACGGAACCAGGTCAGGTAAAATTTGCACCGACAGGATGTTCCAATAGAATAATAAAGACGGAACCAGGTCCGGTGTAAAACACACAGACAGGATGTTCCAACAGAATAATAATAAAGACGGAACCAGGTGTAAAACACAAATACAGGATGTTCCAACAAAATAATAATAAAGACGGAACCAGGTCCGGTGTAAAACACACAGACAGGATGTTCCAACAGAATAATAGAAGAATGTCACCAAGTATAGGGTAGACCGCGTATACAGGTTATTCCAATAGAATAATAAAAAATGGAATAACAACAATTCTCTTCATGAATAAGAAAGAATAACACCCCTTACGAGTACAACAAATAATATTCCCTACCTTAAGAAGAAGAGTACTAGATATATAAGTAGTGAAGTAGCAGAATACTTTCTTCTTTCTCTCTATAGTTTATCTCTCTAGAGTTTCAGTGAATTCGTAAGAAAATAATGAATGAATGAGCTTCTATTTATAGAAAAAATGGAATGCATAGTAACTAACTCATGAACGGTCGAAATTGATTTACTTTTAATCGGACGATCCATATTTAAAGCAAAATCTTTTGAATAAAATATAATATTATATATATTATATATATAATCTGTGCAGACAAAAATCACGTTTGAAAACCCCATCAATTAATTGATACCTGCTGCCAAGTTTTTCAAACTTATTACATATAAATAAATATAATAATCATAATAATTGTACTTCCTGCCAAACTTTCTAAATCAATTCATATATATATATATATATATATATATAATACATATATATTGATACCCCAAAATCTTCCACCCCCCCACTTGCCAGACCATTTTACCAATATATATATATAATATTATTCCTCAACCCGTGACAAACATAAAACCCCCACTCCAAGACTTTCCTCCACAAGTGGGCCCCACCCGTGGGCCCCCTTAAAAAATAACTTCTACCGATTATTTTGAAGAAATGGGCAAATAGGGGTCCATAAAATAAGCAAAATTGAGTGACTCCTCACGTAAGCATCAATAATCAATACCGTGTGCTACTGTGCAACTACGCGTATTACTGTACTTTTAATACCGGGTGTTTCAACAGTTAACGGTAAAACTTCCGCCGTTATTTTCATAAAGTGTTTTTGTCGTTTTCTCAATCCGATAATAATTCTGTTGTGGGGTCCACCAATGATTGTGCCATTGTACGAATATTCCTTGTTAAAACGAATATTCCCCGACCAATCGAATATTATATAACAACTTGCGTACGTTGCAAAATCTATAAATATTACTCACACCTATTATATCAATTTCACTCCATAATATTCAAAAATAATATTTATAGAAAATTCATCTTTATTCAAAAAGTTTGGGTTTTACAATCTCCCCTTCTAATGAAATTTTACCCTCGAAATTAGGGTACGTACCTGGTATGTCGAAGTGGTAAGGATACCTTGATTTCATTTCAGATTCTAACTCCCAAGTCATTTCCTCAACATCGTGGTTTCTCCACAAAACTTTGACTTGAGGTATAACCTTGGTGCGTAGAATATGTTCCTTCTTATCCAAGATTTGAATAGGAACCTCTTCATACGTCAAATCTTCCGCTATTTCATCCGGTTCCAACTCAATAATGTGGTTCGGGTCTTCCACATATGTACGTAACATGGATATGTGAAAAACGTTATGAACATGAGACATACTTGGCGATAAAGCGAGTCTATAGGCCACAGTTCCTACTCGATCAAGGATTAAAAATGGGCCGATGAATCGAGGATTGAGCTTTCCTCTTTTTCCAAATCTCGTAACTCCTTTCCATGGAGTAACACGTAACAACACATGATCTCCTATATCGAATTCCACGTCCTTTCGATGAAGATTAGCATAACTCTTTTGTCGATCTTGTGAGGTTTTTATACATTGCCGGATCGTTTGAATCTTTTTCGTAGTCATACGTACCAACTCCGGTCCCAACAACGTTGCTTCACCCACCTCATCCCAACATACTAGAGAGCGACATTTTCTTCCATACAACGCTTCAAATAGAGCCATGCCAATACTTGCTTGATAACTGTTGTTGTAGGAAAACTCCGCCAATGTTAAGAACTTGTCCCAACTTCCCTTGAAATCAAGGACACGGAGTCTTAATAGATCTTCAAGAGTTTGAATAGTCCTCTCCGACTGTTCGTTCGTCTGAGGATGATATGCCGAGCTAAATCGTAAATCTGTGCCCATAGCTTTTTGCAAACTAACCCAAAATCGCGAAGTGAATCTTGGGTCTCGATCAGAAACTATGGATACTGGAATACCATGCAATCTTACAACCTCATTTATGTACATACGAGCAAGACATTCAAGTGTATAAGTTTCTCATATCGGTAAGAAATGAGCAGACTTGCTCAATCTATCAACAATGACCCAAATCGCATCTATGACTTGAGAAACTTTGGGAATACCAGTAACGAAATCCATGGTAATGTGCTCCCACTTCCATTATGGAATTATAAGTGGTTACAATGGACCTTTTGGTACTTGATGCTCCGCATTGACTCGTTGACATGTTAGACACCTTGAGATAAACAACGCTATCTCTCTCTTCATATTTCCCCACTAAAATATATGTTGAAGATCATGATATATTTTGGTACTCCCAGGATGGATTGAAAACTGTGTGTTGTGTGCCTCCATCATGATTTTATACTTTAAATCAGGGTCGTTAGGAACAAAAAGTCTGGAGTTGACTCGAAGTATTCCTTCTTCATTGATTCTTGCTTCCGGCATCGCACCTTCTTGCACTTTCTTCCTCATACGCATCAGCTCTGGATTTGTAATTTGAGCAGATTTAATTTTATCAATTAAAGTCGGTTCTACTCATATATTTGCCATCATCACGTGGGTCCCTGGAGTCTTTATCTCTATCTCTATCCTTTGCAAGTCATACAAAATGGGCCTTTGCGTTGACAATATTTCACTCATACCCGCATATGATCTTCTACTCAATGCGTCAGCTACCACGTTCGCTTTTCTAGGATGGTATTGGATGGTATGATCATAATCTTTCAATAGTTCAAGCCAGCGTCGTTGTCGCATGTTGAGTTCTTTTTGAGTGAAGAAATATTTGAGGCTTTTATGATCCGTAAAGATCTCCACTTTCTCCCCATACAAGTAATGCCTCCAAATTTTAAGTGCGAAGACAACAACTGCTAACTCTAGGTCATGAGTAGGATAATTCCTCTCATATTCTTTGAGTTGTCGTGAGGCATAGGCTATGACTTTCCCATGTTGCATGAGAACACATCCTAACCCTTTGCCCGAAGCATCACTGTAGATGACAAATCCCTCTGAACCAAATGGTATTGTCAGAACAGGTGCTGAAATGAGTCTCCTCTTGAGTTCTTGAAAACTCTTCTCACATTCCTCGCTCCAACCGAACTTTGTATCTTTCCGAGTCAGCTGAGTTAGTGGAGTAGCGATTCGAGAAAACCCTTCTACGAATCTCCGATAATAACTAGCTAAGACGAGAAAGCTACGTACTTCGGTCACTGATTTAGGTTGCTCCCAGCTTTGAATAGCTTCAATCTTTGCTAGGTCAACAGATATTCCATGACTTGATACCACGTGCCCAAGGAATGCTACTTCCTCAATCCAAAACTCGCATTTCTTCAACTTGGCATAAAGCTTGTACTCACGAAGTTTTTGGAGTATCAGCCTCAAGTGTGTCTCATGATCTTCACGACTTTTGGAATATATGAGGATGTCATCAATAAATACGACCACAAAATGATCCAAATATTCCTTGAATACTCAGTTCATCATATCCATGAAGGCAGTAGGAGCATTAGTCAATCCAAAGGACATGACTAGGAATTCATAATACCCGTACCGAGTTCTGAAAGCCGTCTTTGGAATATCATTGGTTCTAATCTTCAATTGGTGATATCCGAAATGAAGATCAATCTTTGAAAAGAATTTGGCTCCTTGCAACTGGTCAAACAGGTCATCAATACGTGGTAATGGGTACCTATTTTTGATAGTGACATGATTCAACTCCCGATAATCAATACAAAGTCGCATACTCCCATCTTTCTTCTTCACGAATAGAACAGGAGCACCCCAAGGAAAAGTACTAGGACGAATAAAGCCAATGTCTAACAATTCCTGCAGTTGAGTTTTTAACTCCTGAAGTTCAATAGGAGCCATTCGATATGGGGCTTTGGAAATGGGTTTTGTACCGGGTTCAAGGTCGATAAAAAATTTAATTTCACGCTCTAGGGGTAGGCCAGGAAGTTCTTCAGGGAATTCGTCAGGAAATTCATTAACAATAGAAATATTATTCAAAACTGACGTATTTTTGTTTAGATCTGTGACATGAGCTAAGAAAGCTTGACATCCGTTTTTCAATAAACAAATAGCTTTATGGCTTGAGATGACAGTGATTGATTTTAATGGTTTGGTTGCTTGAATTCGTATAATAGGTCAATTAGGAATATGAAAGCTAACAACCTTACGAAAATAATCAATTTTTGCATGATGAGTAGTTAAGCAATTAATCCCTAGAATTACATCAAATGCAAGTATTTTTAATGCAATAAGATCGACAGGTAATGTGTGGGTACCAACTTGAACCAAACAAGACTTATAAATCGTGGATATAATGAAGGTTTCTCCCAACGGAGTTTCCACAGATAAGTCGAAGTCTAATTTCTCCGGAGTCAAATTTAATCGTTGAGCGCAAGTTGGAGAAATAAAAGAATGGGTAGAACCAGTATCAAATAAAGTGTAGACTTCGCTAGAGTTTATGATAAGCTTACCCATGATGACCTCATTCGGGTTCCTTGCTCTCTGGGAGGTCATAACAAACACTCTCCCTTGCACTACCGGCTTTGACTTTTCTGGGACAGCCTTTGGTGCCTCCATCCTAGCTGAATTTGTCTTCGGTGAACGACAAAATCGGGCTAAGTGACCTTCTCTTCCACAATTATAACATGATTTGGACGGCATCACGCAATTTGGACTGATGTGTCCCTCCCCTCCGCATTTGAAGCATATGATAGGTGGTCTTTCTCCTTCCTTAACAACGGGTGCTGGTGCTGACGTCTTTCCATCATTGTTGAATCTCCTCTTCTTGAAATGTCCATTCTTATTATTTTGGCCCTGATTACCACTGAAGTGGTTACCATTTCTGTCCTGTTGATTCCCACCACGCTTGTTGTCACCGCTTCGATGACTGCTCTCACTGGTATTATCATTTTGGCGGCTGCTCTCTTTTGGTTGCGTTGACTCGTTATCGTGCTCCACCAATTGAGCCCTATTTACAACATCTGAATACAAACACAGTTTATGAGAAATAAGATGTTGACGTATCTCTGGCTTCAAACCTCTTAAAAACCTTCACGCCATTCTCTCTTCATTATCCACCAAATGGGACACAAATCGGAATAACTCCATAAATTTTGCCTCGTATTGCGATACGGTCATATTGTTTTGCTCCAATTTGATAAACTCCACCTCCTTCATGTGACGAATACTTTCGGGAAAATATTTGTCGTTGAACAGCTTTTGGAACTTCTCCCAAGACATCTTCAATACGGCATGTTGAGTACGTTTTACCGATTCCCACCAGTAATCTGCCTCTCCGCGCAACATAAAGGCGGCAAATGGAACCTTTTTCTCCTCGGAGCATCCCAAGACATCAAATATCTTGGTGATCTGCTTTATCCATGCTTCCGCCATAAGTGGTTTTGGCTCTCCCTTAAACTCCGGTGGTCCCAGCTCCTTGAACTATTTAGCGGTGACTGCCCGAGAGTTTTCAGTGTTTCCACCTACAGTTTGGACAGGAGCCGCTCTCGCCTGCTGTTGCATGAATTGCATAAAGCCTCTGAACAATCCGTCATTCATTATTTGGTCAATGTTTTTGTTTGCATGAGGATTGTCGCCTTCCTGATGCACATTCTCCTTATTATTGATATGTGGAGACTCAACGGTCTCTTGTACTCCATTGCTATTATCAACATTTTTGGATGTCATTTTCAGATACTGCCACAAAACAAAGGTTAATTGACATGTAACATAATATCTCTATACTCTGACCAACCAATTTAAATACAAAATAAATTTAAGTAGGTCTTACTAGCGAAGGAATTCCCCGTCTCTCCTCTCCTAGTTCTAGTCTCACATCTTAGTCAGGGATCATATCCCTAAGCTTTGATATCAACTGTGACGCCCCCAAAATTAGGTATACATCACTCATCTTGGGTCGTCAGATACATGGTACAGAATTCAAATACAACTTACTAATATAACTGTCGTGTATAATACGACAAACATAAACTGTGAGTTTGAATACAAATATTATCTACTAGAGATTATACAAACTCAAAAGGAGTCCTCATTACAATTATTATCACACTATTTCACAGAATAGTGAGGACTACTAATGTTATTCTATGGACCATCACTCCGTTCCCCGACTCGTCCCAGCTATATTCTCATTTCCTGAAGAGAACAGTGAAAGAAAGAGTGAGCTCAACTAGCCCAGTAAGAAATATTATGACTAAGATAATGCAGAATAAAGTATCATTAGTCTCCAACAATGTTAAAATGATAAAATATAATAGACATCAAGTTTAACTGCAGCGGAACAAGCAATCCATTAAAAGAGTCAAGTAGAAAATAAAATCTACTATCTTTTATGATTTAAAAGGTTTTTCATCACTCTTATCGCTGAGACTCAGCTTAATAAATATTTCACATCATCGAATCATCCCTGCACTACGGCCAAGGATATTCTTTAGTATCACGACAACAATTATCCATGCACTACGGGCTAAGAATATTTGTGTATTCATTAATGGTCATGATCATGCCAACAACTGTCCATCAATGCACTACGGGCCAATGAGGACTTTTACCACATCATTTGTAACATTACGGTCATGATTACACCGAATAATCCCTTGTCATAATCATACAAAGTCCATCTATGCACTACAGGCCACATATGACTTTCAACATAATATAAACATGAGGATGATGACAATGATATAAGAATTCAATAAAACAAGTTCAAGAATTATTTTATCCAGGAATTATTAACGTCCAAATTGTCAACATGATACTGTTTTGTAGAGTAAAATTTAAGAATGATCAAAAGAATATTTCCATGAAAAGATACTGGATAAAACGCAAATATCAAGGATATTCTACTAATTTCATGGAGTATAGAAGTCAAAACTTTAACCAACTGAGTATAATAAAGAATGGAATAACAAAAAAAATCACCATGCATGCGGTACTTCGCATAGACAGGTTATTCCAACAGAATAATAATAACGGAACCAGGTCAGGCAAAATTTGCACCGACAGGATGTTCCAACAGAATAATAAAGACGGAACCAGGTCCGGTGTAAAACACACAGACAAGATGTTCTAACAGAATAATAATAAAGACGGAACCAGGTCCGGTGTAAAACACACAGACAAGATGTTCCAACAGAATAATAATAAAGACGGAACCAGGTCTGGTGTAAAACACACAGAAAGGATGTTCCAACAGAATAATAGAAGAATGTCACCAAGTATAGGTTAGACCGCGTATACAAGTTATTCCAATAGAATAATAAGAAATTGAATAACAACAATTCTCTTCATGAATAAGAAAGAATAACACCCCTTACGAGTACAACAAATAATATTCCCTACCTTAAGAAGAAGAGTACTAGATATATAAGTAGTGAAGTAGCAGAATACTTTCTTCTTTCTCTCTACAGTTTATCTCTCTAGAGTTTCACTGAATTCATAAGAAAATAATGAATGAATGAGATTCTATTTATAGAAAAATGGAATGCATAGTAACTAACTCATGAACGGTCAAGATTGATTTACTTTTAATCGGACGATCCATATTTAAAACAAAATCTTTTAAATAAAATATAATATTATATATATATTATATATATAATCTGTGCAGACAAAAATCACATGTGAAAACCCCATCAATTAATTGATACCTGCTGCCAAGTTTTTCAAACTTATTACATATAAATAAATATAATAATCATAATAATTGTACTTCCTGCCAAACTTTCTAAATCAATTCATATATATATATATAATACATATATATTGATACCCTAAAATCTTCCACCCCCCACTTGCAAGACCATTTTAACAATATATATATATATATATATATATATATATATATATATATATATATATAATATCACATATTATTCTATTACATAAATATATCTATATACCTCATTCCTGCCATCCTTTTTCTTTCCTTAACCCGTGACAAACATAAAACCCCCACTCCAAGACTTTCCTCCACAAGTGGGCCACACCCGTGGGCCCCCTTAAAAGATAACTTCTACCGAATATTTTGAAAAAATGGGTAAATAGGGGTCCATAAAATAAGAAAAATTGAGTGACTCCTCACGTAAGCATCAATAATCAATACATTGTGCTACTGTGCAACTACGCGTATTACTGTACTTTTAACACCGGGTGTTTCAACAGTTAACGGTAAAACTTCCCCCGTTATTTTCATAAAGTGTTTTTGTCGTTTTCTCAATCCGACAATAATTCTGTTGTGGGGTCCACCAATGATTATGCCGTTGTACGAATATTCCCTGTTAAAACGAATATTCCCCGACCAATCGAATATTATATAACAACTTGTGTACTTTGTAAAATTTATAAATATTACTCACAACTATTATATCAATTTCACTCCATAATATTGAAAAATAATATTTATAGAAAATTAATCTTTATTCAAAAAGTTGGGGTTTTAAATATAATTCCCTTAAATCTTTTGTTGGGATAAGAAAAGTTTTGTTGGGATAAGGAGAGAGAAAGAGTTTAAAGTATCAAAATATAGATAGAGTAATGAGGGGTAATATTGAAAAAATTATCATTAATTCTCCTAGATTAGAACAAACATCAAATAATTAGGGACAAATAAAAAACTCTAAAACGTCAAATAATTAGGGACAAAGGGAGTATAATTAAGTAATTAAGATCTAAATAATTAGTACTGCCTCCGTTCCTAAAAGATTGTCGTGTAAGATTTTGACACATGGATTAAGAAAGTATCATTTACCAAGTAAAATTTGTTTGAAATTCCGTCATTACCCCTTTATGAGAAGTTGAAAATTATCAATACAAGAGAGAGAATTTCTTGGTATAATGAGAGAAGGTAGGGGTAATATAAAAAAGTAAATAGTTTATTCTCTTCGAAAGTTGTAAATGACAAACTTTTTGGAACATTTTTTTTCTTCTAAAACAAAAATCTTTTAGGAACGGATGGTGTATATTTTAATAAATTAGATGATTTGAGTGAAATATTAATTGAATTTAAAAACTGTTTGGCAGCTAAAAAATATAAACATCTTAAAAACTTTTAAATTTAAAAATATCTCAAATTGACTTTTCAAAAATCAATAACGATGTTATAATTTGGAATGGAGGGAGTTAAATATTTATAGAGACCCCATAAATTTAAAATTTTCATTAAAAGACAACTCTTAATGATTTGAATTTATATCTTTCTCTTACTGATTAAGAGACAATAAGAGAAATAAAATTTTATCAAATAACTTTACCCTCTTACCAAATCGAATGTGAAGCCGTTAAGAGACATTAAGAAGTAAACAAACACCACCTAAGTCATATTTGATACATTGATGTCTAATTGAAACATATATTTAATCAGCATGGTACAAAATGTTTCAATTAATCAATCGTGTGCGCGTATATATATATATATATATATATATATATATATATATATATATAGAAAGAGAGAGAGAGAGAGAGAGAATCAATCCATGGCAACACACACATGTAAAATCGTTATTTTGTCCGATTTTATAAAAAAAGAGAATTTTGCTATAAAATATTCTAACTGCTACAACATGTAGCGGCTTGGTGTTTTATTTTTTTATTTTTTTTTACCTTCCTTCCATTGTCCCACTAAGTCAGATGTTGTTTGAAAAAAAAATTGATCAAGACTTAATAGCTTGTAGCGGTTGTGTTCCTTCATTCCTTTAATAATAATAATAATGCTAAGACACTACAAGAAAAACCCTTAAGCTCGACAAAAATAGTCTCGACGGATTTAAATCTGTAGAAATAAGATTATTTACGACGGAATAATTCGTCGAACATAAGTCCCTCGAAATTACCACAGGTACGACGGAATTCCGTCAGAACTAGAATACCCCATTGGCACTAAGTATCCCGCTAGCACGAAACATAAATTCGACGAAACTGAAGTTATTTCCAACGAAAATTACGTCGAAAGTAATATAATTTCGAGGGACTTATGTCCGACGGAAAGTCCGTCGGAAATAACTTATAAAACCTAATCAAGCGTTGCCTTCTCCTCATTCGCCCCATTTTTCTCATTTCTATTTCTTTCTCCTCACTCTTACTCTCTCTAATCTCTTTCAGCTCTCATCTCACCTCCGGCCACTGCCCACCCACCACCGACCACTGCCACCATTTTCGGCGACCTACGGTAGCTCTTTGCTCCTCCTTTCTCCTCCTCGTTTCTCGTCCTTTAATTCAAGATAAGTAATCCTAAATGATGATTTGAGATTACTGAATATATATAGTTTGCATATTTGAGTTGTTGATTTTGCTAAAGTTGTTCATGTGTTACTGAGAAAAATTGGGATATCCTCTGTTATGCAATTTATTGAATATCTGTTACTGAATATCCTCTGTTATGCAATTTATTTTTTGAATATAATTATGCAAATCGGTGGATGTTCCTGTTAACTGTTTTGCAAAAATTGGGATTATTTGAATTTAATTTCTGCAAATTGTTGCATATTGCTGAAATTGAGATTTATTTTGTGTAATTAAAATTTTTGTTAGTGTATACAGTGTATTTGTGCAATTACAGTGTTTGGGTCATAACATATATGTCAGTGTATATATCTTCAAGAATGTGATATTTGATATTTCCGACGGAATTCCCAACGCAATATCTGTCAGAAATCTACAATTAAAAATTTTATGGGCCCTACAAATATATTTATGTATTATTTAATTAATTTACTATAAAATGAAATAAATTTAATTTAATTTGGTTTATTAGACAAAATAAATGCTAAAAAATATTTAATATAATATAATATAAAATATAAAATAATAATAAAATAAATCAAATCTAATTTATTAAAAATATAATATAATATTATACAAAATAAAATATGTATATTAAATTTAATTAAAATTTGAAAAAATAATAAATTAAAAAAATTAAAAAATAAATTTTAAAAATAAGCTAATATAATATATTATAATATAAATTTTAAAAATTAGAAAATTTAATATTTATTTAATTAAAAAATTAAAAAAATAAAATAAAATATAATAATAAACTAAAATAAATTTTAAAAATTAGATAATATAATATAATACTAAATAAAATAATAAATTGAATTGAATTGAATTGAATAAAATAAAACAAATTTGATTTAATTTAATAAATTAATTAAATTTAATAAAAAATATTTATAAAATAAAATAAAATAAAAATAATTTAAATTAAATTAAATTTAAAATAAATATAATTTAAAGAATTTATTTTAATTCAATAAATAAATGTATTTAATTTAATTTAATAAATTAAATTAAAACGTAATAATAAATTTAATCCGATTTAATTAAATAAAAAAATGAATTTAATTTAATTTAATAAAATAATCAAAAATTATATTATGTATTATAGTACAAAATAAAATAAAATATAATAATAAATATAATTAAATTTTATAAAATAAAATAAAATTATTTAATAGTAGTCTCCATATATATTCCAAATAAAAGTTCTTAGAAACTAAGTAACACTTAGTTTTTCATTGGCAAAATAAACTAAGTAGCATTTGCTTAGTTTGCCACATTTTTTTATAAACTTTATAATACTCTCCATTTAATCTTCAATACACTCAAAAATGTATTATACTTTGAAACTTAGAAACCCGTTATCACACATTACAACTCTTAATTTGAAAGTGAATATTTCTCGCCCATGAGAAATGACTACTAGGAGAAGAGTCAAGGACTTCCTTGTATGCAGGGTTCGACATATATAGCAGTTGCAGCTAATATTACTCCAATCGGTTCCTCGGTAGCAATAAAAAAAATGGGTCATAGTTCATGTTTGTGTCCTATACTCGAATAATAAAGTTAATTGAATTACTGTGGACATTCCTCACTGTTCCATCATAACAGATGACAGAACAAAGTTCTAGGTTAAGCAACCCTCTAGATGAACGAACTATCACTTCTCTGCTAGGAATGAATAATCTCTCCATATGGGTCCAATCCATGACATAGAGAACTTTTCACCACTCCGAATTCCTCAGATGGGTAGTTCTCACAGAATGTCTCACCTCTTTTTCTATGAGAACTACCCATCTGAGGAATTTAGAGTGGTGAGAAGTTGTCTATGTCATGGATTGGACCAATATGGGGAGATGATTCATTCCTAGCAGAGAAGTGATCGTTCGTTCATCTAAAGGGTTGCTTAACATGGAACTTTGTTCAATAGCTTAATGGAACTCCTTCAGGATGTTGTCATCTGTTATGATGGAACAATGAGGAATGTCCACAGTAATTCAATTACTTTTATTATTCGAGTATAGGACACAAACATGAACTACGACCCTCTCTTTTTTGTTACCGAGGAACAAGTTGGAGTACTATTAGCTGCAACTGCTATGTCGAACCCTGTATACAAGGAAGTCCTTGACTCTTCTCCTAGTAGTCATTACAGTTGCAACTTCTATGAAACTTAGAAACCCATTTGGCAAGTAGGAATGAATGTCGAACAGTAGTCTCTATAGATTCCAAATAACAATTCTCATAAACTAAGTACCACTTACTTAGTTTATCATTTGCAAAATAAACTAAGTAGCATTTGCTTAGTTTGTCACAATTTTCAATAATACTCTCCCTTTAATCTTCAATACACTCAATAATATATGTATTATACTTTGAAACTTAGAAACCCATTTGACATTCACTCAGTAAGAGTGAATGTCGAACAATCCCTAGTTTGGGACTGTTACTAGATGTTATGTCTATCACTTAGGCCGGTACCAATACGAAACTGTGACGGCCCCAAATTCAGGTATCTTCTAACCCGACAGATGGTGCTACATGGTGCTACAGTTCACATAAACATTCAATTAAAATGCCTCAAAAGAATGGATATGTCTTATATATATATTTATCAAAAGATTATTTACATAACCCAGATTCTTTATAACCAATACATTGTCTTTGTCATAATATCAATATTATTCCATACAAAACCTATACTATTACAAAAGAAATCTACGGGTTCGCCTTCGCCTTCGCCTTCCCCTTCCCTTTATCCTTGTTGGATCCATCGGTCCGCTCTTCCTTAGCTGCATTCATATGGTGCAAGCAAGAATGAGCCTAACTAGCTCAGTAAGTACAACAATTCTAGGAAAATAGTATGCTTGAAACATAGGAATCGTATATCTTCCATAACTGGACAAGAGTTACGAAGTACTATTGAAATTTCAAAATAGCATTTCTTTTCATTCAAAACATTTTACAACAACAATATTCAGTAAAA
This sequence comes from Panax japonicus, assembly GCA_020205505.1. Classification (NCBI taxonomy): domain Eukaryota; kingdom Viridiplantae; phylum Streptophyta; class Magnoliopsida; order Apiales; family Araliaceae; genus Panax; species Panax japonicus. Next base: position 22,060,502 of record CM035111.1, read on the forward strand.
CATCAATTCCGGTTCAAGACCGTAAGAATTTCATAAGTACTTTGAAAAGGAAATCCCGACACGAAGTCTGTAAGTCCGGTGTAGCTTACGAGCATGTCTAGGTGATCAGCCTATAGTACTCTATGTTGATCAACACTACATTCATTAAACGTGTATACATTTAAGTTGTGGCAACCTCACGTGCCTGTCGTTTGACGACAAAACAATTTGAGCATAAACAATCTACTTTTGAAAACCACAACAATATTAGTTCGGTAAATCCTTCTCAACACTTGATAGAATAACATAACATACGTTTAGCCGAAAGGATTGGCTTTGACATTCCTCAAATACTAACTCATGCGAAGAATAGATAAATCACAAAGACTTGTCCTGATCGAAATAGAACAATGGTTAGAGTACTTGCCTTTAGCATCTGCTACAGTTTATAACACATGCACTTTAGTCTTTATGGTCTCTACAGTAATTGATAACATCACATAGTACATTAGGTCAAGAATGATTACACATGGTTTTTAAAGAATCTTACCCTACTTCTCAATCTAATTACGTATTAGATTTGTTATTATAGGTTTCGGCTTTCCATTATGTCATTCTCACATTCATAAGTAATTGACTTAACTTAACTCTAAGTGTTAATGCTTAAGACTTAATTATATCTTAACAATGTTTCATTATAATCCTTATTCAATTGCTTATCAATTACCAACCATGCTCTATAGGTAAACATTCATTATTATCTTGGTCTTGAGGCTGGCGCTGCGGCACCGACTTTTACACTTGGTGTCGCGCTGTGGCGTCACCTATTGTTGTCTAGAACCTGGACTCGGCGCTGCGGCGCGAGTCTCAGTGTTAAATGATGCGCTACGACGCGACTCTCCAGAAGGTTATGTCTTTGCTCGGCCAAGCTCGGCGTTGCGGAGCGGGCTAAATGGCCTTGGGCTGGCGCCGCGGCGCCAACTCTGTGCACTAAAAATTTTTCACAGACTTTTTATTTTGTGAGATTCTCGGACTCGTAACTTCTTCGTTATAAGTCTGAATTAGCTCGTTCAAGAGCCTACGGTTCACAAATCACGTACTCTATGTATTCATGCAAGAATTTTATCTATTTTACTTCGTTTGCTAAAATTTCACCTATTAGTCCATTTTTAACGAAAACGATAAACGTTCGTGAACGTTCAACGCTCGCTTCTTCGTTTTAAGTTAGAATCCGGTCATTTTCAAGTCCGCAACTCTATAATGCCAAATATGACTTTTCTCCATCGAAAACTAACTTTTATGACTTCAAACATAAAATACGACTTTCATTTTGAGAATTTCACGAATTCGATGATTATCGTCCAATCGTGTAAATTCCGGCGAAACGTTATTACTAGTGATTTGTTTAACATTCTAAACACATTCATTCCATTATCTAGACATCTCAACTTATGTATTACAATAACTTACATTCCAATTTGGTTATGGATTATTTATAAGTTCATAACAACAATTTCTTAATACATGAATTTTCATTTCTATATGACTTATTCGGCGTAGGTCCATTTCTTATCAACTTCTCCTATGTTCTTAACATCTATGTTCATTAGATTACACTTCTCTTATCAACCTACCATGATAGAGATGAAGAAGACAAGATCATTTACCTTTGATGATTACTTCACTTCAGTTTGCAAAGTTTAACAAAAGTTGAAATGGCTTATAAGTGCTTATGGGCTCTAACAATTAAGTTGTTTATCTTGAGAGGATTTGGATGAAAATTAAACAAGCAACAAATGAAATAAGAGTTCTCTATTTATAGGCAACACAAAGTTTAGGGTAGTATGGTCATTAAGACCTCCCACCTCCTTAAACTAACCTCCTTACTATTCATTTGCTTAGCCACTAAGTAATCTTGTTAGCCACTTCTATTACTTGACCACCATAACACTTGATCATCACACAAAATATTTGCCCACCAAGTCTACCCATTTACACTTGGATTGCCCCATGGATCATGTCCAATTCATTGGGCTTTATACTTAATCTAGCCAATTTTCTTGTTGGGATTTGCATTATAATAATTTGGGCTTCACCTTATTAATCACTTGGACTTAGCATAAATCCTACATAGGTTTACACCTTATAGCTAATGGATTTGTATTTTATGCAAAGTTACCTTAATTCATTTCATTAGGTTTTAATACCTATATTCTCAAATTAAGTCCGCATGCGAATTATTACGTTTCCCATACTTAGATTATTATTACATAATCCATCTCGTCTCGATATTCGAACGTTACGTATTTCTCGGAAGTTCAAAAATAATTCCCGAGCGATAAACGATGAATAGTGATTTTCGTAAACTTTCTTGGAAAACATTTATTTTCGTCTTCGAAATTCAAACACTTTAATTCTCTCACGTGGTTCGAATACTACGATCTTCCAACGTTTCTAGGTTATAGAACGACATACATCTTATTAACACATAATAATAACAAGTAATATTATTTTATTCATTATTTAATTCTTTCAAATATTTTTACAAAGGATCCGAATTTCTCGGGCGTTACAGAAATGGTACGTTTTTGTTGTTTTAAAGATTTTTTGATTGTTATCTCTATATGTTCTTTGAGTGCATACTTAGATGAGGAGGACCTTGGGTCGAGATCCTACCATTTTAGAGTTTTGGGATCGAGCCCACACGCCAAAGGCCGAGCGTGCTTTGTCTCAGGCAGCTTTAGCTATACGGGTAAAACTCATCTTACTATTAAGCTTTTAGTAATACTCAATCATAAATAAAATCATATAATTAAAATACGAATATAAAATAAATTACAGGGCCGATTTCAGAGGCTTTGGGACGAGTGTATAGTTGAGCTGGAGGCTATTAGGAGGGGTTATGAGCCGTTAGATTCCACCACCCCTCTTCCTGATATTGTATTAGATCGGGATGAGGAGCTGAGACTATGGGTCGCATCTCAGGATCCCCCACTAGCAGTACTGGCAGATATCGAGTGTTGGGTCTGCCGAGGATACATGCATATACACTTCCTGGAGGTAATATTTTAAATGTTTCACGAAATTATCCTAATTTATCACATTATATAAATTAGTATTAGTAATCGAATTTGTATCTTTTTAAAGGCTCCAGCCAGTGCCAGTGTCCGAGAGCACATGTCGGACCATCTCTTATGGGCGCTAGCTTCGATAAAGATATCTTCTGACGGCTGATAGGGGCCGTGTCAGATAGGTTCCGTACCAATCCGATCTTTCGGCGTCAGCAGTTGCCTTCCAGTTCTTGTCTTCACCAGATTGCTCAGGATATTATAGCTGGGGCCTCTGCAGAGAGTACGAGATTTTCGCGAGAGCAGTTTGACGCTTGGAGAGGCGAGATGCTCCAGATGGTGATTATCCTCTTGAAGGAGGCTTTTCTTCCGCCCCCGCCTACTCACGTATTCTTATTGTTTATGTTTTTTTTCAATTAAGGCTAGCTTGTTAATTCTCACAAACACACACACACACACACACACACACACACACACACACACACACACACACATATATATATATATATATATATATACGGACTAATGAATTATATTTTTGATTCTATCAACAGGGTGGCGATGGCGAGCAGACTGGAGATGATGAGCAGGCGGACGACACTGATTTCCATACACCAGAGCAGCGCCGTTTACCTCCGCCCGATGATGATACTTTTACTAGTTTATAGTTCATTTGTATTCATGTTATTATAGAACATTTGTATATATTGTAGTGTCTAATTGCGTCTGTATAAGTATTGTAAATTATATTGTTTATCATTTATGGAACATTAGCTTATATTTTTAATTTTTAGCTCAGTAGTGTTGATGATAATCAGTTAATAGATTATGTTTTGTTGGATGTGTTGCTATCGTTTTTAGCGCTATGTTGAATATTTGAATATGAGATACATGTTTATATTAATGTGTATTGGATTGTGACAGGTTACAGGTACATAAATGGGTTTAAACACCTGGGAACTTAACTTTTCAAATTTGCATTTTAAAAAATAGTTAATTCCGACAGAATAAGGTATTTCCGACGAAAATTCCATCGAATTTAATAATTAGTTATTTTTTAATAATTAACAGTATATTTTAATTTTCAATCGGAAATAGGTTAATTCCGAGGGAATATGTCCATCGGAAATAAGGTATCTCTGAAGAAAATTTTGCTGGAGTTAATAATTATCCATTTTAATAAATACCAGTTTATTTTAATTTTCAGTCAGAAATAGGTTAATTCCGAGAGAATCTTTCCATCGAAAATAAGGAATATTATACTCGACGAAAAGTTTCGTCCTATTTATTCAGTCGTATATAACTTATTTTCGATAAAATTCCGTCGGAGATAAATTCGTCGAAGATAAGATAAGTACGATAAAATTTGTGACGAATGTTATCTTCGACTGATATATATACGACCGAATTGCCGACGGAATATTCTGTCGGAAATAAGTTATTTTCTACCGAATAGGCTTATTTTCGAGGGAAAATTCCGTCGGAGATAAGGCTTTTTCTTGTAGTGAGAAAAAGATTATTATTATTATCTAAATATTAAACTTATAATAAATTATGGAAGGTTAATGGGGGATTGATCTAAAATTCTCAATAATTTAAGAAATGTTTGATTTAATAAAACAAAATCATAAAAAATATTAATTGAATTTAAGGTAATAATAATAATAGTAATATTTTGTTTATTATTACTACTACTATTATTATTATTACTGTTATTAATATTATAGTTATTATTATTTTTAAAAAGAATGGTGATAATATTGCTATTACTATTTATATTATTGATATTATGGTTATTGTTATTGATAATATTACTATTATTATTTTCTTATATTATTGATATTACTATTACTTCTTCACATACTTTTTTTCATTCAGTTGCCCCACCTGGAACCATTTGGAACCACTTTGTCAGGTTTGTTCAAATGTGAATAAGATTATGAAATGGTGCGCTTGTTCAAATGTTCTTTAATAATAATAATAAGATTAAGATTAATGATCTAAAATTAACAAACTAATTTACGAAATGTTTGATTTAATAGTAATAATAATAATAATAAATCAAACATTTCTTAAATTATTGAGAATTTTAGATCAATCCCCTATTAATCTTCTATAATTTATTATAAGTTTAGTATTTAGATAATAATAATAACAATCTTATTATTATTATTATTATTATTATTATTATTATTATTAAAGGAATGAAGGAACACAGCCGCTACAAGCTGTTAAGTCTTGATCAATTTTTTTTCCAAACAACATCTGACTTAGTGGGACAATGGCAGAAAGGAAAAAAAATAATTTAAACACCAATCCGCTACATGTTGTAGCGGTTGAAATATTTTATGACAAAATTCTCTCTTTTTTTTATAAAATCGGACAAAGTAAAAATTTTACACGTGTGTTTGACCAAGTGGGGCCCTATCAATTAAATTAGAAGCTACTACAGCATGTAGCGGCTGGGTATAAATTATATTCAATCTCAACCTTTTATTTAATTGATCTACGACTGACATGTTGGTTGCTAGAATAGTGATATGGGCAACCGATTGCCATGAATTGATTCCCATATTTATATATATATATATATATATATATATATATATATATATATATATATATATATATATGATGTAACGCTCGAAAAAATTGGATTTTTATGTGAATTAAATTTTATTTTATTATGTGAATTAAATGAATTTAATTGTTTATTTATGTGAGTAAGATGTTTGAAGGTCGTTCTATGACCTAGAATGTGCGGATGTGGTTAGTATTCTGGCCATGTGTTAGGATTAATTGTTTTGAATTTTCAAGACGAAAATAAAAGTTTTCCGAGAAGTTTCCGTAAAAATACTATTCATTTATTTCTGCTCGAGAATTAATTATGAATTTCTGAGAAATGTGTAATGATAGAATTCTAAGACGAGATCGAATATCTAATAATATTTCAGTTTTGACAAACGAAGTTTTCGCCTGCGGACTTAAAACCTAAGGGTTAAGAAAAGTGATATTTGAGAATTAAATGGCTACGTATAATGATTAGGGTTATTATACGTAAGGAATACGAGTATGATACTAGTTATTATACGAGTATAGTATGAAGATTATTACGACGTATAATACGAATATCGTAAGATCTATATACGAAGAGAATACGAGAATTGTATGAGTAGAATACGATTAGTCTTAGTGGACTTTGAGTAAATGGACTTTGTAAAGTTCCAATTGGACTTGGATTATGTCAAGCCCAATGCATTGTTAAATCAAGCCGAAGATAACCCCAATACGAATTAATTCTAAGGCCCAAACCAAGAAATCAAATCGTGGATCGAGCTGATGGGTCACCGGATGGGTAAAACCCATGGGGGGACCCAAAAGGCCATGTGGGCCGGCCACTTGGTGGCCAAGTAAAGTTTTTTACTTGGTGTCTAAGGCATGAATAGTAAGGAGGTGGGCATGTCGACCATTTTACCCTCCATTGGATTTTCTATATAAAGGAAGCTAGAGTTGTTCATTTATTTGTTTCACCAACTCTACGCAATATATTGAGAGAGAAAAAAGAGCTTTAACAAGTAATCAAGAGCAATCTAAAGCAAAACATTCAAGCTTTATTCAAGAACGCAAAGAAGTTAAGGTGATAATACGTGAACCTTAGTCTTCGATCCCTCTCTATTTTATTTTTCATAGAGAAGTATTGATTGGTGGAGAATGTCTCTTCCGGGGTAATAAGGATGGCTAATAGTGGATTAAAACATTATAAGCCATGTATGATTAAGATTCATAAGCATTTTATTAGTAAGTTTAAGCAAAGAAAACAAATAAGCATTTATTTGGTTGTTGATGGACAAGTTGAAAACCATCATAGGTTATGTGCATCTTGCTTGGTTTGGTTATAGATAACGAATCAGTGGATTGGTTCCATTTGATTTTTCGTATAAAACTTGAGTAATAAAGTTATGGCAAAATTTACGAGATTAGGCGTTAAAAGTTGAAATCGTAGAAATCCCGGAATAGTAGTCAAAATTCGCCGTTTAACTCAGAAACCTTAGTTTTTGATGGCGTATCATAGAACAACATATTTGAGAGTCGTGGACTTAAGGAATCGTTGAATTCCGACTTAAAACGAAGAAACGAGTTATGAACGTTCACGAACATTAAACAAACTGGTAATAAAACGTTAAATAGTGAATTCATTATTAACGGATTTAAAAAAACTACTTTTATCCGAATGAAATCAAAGTATATGAGATTTGTAAGATAACGACTTTTGAACGAGCCAATTCCGACTTATAACGACCAAGTTAGGAGTCCGGAAAGAATTGAACTGGAAAATTTAGAAAATTTCCTACGGGCTCAAGGTCGGCACCGCAGAGCCGCCCAAGTGTATATGACTCGCGCTGCAGCGCCGGATTGAGAGGAGTGGACATTGCTGAGTCTCGCCGCAGCGCCACTCGTATGTAGAAGTCTCGCGCCGCAGCGCCGAGGCAAGGATTTAGGTACTGTTAGTTGGCGCCGCAGCGCCAATGTTGTACTAGAAGATGGCGCTGTAGCGCCGAGGCAGGAGAAAAGTCTGACTTAGTTGTTTTTGAACCCAATTGTTGCATGACAATTATGGGGAAAGGGTATATACTTAATATACATGTTAAGACCATTCTTATGTCACATATATAGTGATGACTTTAGGAATTTAACGTTGTTCTATATTAATTAAACGAAGAACGTAAAATGTGGGAAAGTAAATTGTATTCAATTACTATGGTGTTTAACCAATGGTTGTTGAGTATTGGTTTATTGACGTAAGATCGTTAATAAGCAGTAAAAATGATAAGTAAATATAAACGAGTTTTATTAATGAAATAAATTCGGTTAAGTTATAAAAGAGAAAAGAAGTTAGTAAAAAAATGTGATTCAATTGTTTGGTAGCTAATTACAATGTGCTATGTGAATATATCATGTATAAACTGTAAAAACCAAGAACTGTTGAATTTTATTTAAAGACGGTTGAAGGCAAGTTTTGTTAATGCTTGTCTAACCTTCGTGTTAGCCAAGTTTTTTGTGATTCATGTTATGAGATGCATGAATTGTTTTACGAAAGAGTCGATGCCAGTTTAACTCGGGTAGACTAATCTTAAACAGTTTGATTGATTTGTTTACAAGTCTTTCGATATAGAATTGATAACGTTATCCTATGCCAATTGTTTGGTACGGATTCAAAGGTAAGCCTGACTATAAATAAATAAATGTATTTTAAATCGATTATTCGATGGGCACGAGAGGTTGCCAAAACTTAAACGTAAATAAGTTTAATGGATGAGTGTTGATCAACATAGAGTACTATAGGCTGATCACCTAGAAGTGCTCGTAAGATATATCGGACTTACAGACTTAGTGTCGGATTGTCCTTTTTCATGAATGAAAACCAAAAGAGAATGTTCATGGTCTTTTGACCTACTCAGAATTCCTACGTTATTGTATGTGGTTCATAATTATTTTATGAGAATGAAAAGTGATATCCAATGTTTCATAGTACTTCAGAGCTATTTGTTCAATTATTAAAGAATAATCATATAATTCTCGACCTGGTATTTATATTATCTATTGCTAGACTTGCTGAACTAGTTATGCTCATTTCTTGCTTGAACTATATGATTGCAACTAAGGTTGAGCGAACCGAGGGTTCTAATAAAGATAAAGGCAAGGCTAAGATGGATAATTAGTTTATCTTGTAATAGACTAGTATTTTGTATGAATTATACTATGATAAGCAATGAATGTATTTGGTTAACAGAACCTGGGAAATGATTTATTATTATTATAATAAGAATGTAGTTAATACACTCATTTTGATGTTGTTTCAATGGAATGAATGTATAGTTATGAGTACCGTGTAGCACCATATCTGTGGGTTTAAAATACCCGAATTTGGGGGCGTCACATATGAGAGGACTGATTCATAACTATAGTTGTAAGGATAATATTATCTTTACAACACATCGTGACCGTTCATTCAATGATCGAATGGAAAAATGGACTCCTAATCTGCAGTTTAATATCGCGGACATGAAAAATGACCAATATACCTTCCCTCTCCGCAGAATTAAATCGTTGAGCATGGAAAACTTTTTAAAAAATCTTTTTTGTTTTGGCATTTGTAGTATTAAACTGCGGAGTCTAAAAAGCTTTAAAAAATCTTGTTTGTTTTACCATCCGCAGTATTAAACTGCGGAGTCTAAAAAACTTTAAAAAAATGGTAGTAGTCGATTTTTTTAAGTTTTACAGGCTTATCAGCCAATTCTCTTCAATTATCAATCATAAATCTAAATCAGACAACATACATACATATAATAAATTGGTCATTCAAGCATAAGCCATTGTTTTCTTTGTGGGCTTCATCCATAAGGTTAAAATCAAAAAAAAAAGAGTTGGAATTTTTATTTTTCTAAAGCTTTTAGGAGTTTTCAGCTATTTGAGTTTTTCTAGTAATAGAGATGTTGAGAGTTTCTTTTGTGATGACCATTTATGCACTTTAATTGGCGCTGGTTCTTCCTTCCATTAATGTTCAAATCTTTGCATATATATATATATATATATATATATATATATATATGGACTTATTTCATAGCATGCGTCAGTTGGGAACATTATTCTAGGAAACAGATCTTACAACATTAATTCATAGATTAAATGGCCGGAAGAGGAACTGACTACACCTCTTTACTTGCGGTTAAGAAAAATTTTTTTGTTGGCCGTAGATAAGAGGTGCGACCATGAGAAATGTCTGAAACACCCCACTTTAGTTAGATTTAAATAGTTTCAATGTATAAAATATTTGTAAGGTAATTATTTAAATTTTAATTAATCAAATTATCACAATATATATAATTGACAATGCTAAATTAAATTACGTAAGAAATTATTTATACAAATATTTTATAAAAATAAATATATTAAATATAGTTGACAATATTAAATTGTATTACTTATGAGATTATTCATACATATTTAATGTTTAACATTGTCAATTATATTTAATTTATTTATTTTTATAAAATATTTGTATAAATAATTTCTTATGTAATATAATTTAACATTGTCAATTATTGAGATAATTTGATGATTTAAAATTTAAACAATTACCTTACAAATATTTTATACATTGAAACTATTTAAATCTAATTCTACTAGAAAAATAATATGTGATGCATGGAATATTGTGATAGTTTTTAAAAACAATCACAAAAGATAATAATTTTTATGAACTTTTTGAGCAATCACAAAAGAGTAGTATATTTGATGACTCTTAGTAATGACTAATTTTGATGACCATGTCAATCACCAATTTTTTCAAGCAAATTATTTTATCTTTTTTTGACACACTAAGCCATCACTTATGAATATACCATTCTCGTGATTGCATTTAAGTCATCACCAATATTTTAATAAAATAAATAATCAAAACAATATTTATGACGATCATAACAATCATTAAAAAAGAGATTTTTGTGACGATTTTTATTTGCAATTACAAAAAGAAAGTATTTTGTCATGGAATTTTTAAGTCATCACAAAACAATAAATAAATATGATGACTCTGAGTGATAACTAATTTTACCATCATTATAGATTATTTATGACTGTCATTGCAATAATCAAATCTTATGTCGGACTAATTTTGTTTAGTAAGTCAACTTACATATGTTTCTGTTGACTTAGTCATATTCTAGCCTTAAGTTTTGATAATGAGATGTTTAAAGTACTAAATTGTTTTATGGCTTTTCAGGTATTTTGGTGATAAAGAGCTTTGATTGGATATTCAAGACTTTGAAGGAATTTCTCTTTTCTAGGAAAACAAATGTAAGATTAATTGCATAATAATTGATTTTTCATTTAAAGGCTCTAAGACATATTATTTGCATTTTTATATGTCTTAAATGAAAAATGTTTTTAAATGATTTAATGAAAATGTTTTATCCATGTTACATGCAAATTATAATCACACACTTGGAGTACATTTTACATGGATATATTTAGCCACATATGACGTACTGTGAATTGTGTAGTATTTGAAAGTCAGAAGTAATATTTATATATGTTGCATGATATGCTGGATACACGTGGGAATATATGTGGTATAATTGCAGGATTTATCTTTTTGATGAATTGATATTTACATTTTCCAAGGAAGAGGTAATTATGGTTTAAGAGAAATTGTGTCTTGGAGATTGGAAATGATAAGTGATTGATAGGCTTCTTTTACACGTCACTTTTGTTAATGCTTGGAGAGAGAAAGCAAGTGGTTATCTTTTTGTGGGCTTTTGACTTATTCAATCTTTGGTAACCCACAGGAAATTAGTTTTGGATAGATATTATAAACTGTTACCTTGATATAAGAGAGAGAAAGTGAGATTTGTTGTATACACGGTTTTCTAAAAGAATGGGTCAAATATCGTTAAGTGGGATAATTCTTTTTAAAGAGTCTTCCATGTTTTTAGTTCTACAACAAATGGTTGAGATTATTTCTCAAAATGATCTCTTATTCTGTGGCAACGTACATTACTTCTTTAACATCTATTTTGCAGTCAACAGAATTATTTTTTAAAGAAGTTCTATACCGTTTGAACCATCAAGACTTATCTTTATAATTAACGGTAATATATGGTTGGCTATAAAAAGAATATTTTGATGCTTGGAATAAACACATAACTCACGAATTATTCAGTGCACTTATTATTATTATTGATCAATCCGATTCTGCTAAGTGCAAACTTTTAAGAAGCTAAGCAGTTTAATTTCTGGTATTATTTGAGGTGATATTTGGTAAGAAATTAATTGCTTATTTATTTTGTGCTATTTGATCATTTCATATAGTTGTGCTATTAAATTTTCTGTTTTAGACTAATTATAGTCTAAAGGTTTTATTCCTAGTGGATTAGGGAAAGAGTTACAAACAGGTTCAAGTAAGCAAAGGTGCTTGAAGGGTGCATAGGTGCACAAGGAGCAAGAGAGCTCAAGGAAAATTAATTGTTAATTAATTTTTGTTAGAATCTGTTTTGTAATCTGTTTTTATTTATAAGGAAATAAATAAAATGAGTCTCCAATACTAGTTGGTATTGGACGTGGAATAGGCTATTATCATAATGGGTAATAGTTGAACCACGTAAAAATTTTGGTGTTGATTTTATTATTTGCTTTACTTTAAAATTACATAAGTTACTTAATTATCTTAATTTGACTACTTCCATTATATTAAGATAATTCTTTACACATTAAGTATTTTATTAAAAAGGCTATATTAATTCAGTAAACTGATTTCAATCATTTTAGTAGCCTAAAATTAATAGTTTATAAAAGTTGGTCATAGATTGCCTTCACACTTATTCAACCCCCCCTTCTAAGTGTGCCTAGATAAATTTCAATTTACTTTTAATTTATATTTTGGTTTATAATTATAATCATGATCTGGACTTTGATATAGTGGCAATACTTGTTATTTAGTTTGAAAATAGGGGGAGGGTTAGAATCCTACAAGTATCATTTGATACAGTTAATTAATGAAATAAATTGTCCGTAAAAAGAGATTCACGTTCTTACCTTTGATCCTTAAAGTTATGTGTTTTTTTTTGTGATGACTTTGACAATTATAGTAAATTACGTGTAAATGTGATTGCATTAATTATCACAAAAGTACTAAGCATATGGGTGATTGTCAAAAATCATTACAAAAAATCTTTCATGATGGGAGTATACAAGATGGCCTTTGTGATGGCTAAAGTCATCACCTTTCGTGATGATTTTTTGAATTTATATGATGGATTTGAGCCTTCATCAAAGGCCAATTGTTTCTAGTAAGGTGTGTGTGTTTTCGACATTTCTCATGGCCGCACCTCTTACTTGTGGCCAGGGAAAAAAAATTTCTCTGACAGCAGGTAAGAGGTGTAGATGTAAAAAACAAATTCTTCTTTGTGGTATTGAATATCTGGATTAACGGTTAAGACTTGTTTGCTAGAATATTGATCATTGCAAGCGCATGCTACGGAATATGTCCCATATATATATATATATATATATATATATATATATATATATATATATATATATATATATATATAAACTCACCATCCACATTTTAATATTACGGATGAGAATATTACAAAATACCACTAATTTTAATATTATAATAATATACTGAATATTTTGAAATTTATCATCCGCACTATTAAAGTGCGAATCTTGAAGGGTGTTTTGATAATTTTTGAATCCGTACTTTAGTTGTGTGAACTCCGCAATATTAAACTGCGGACGAGTAGGGGTGTAAACGAGTCGAATATCAGCGAACACCTTCATGCTCAGATTCGACTCGACTAGAAAAAATTGAGCTCGAATTCGGCTCAGATTCGATAAGGGATTTATATTTTTGCGCCAGATTCGACTCGGATCATTACTCGGACCTACTCAGTTCGTAAGTACTCGACTCGTTTACATAGCGAGTTACTCATGAGCCTTCAAATCGAGTTTCGAATATGAATCATTTTACTTAAAACTGAACCACTACATACTAAATTGGTTACTTAACTAATATTTATATATATATATATATATATATATATATATATATAACTTTTTCACTTTTATTTATGTATTGAAATTATAAAGATTGTAATATAAATTGACATTGAATTAATTGGTTTATAATTCAAGTACAAGTTTACACAATTTCATACTACATTTTATAAATTATAAAGATTGATACAAATATCATATATTTAGCTTACTAACATAGATTAGACCAATATTCGAATATGATCTATCGAGCATGTATCGAGTATGGTTCGAGAAAAAATAAAATACTCAAACCCTAATATGAGCGAATACTGGTATGCTTGAATTCGACTTGTGTATCATTAAACATAAAACGAGTATAGATCATATTCAACTCGGATCAACTTCGAATTCGAGCTTTGGATCATATTTTCTAGCCGATCTCGAGTCGAGTACCGAACTACTTGGCTCGACTTACACCCCTACGGACGAGAGATAATTTTCACCATTAGATACGTGATTGGACGATCACGATTTGTTGTAAGAATAAAGTTAATTTTACAACGTTAGCTATGCACCAGTCCTCTCTCTATATATATGTGTGTCTGTTTTTCTGTGTGTGTTTGTGTGTGCGCGCGCGCATGTATGTGTGTGTTTGTTCATTTTAACTAGATAATGATGTCCTTAATTTTTTCAATGCACATTTAGTGACATAAATATTATATATATAGTGACAGTATCAACACAGTAATTTACGACGAATTTTATTGTGCTGCTAATTATGTTAGAATAAAAATAGATCTTTTGTAGTATTCAAAGTGGAGCAATGACAAATCATAAAATTTTATATTCATATTATGATATTCAAAAAAAATGAGAAGAGTGTTATATTCATGAGTTTGCCCATATTTCAAATTGACTCAATTTTTTTAAAAAATAACTCTTATATGTAGAAAAGTGAAAGTATTTTCTTCTATATTTTCAAAAAGTAATATATACTTTAATTTTTTCATAAATCTCGGGGTATCAGAAATAAAATATTAGAATTTAAAAACTTTAAAATAATTTCAAATTTTCAAATTTTGCAGGGTAGCCCAGGCCCTGTACGGCTGTACTACCTGGTCCTTAAGAAATAAAAAAAAATGGAATAGCATTGGGCCATTGAACTAAGGTTTGTCAACAGCATACTTGAATATAAAAAATATTTATTAAATTTTATTAGCAGTTACACATTTTATTTCAAAAAATATTTATTCACAAAAAGAAATCATCTTAATATTTAGTCCAAATTTGTCAAATCTAAAAAACAGTCAAAATTCCAATAAAACGAAATAAAATTAATTTCTAATTTTGGAACATGAAAAAAGTACAACTATGCGGACCATACCAATTATAATGAGCCCAAATAATCGTACACTAAATAGTTGCAGAACAAACCTAGCTAGCAAGTATTACTTGTTTGGTTAACTAAATTTGCAGGCTCTTAAATTCATATAATACGTTTACTAGTAGCTAAAAGCCTCACACCTATTAATATCTTCAAATCATACACAGTAAAATTGTTGATTTTTTTTTTTGATCTTTTCAAATCATACACAATAAAATTGTTGCACCTTTGATTCTCCATTACAATTTTGTAGTTGATTCCTATCTTTAATAGAGGTACGGGTGCTATAAAAAGAATTATGAGACATCAATGACGACCTAACTGATAGTTTTTAGGGGTGTAATTTGGATTGGACAACAAGTACACAATTCAAGTGTTTGTAGTAGTTAGATTTTTTTAAAAAATGCCGAAATACAAAAGTATTCCTAAGTTGTTAACAAATTTTAATTTGGCCCTTTAATTTGTAAAAACTTACAATCGAGTCCCTCAAATGGTTAATCTTATTCAATTGAGTCCTTCATTGCAAAAATCTTAATTGAGTCAAAGACAAAGTTAGGAGTCAATTGAATAAATTGGCTACTTGAAGGACTCAAATTGAGGTTTTTTCAACTCAAAGGGTCAAATTAAAAATAGGTGACAACTTGTAAAGACAATTTTGAAATTTGACCCAAAAAAAAAAGAAACAACAATGCAATTTTTAAATATTCGTCTAACTCGTGACTCGTATAAATTTATTTTGGGAAATTTGTTTCAATCCCTCACATTATTTACTTGTGAAGTTAACATAATTGCTTAAACTGATTTAATTGAATACATGCTAATTAGACCAATTTTAAAAGGAAGAATAACAATGGTCTTTTGTACAAAGTGAATTTAGCTTAAATTACATGTCTCAAAATGCATTAAAAGGACAAATGTTTGTTAAGTTTAGATATTACACATACATGCAATCAAATTACATAAACAAAGCGGAAACGCGAGAAAATCGAATTTAAATTTTTTATACAAATCATCACCATGATCATACATTGTGCTCAATTATCAATTATATGAAAGAGATGGAGAATATAGAATCATACCCTCATAGATCAAAGTTTCCTCATGTAAGAGTTCAATTCCAAGTTCTTCGCATCCTCCTTGAATTACACCGATGAGATTCCTTCTTTAGATCAACGTTAGCCACCTAAGTGTTTGACATCTAGAAGTGATCAACCAGGGAATAATATTTATTCAAGAAGATGGGTGTTGAAAAAAAATCCTAATTTATATCTCTATAGAAATTGCAAGTACTCTCACAACTCTTGGAAGTTTGTCTAACCCTAACCCATAAAAAGACTTCTCTTATTTATAGATGTAGACAACCCTCTAAACTATTTAGGAATATGGTTTATTTTAATTAATTAAACTTTTTTAATTAATTAGATTCCAAATCTAATTAGGAACTTATGAGAGTACTTTTATTAATTAATTTCTAAACCCTTTTAGGAAATAAATAATAATAATAATAATAATAATAATAATAATAAAAAGACTCCTCTTATTTGTGACGCCCCCAAAATAGGTATACAACACCCATTCTGAGTCGTCAAATACATGGTACAGAAAGCAAACTACAACTTCAATAATACAATTGTCGTGCAAAATACGACAACACATACTATGAGTTTAAATACAAATATTGTCTTCTAGACAATATTCACACTCAAATAAGTCCTCATTACAATTATTCAAACACTATTTTACAGAAATAGTGAAGACTGCTAAAACATCTTTCTAGAACCATCACTCCGTACCCCGACTAGTTCCTGCTATGTTCTCACCTCTTGAGAAAAATGGAACATAAAGGAAAAGGGTGAGCTCAACTAGCCCAGTAAAGAATATTATGACTAAGATAATATACAAAAAATTATCGTTAGCCTTCAACAGGAAAAAATCTGATAAAATATAATAGCCAACAAGTTTTAGATTAACAACTGCAGTGAAAACAACAATCCATTAGAAGAGTCAATTAGAGGATGCGTTCTACTATCTTCTAAAATTTAAAAGTACATCATCAATAATTTATCTCTGTAACAACAATTAATATACATCTTTAATCAAATATTCATCTTTGCACTAAAGGCCAAAGATATTCATTTGTATCACCAGTTGGTCATGTTCATCTCAACACTTGCTCATCTTTGCACTACGGGCCAAAGATATTCATCAGTTAATCATTTATCTTTACACTGCAGACCGAAGATATTTAGTAATATCATCATTTAGGACTGAGGATGATGAAAAATATTTTAAAGAAAACGAATCTAGTGAAATGGAAGGACAAATAGTAGGGATTCGTATAACAGTTTATCCAAGATCAATAATACTTCATAAATACCAATTTTGAAGCAGTATTCAAAAATAAAGATCAAAACATGGATACAATCAAAGATAGTAACCATAATAGACATCGTGGATAAAAAGAAGAAAATTTCATTTTTGGTGTATACGTGAATAGTGCCGTATACGTGAATAGTAATCCCGACATAAAAAGTTCCAAATTTGATAAAAATTCAGATCAATATTTCAGCATAATGATATTGAAGAAATAATATCATATATGAAGAAAATAACATCCCTTACCTCAAAATATCAGTACTTCTGATCGAAATGTCGGTATAAGGCTGAAGGAAACTTGCACTGATGAATAGAACTCAAAAAGTATCTAAATACTCACAAAATACACTCAATAATCTAGAGAGAGAAAGAGAGAGAACTTGTTTCTGGTGTGATTTTCAATTCTAACTTAGCCCTCTATTTATAGGAAAATTTTAGCAGACATGACCTGCAACCTGATGGCTTTACCTGCTACTATTCCCATCCACCACATTTGAAATAAAATTCAGCATATTTCTTCACCAACCATAAATGGGGCCCACTCAATTCTAGAATTTTTCACCAAAATTATTTATAAACCTAATTTTTGAATCAGTCACCTCTTAAAATTCATAACAAATCATACGTTCATTTTTAAATGTTTAAAATTTATGGACATATACTCAACTTATATATGTATAACATATCCAAAAATTACAACGATCCAATGGTCGGATTAAAAATTATAACTTACACAATATATCTCAAAAACACTGGTATAATTTTTTAATACCTTCATTCCAACAAAAATACTGATAAAACACCTCAATATTAACTCCTTCATTTTTAACCACAATAAATATATCCAACATTTATATCCACATAAAATAAATATTTTCTTATCATATGAATCAATAATTAATTATTAACAAATAATATTACAGAATCACATTTATGACAACCAGGCCGTTCCCAGGAAAGAGAGTGCTTTTCAATAAGAATTTCTCCTTATTGGCGTGCAATTAGGTGACCAAACCTCTCCTTGACAGAACTTTCAAGACATTTCTAATAATGCTATCTAATAATATTATTCAAATAATATGAATTATTGATCTGATAATGGGAAATACTGTGCAGTGAAAATTATTGAAACAACAATAATATAAAATATCAACCCAGCAATTATTGAATTAATAAAATAAAATATTGAACAGTAACTACTGTAACAATTATTGAGTAGTGCCTTCTTACGTAAGGATCAATAATTCATCAATACTGTGCATCCACGCGTATTACTGTATTTTAACCACCGGGTATTCCAACAGTGTTAACTGTAACAACTACGCCGTTATTTATAAAAAACTCAAACTTGTCGTTTTCTTCATCCGACAATTATTCTATTATGAGGCGCACAAATGACTGCGCCGTCATACGAATATTCCCCGACAACAAGAATATTCCACGACCAAACGAATTTTCCCCGACAACAATGATTATTTTATAACCACTTGCATATTTTGCAAAATTTGCACATTTCACCCATAACCAGAGAATTATATCAAATTAATACCTTATTATTCACAAATATAATTAGAGGAAATTCGATTTTATTTATAATAAGTTGGGGTCTTACATTATTAATTTATATTTAATATTTTCAAAATATAAAATAATAAATATTAAGAAATTTAATTTATTCTATCACCATAGATTAAATTAAATATACTTAACTTATTGTTACGATTATTCCATTTACTTCTTAAATAAATATTTTTCTTTTGCTGTGTAACCCTTTAGATTCTCAATATTAAACTGATTGTGAATAAATCAACTAGAACAATTCTAATCATATTTAAATAAATAAATTAAACTATTTAATTCATTTAAATAAATAATATTTATTCTATAATAAGGGTAAGCCCCCTTAGCGATCAGTGACTTTCCAAATAATATAGATTTTAACATTAATCACAAAAGAATTTTTCAATAAATAGTTATCATACAATTCAATCCTTCTACCAATTAAATATAAGACATGAAATTACTATCAAATCTTATTTTATTTAATTATATGTATTTCGATTCTCAAATGCACAACTCTAAATAATGAAAATTAGAAACTACTTTCTAATTTCATTATGCCTTGGCTAATGACTACTGAGTTGTCATTTATCGAATCACATATGACATTCTCTTCTTTTACTAGAAGCGGTAGATTCTTTGTTGATTATTCATTATCTCCATGTAGAACTTATTATACCAAAACATACCATTTGATATATCCTTAAAGTCTTAAGTAATATGTCAAAGCATAACTCATTATACACAATATACTATGATGATCTCAAGTCCAAGAATTTGTACTACTACCACTTAAGGAATTCCTATTGATAGGCAAGTAAAACTCCATTAAGTATTCTTTTAGCGAGCTACGTTCAGTGAAGGTATTCTCTAATAAGCACCTACATACTTTCTTTAATGTTTTCACACAAATTATTATGAGATCAATCATCCTCTTCCTTAGAGCAAACACAGTATGTACGAATATATCCAGATTCACTAATCTCTTTTTTAGTAATCCAACAATTGGGAAAAATTTTAGTATTAAGCTACTTAGGAATTTAGATATCATTAACATGGTCATCATCATGATTCTAAAAATATTGTTCAAAACTATGAGTTTATCACATTTAATATAACAACACCATGTAGATAAAATAAAGTCTTTTATAAATAAACTTTTATTATTAATAAATGAATAAGATTACAAAGTATATACTACATCATATCAAATATGATTGGCTTGTGTGCCTACTTGTAGCAACCCCGAACCCGGGCCTCGAATCGTCGCGGAATCGGTATACTATTTCTATCACTAATTGCGGAAGATATAAACATAAATTGTTTATACATTAAAATTTACACACTTATCCCCAAGGTCGAGTAACCTTAACTTAAATACAATTTATCAATTATCTATTACACAACAATATTTATCACAATATGCTAATACAACTAGCCGTACTTTATGTCCCAAGCTGAACTTGGCATTATCGTTCCTATCAATAATTCATTTGTTTAAGAATCATATCTATTCTTATTTCAAAATAAAACTTCTTTATCTATACAACATTTCAAACTGTACATAGCTGAAAATTTCATTTGATAAAACTATTAATCATAGATTTATACCATTTCTAATTAAAAAAAATGTATTCATTTTGTGCATCGCTCAATCTTCATCATCCGTATAGCAAATAATATTGTCTAACATCATTAACCTGCAAAAAGTTTATGTTTGCAAGATTGAGCTCGACAGCCCAGCAAATTTAACAATCTATCATGTTTCACATAGCACACAATTCTATATGCACTACATTTCCTTTAATATGCATATCTGCATGCAACATATATTCTTTACTAAACATATTCTACATGCATCAATAATTTCTTACAAAACATTAATTCATGCATTATACATTTCTAATTTATCAGGTTACATCATACAATATGTAATCACATATTTATTAAGTTCCATAACTCAATTAACTTAGTCATATTTTGAATTTTAACAATTCATAGAGCATAATATATAATTTAACACATAACACATTCCATCCACAAACATAATAGAACTGAAAAACTTGCCTGCACCGTTGATTACCGCAGCGCAATTTATAACGCTTTACCCGAAGACCTAATATTAATAATATAGATCTCCAATATTAGAATAATATCATCACAGTATATTACTGTTATATTTATATCCATAGAATAACCTAAACACATTACCACATAACCCTTTCAGTCTTTACATCACATAAGACTAGGTATCAAGTCAAACTATTGCAGTCTGAGTTGAAACCAACACAATTCTATCATCCCGACAGTCTAGTCGGACGAATATCGAGTTTAAGTTCAATTAAACTCTGACTTAACATTTAACAATTATCACGGATAATTTCTAATCAGACAAAACATTTTTTCTAGGCTTGTAATAATTTTCGGACAATTATTACCATTTATCAACATTTTTCAATCCTTAAAACAGTATTTAAATGAATTAAATATCACATAATACCTTAATCATTAATATTTATTTAATATAAAATATTAATGAAAATCATAACATAATATTATAATATAATTATAATATTTCAAAGTATTTCTAATAACTTAAAATCATAATTATATGATTTTTAAACACTTAAATCCATTATCCGATAATTGCTATTAATATTAAAAAATTAATATTTTCATGCCAAAATATCAAAAGTTATAATTTATAACTTAAAATATTTTTATAACACTTAAATCATTTTTATATGATTTATAAATCATTAATTCCATTTTTCCATAATTTATTTAATATATTTATTAAATAAACTAATTATCATTAATATTAAATTATTAATGAATTTCCTCACAAAATATTAAAAGTCATCAAAAATAACTTCAAATATTTTCTTATACCATAAAATAATTTTTCATGATTTTTCATGAATTAAAAACTATTTTTAAATAATTTATTTAATATTATAAATAAATAAATAAATACCATTTATATTCCAAAAATAATAAATATTTTCGAAATATACTCAAAATAGTTAAAAACTATTTTTCAGACTTTAAAATAATTTTTCATAATTTATTTTGTATTTTTAATAATTAAAAACCATTTTTTTCTAATTTTAAATTATTTTTCTGTAATTTCGAAAATAAGTGTCGCTAAAGGGCCCTATAGCGACAGAACCGTCGCTATAGGTGTTTTTGGTGTTCTTGAGTGTTCTTGACAGATACCGAGTGGGTAGGTTTGACCGGAATTTAAACTGTGTTCTGAATGTTTTCTGGGCTCGTTTGAAGTGTGATCATGTAGTATGTATGTAATACTACAACACACAACCAACATCTTGATCAAAACACAACATCACACCAAGATCTAAGCTTGCCAAGTTGCTGTCATAGACTTGTTAGGATTTCTGGGTTTTCCATTCACCGAATTAAGATTAGCATTCCCTAATTAAAATTGCTAATTAAGCAATTAGGACCAACATCACGGATTAGGGTTTATAATCCAATAATTAGAGTTTCTAATAGAAAAATAAATTTTCTAATTTAGAAATTAAATATTCGTAATTAGATCAGGGTTTCTAATTACTCATAACTTGAAATAATTAGGATTAGGGTTTCCTAATTAGCATTGCTAATTTTAGCCATTAATTTCCACCACTGAACAAATAGGGTTTCTGACGGAACAATTAAGGTTCCATAAATTGGAATTAGGATTTGTTAATTAATTAACCTTTACCCTAATTAATACTTAATTAATAGCACTAAAGCATTATAATTATCCTTCCCATTCCCAGATTAGGGTTTCATTTTACCAGAATCTAAAATTAGGGTTTTCAGATCTGGTATTAGGGTTTCCAAATAATCAATAAAGATTTTAGATAATTCATTAGGGTTTTCCCTAATTAATTCAATATTAATGACGTTTAACCTTGTTCATAACATTGCATTCCCAATCTAAGGTTCCATTCACCGAATTAGGGTTTTGGATTTCCCGAAACTGAAACTAGGGTTTCCAGAACCGATTTCTAGGGTTTCTTATCAGACGTTAGGGTTTTCTAACTGAACGCTGTCGTTCTTAATATAAACTTAGGGTTTGTCACAGATGTAATTTATCTGATCAACCCATGACCCTTAACCACATTCTGAACACATCATTAACCATAAACACAGAACATAATCACATAAATCCTTAATCCTGAATAATTCACCTATATCCTTCACCGAATTTTGAAATCCTCAAAATTCAATCCCAATAACATTAAACGCATACACTTATTTTCTGTCTAGGTCTAATATTTGACCTTAAATCAATCATTTAAGATTTTAATAATTTGCCCAAATTCTCGGGTTGTCACATTCACCCCTCCTTCTAAGAATTTCGTTCCCGAAATTCACCTTACACCTTACACCGTGCACCTTACACCATTCACACATATTTCACATGCTACCCAATACACCACTCACAAGGGTTAAAGTTTTAAAATTATGCTGAGGGGTCATATAGACCATGAACACATAGATTTGACGGTATTCATACTGCAAAACAAAACATTACGTGGTCTGTTTACAATCACAAAGAAGGTAAACTACCATTACTAGTACTTTAGGTTATTAGCCCATCGTACAGTTACGTCATGCATAACGTAATAATTATTTTTAGCGAATATTTACGCTATTAGATTGGATTTATTTATCCAAACAACATAGTTCACCTCAGTCTTATCATATGATTCAGCACCAAAACAATTTGGTTCAGAAAATTTCTTCCAATAAACACTTGGAGTTTTTGAAAACATTTTTGAGAATGACGTCATGATGTCGCACTGTCTTTAACAGTCCGTTGAGGATTTCGTCATTTTGTGACTTTGTTATACTACATCATACTGTAGTGGGCTGACGATACTTAGATCACATCCAACACCAAGTAATTCTGCATTGATAGCTCCATCATTTTTTTTATCATCTCTGCACCAGGTCACATGGTACATAAGTGATAAATAAAAATATTTTTTTTAAAAGGCACATAGTGCGTAATTAGCTTGATGTCAAAAATTTTGAAATCCAACATAGATAGGGGTTTAGGAAAACCTAATTCTCCACTAATGATCATTTGCTTAACAATCTATCTGTTCGTATAATCCTTAACACTCCATTCACACATAACTATACCCAGTTCATAAAACCACACTTATGAGTTCATAACCTGACCACAATTATATGAGTTTACGAACTTTCCTAGACAGACCTTTGGCGTCCATTCGCTAAGGGGTTCATAAATATTTCATATAACTATGAGTCAAGAATGTCACATAAGTATGAGTTTAAGAAC
The DNA here is from genome assembly GCA_020205505.1 of Panax japonicus. Taxonomy (NCBI): domain Eukaryota; kingdom Viridiplantae; phylum Streptophyta; class Magnoliopsida; order Apiales; family Araliaceae; genus Panax; species Panax japonicus. The sequence goes on from CM035111.1 coordinate 22,084,734, forward strand.
TCGTACTTAACCTTATATCCTCTAACTATGACCTATCTATTTGTCATACACATGAGAAAGGAATCACCCTCTTAACACGCATATAACAAATAGCGTGACACAAACATTTCAATGATTATCAGTACCAGAAACTAAGTGGTTGTCAAACCGAACTCGGCCACTAATCAATATAGGAAGCTAAGCGAACAATTCCCTGCCCATACAAAGAATTGATCAACCTAACCACTACATTGACCAGGAAGCTAAGTGATTCTAAAACCAAGTACAAATTCCCCGCCCATACAAGGAATCATACAACTCAGCTACCGACAAGAGTCCTCAATTGAATCCCCACCTAATACTTAACCCCATTTTTCAATACGAATTCAATTCGTATTCATAATCCATAACTCTTTCATGAGTTTTCATAGTACAATTTCATAGTACAACTTTCACACAACATCATGCTGTAACCTTTTCAATCATAAGATTGATTCTTTCTGACTGTCATAACCTTATCAGATCACGGGGTGATCTTATCGTATATATTACGATTTATTTCTATGCCCATGATCGTTTTGTTTTACGATCTTCTATCCCTGCACTTTCAGTCTTTTAGACTCGATCTATTCACCATTACTGTTCAACTTTATTATCAGAGTTAGGAAACTCTGTGTCTTTACACTCGCCGAGATTCGTCTTTGAATCTTACCGACCAATTAACCCTGTTTGAGTTAGATCTTATCCTAATTACCGCGGTTATTGGTCTCAGGTATTCTTACCTAAGCTTCATAACCAACAACTCTGATACCAACTATAGCAACCCCGAACCAGGGCCCCGAATCGCCGCGGAATCGGTATACTATTTCTATCACTAATTGCGGAAGATATAAACATAAATTGTTTATACATTAAACTTTACACACTTATCCCCAAGGTCGAGTAACTTTAACTTAAATACAATTTATCAATTATCTATTACACAACAATATTTATCACAATATGCTAATACAACTAGCCGTACTTTATGTCCCAAGCTGAACTTGGCATTATCGTTCCTATCAATAATTCATTTGTTTAAGAATCATATCTATTCTTATTTTGAAAATAAACCTTCTTTATCTATACAACATTTCAAACTGTACATAGCTGAAAATTTCATTTGATAAAACTATTAATCATAGATTTATACCATTTCTAATTAAAAAAATGTATTCATTTTGTGCATCGCTCAATCTTCATCATCCATATAGCAAATAATATTGTCTAACATCATTAACCTGCAAAAAGTTTATGTTTGCAAGATTGAGCTCGACAGCCCAGCAAATTTAACAATCTATCATGTTTCACATAGCACACAATTCTATATGCACTACATTTCCTTTAATATGCATATCTGCATGCAACATATATTCTTTACTAAACATATTCTACATGCATCAATAATTTCTTACAAAACATTAATTCATGCATTATACATTTCTAATTTATCAGGTTACATCATACAACATGTAATCACATATTTATTAAGTTCCATAACTCAATTAACTTAGTCATTGTTTGACTTTTAACAATTCATAGAGCATAATATATAATTTAACACATAACACATTCCATCCACAAACATAATAGAACTGAAAAACTTGCCTGCACCGTTGATTACCGCAGCGCAATTTATAACGCTTTACCCGAAGACCTAATATTAATAATATAGATCTCCAATATTAGAATAATATCATCACAGTATATTACTGTTATATTTATATCCATAGAATAACCTAAACACATTACCACATAACCCTTTCAGTCTTTACATCACATGCATAAGACTAGGTATCAAGTCAAACTATTGCAGTCTGAGTTGAAACCAACACAATTCTATCATCCCGACAGTCTAGTCGGACGAATATCGAGTTTAAGTTCAATTAAACTCTGACTTAACATTTAACAATTATCACGGATAATTTCTAATCAGACAAAACATTTTTTCTAGGCTTGTAATAATTTTCGGATAATTATTACCATTTATCAACATTTTTCAATCCTTAAAACCGTATTTAAATGAATTAAATACCACATAATACCTTAATCATTAATATTTATTTAATATAAAATATTAATGAAAATCATAACATAATATTATAATATAATTATAATATTTCAAAGTATTTTTAATACCTTAAAATCATAATTATATTATTTTTAAACACTTAAATCCATTATCCGATAATTGCTATTAATATTAAAATATTAATATTTTTATGCCAAAATATCAAAAGTTATAATTTATAACACTTAAATCATTTTTATATGATTTATAAATCATTAATTCCATTTTTCCATAATTTATTTAATATATTTATTAAATAAACTAATTATCATTAATATTAAATTATTAATGAATTTCCTCACAAAATATTAAAAGTCATCAAAAATAACTTAAAATATTTTCTTATACCATAAAATAAATTTTCATGATTTTTCATGAATTAAAAACTATTTTTAAATAATTTATTTAATATTATAAATAAATAAATAAATAAATACCATTTATATTTCAAAAATAATAAATATTTTTGAAATATACTCAAAATAGTTAAAAACTATTTTTCAGACTTTAAAATAATTTTTCATAATTTATTTTGTATTTTTAATAATTAAAAACCATTTTTTTCTAATTTTAAATTATTTTCTGTAATTTCCTAAAATAAGTGTCGCTAAAGGGCCCTATAGCGACAGAACCGTCGCTATAGGTGTTTTTGGTGTTCTTGAGTGTTCTTGACAGATACCGAGTGGGTAGGTTTGACCGGAATTTAAACTGTGTTCTGAATGTTTTCTGGGCTCGTTTGAAGTGTGATCATGTAGTATGTATGTAATACTACAACACACAACCAACATCTTGATCAAAACACAACATCACACCAAGATCTAAGCTTGCCAAGTTGCTGTCATAGACTTGTTAGGATTTCTGGGTTTTCCAGAAATCCAGACACGTTCGAGTGGCCATTTTTATGGCTCGATTAAATCTAAGTTCCAGTAGTGTTTCAGGTAATGTTAAGGTCTAATCCTATAGTAGTTATGCCAAGGTACAACAACAATTCACTAGATCATCTTAACAACAAAAGATAAACCAAATTCAAGCCGGTCAAATTATTGATCAAGAACTGTTCTTCACGATTTCTGGGTTTTCCAGATTTCGTCAAGAACAGTTGGTCAATGGTACTTTGACCACAATTTCCTGCCATTCCAGTTATGATATAGGTGTTCTAATTTCTTTAACATGTAGTATATATACCAGACTACAAAGATCTACCAACAACATGGCCTAACAACTAATACACAGCAAGATCAAGACCCTGCAAATTCGCTGTCAGACAAGATCTGGATTTCTGGGTTGCCCAGAAACCAGATTTTGTGAATGGTCAACGGTCTTTGACCGCTTGTATCTTTCAATCTAAACATGATATAACCTTGATTCCTGTTCCAGAATAAAGCCTTAATGGCATACTACACATGTATAACTTAAAACTTAACAGATCATAAACATACAACGATCTTTGGGCCCTGACATATGGCTGTCAGGCCACTATTTTTCCATTTTTCTAGATTTCAAAAATATTAAATCCGAGTACTTTGGTGTTATGGATCTGGGTTTTGACAACCCAGATCACTAAATGACACCCTATTACACCACTTTGAACAATCAATTTCAACATTTAACATAAAATCAAGAGATTTCGAAATTTAGAGATTTATACCTCTTTGAGCTTTAATTTTGATTTTTGATCCTCAGATCTGTTTCTTGTACACATGGGGCTTGAATTGAGACTGAAATCACACTATGATTTCGTGGGTTTGGGAAGAATGGGAGTTGGTGAGAGCAAAAATGAGATTGGTCATATATTTGTGCATTTTCTCTCTCCAAAACCATTTATAATTTGCTTGATTCATTGCATGTTGCTGATTTGCTAGCCATATAGGCTGAGGTTGCTGGACATAAGTCAAATACTAGGCTAGGTTAGGGTTAGGGTTATTCAACAACCAAGAATTAGCCAAGATTGCAAGCTATCCATTAAATAAAAATAATATTAATGATATTTTACATACCATTTAATTCTAGAATGATCATTTGATATAAACCCTTAGGGTTTTAGGGTTTGGATATTTTAGGATTTAGGTTTTAACCCTTAACTTTGCCAAAAATTTAATTTCTGACATTTCCGAATTTCGGTTATAAAAATAGAAAATTAACATTCCAAAAATTATAATTAGGATTTACTAATTATATTTAAAATTCCTTAATCATACTTTCATTCTTGCTAATTAGGATTAGTATTCCCAAATTAAAATTGCTAATTAAGCAAATAGGACCAACATCACGGATTAGGGTTTGTAATCCAATAATTAGGGTTTCTAATAGAAAAATAAATTTTCTAATTTAGAAATTAAATATTCGTAATTAGATTAGGGTTTCCTAATTAGCATTGCTAATTTTAGCCATTAATTTCCACCACTGAACAAATAGGGTTTCTGACGGAACAATTAGTGTTCCATAAATTGGAATTAGAATTTGTTAATTAATTAACCTTTACCCTAATTAATACTTAATTAATAGCACTAAAGCATTATAATTATCCTTCCCATTCCCAGATTAGGGTTTCATTTTACCAGAATCTGAAATTAGGGTTTTCAGATCTGGTATTAGGGTTTCCAAATAATCAATTAAGATTTTAGATAATTCATTAGGATTTTCCCTAATTAATTCAATATTAATGACGCTTAACCTTGTTCATAACATTGCATTCCCAATCTAGGGTTCAATTCACCGAATTAGGGTTTCGGATTTCCCAGAACTGAAACTAGGGTTTCCAGAACCGATTTCTAGGGTTTCTTATCAGACGTTAGGGTTTTCTAACTGAACGCTGTCGTTCTTAATATAAACTTAGGGTTTGTCACAGATGTAATTTATCTGATCAACCCATGACCCTTAACCACATTCTGAACACATCATTAACCATAAACACAGAACATAATCACATAAATCCTTAATCCTGAATAATTCACCTATATCCTTCACCGAATTTTGAAATCCTCAAAATTCAATCCCAATAACATTAAACGCATACACTTATTTTCTGTCTAGGTCTAATATTTGACCTTAAATCAATCATTTAAGATTTTAATAATTTGCCCAAATTCTCGGGTTGTCACACTACTACTTTCAATCTCTCACTTGCACTAAAGCTAATCACCATGATATTTAATACCCATCTTCTCCAAGTGACGATCAAATTATTGTTGTGTTAAAGTTGTAGTAAATGTATCTGCAATGTTATCTTAAGAGTCCACACACTCCAAGGTGACATCTCTTCTTTCAACGATCTCTTTAATCAAATAAAATTGCAGCAACATATGTTTGGATTTCTGATGAGACCTGGGTTCTTTGGCATGTGCAACAGCTCTGGTGTTGTCACAGAATAAAGGTATTGCTCCTCTAATGCTCGGAACCACAAAGTTCATGTAAGGACCGAGAAATTTATATTATTATTTATTTAAATTTTTACGAATAATTTTTTAGTTTATAAGTGAATATGTGTTATGAGATATAAATTAAACAAGATAGTTAATTTAATTATTTCAAATTAACTAAGATCAATACTTATCAAGTTGATTAAGAAAGAGTAAGATAAGTTATGTTGAAACGTTAACATAACTTGAATGTTAGCCTTGAATGTTAAATAGAAATATTTATAATCTTTTAATGATTAATTAGTATGAATATTTTATAGTGAATAAATATGTGAGGACTGTGTAGAAATGAGTATAACTACATAAATATATAAACTATAGTTATGGATATGTATATTTATAGATTTCATTAAAAAGGAAAGCCACATAACCTAATTATATATGGTAATTAAATAACTTAAGGGTTATGGTATTGAGGAAATGTTAGTATTTAAAAGTTATACTAACCTAATAGATTAATTTTGTCTATTTCAAGTGATTAATAATTTAAAACCTAATTAAAGCAAACCTAATTAGGTTATTGATTAAAGTGACATGTATTTGTAGGGGTTTCGGCACATAAAAGCATCAGAAATTTAAAATTATCAAAGAAATTTTCGAAACCCAAAAACAAGATCTATGCAAAACAGAAATTAATTCAGTTGTTTAGATATTATACCGATTATGAAAGAGTTGTGAAACGACTTCAAATCCCTAATGCAATCCAACAGAACCGCGCCTCTACGATATCCACACAAATGCCCCATGAATCATCACACGATCTGTATTGAAGAGAACTGCGTTACTAGCCACCAAGGATCAAAATTTTCGAAATTTCTCTCTAGTCACTCTCTAAGAGCGTCTAGGGTTTTTAGGTTATGATTATGCTCTACGGAATGGCTGATATATCATATATATATAGCAGTCCAAAAAGAATTAATCAAAACCTAATTCAATTATAAAATCTGAATTTATATATTATATCTTAATTAAGTCTTACTCAATTAATATACATATATATAAATTATCCTATTAATTTAAATTCATAATTTAAATACTGTCAATCATATTGACATGTTTAAATCCTTACAATTTAAATTAATTCCCTTTTAAATTACGTTCTATATGTGTGACCCTATAGGTTATTATTATATTGACAATAATTTTAAAATCATATTATACAATTATAAACAGTGGTGGCATCTAGTAATGCATCACTGCTACCCAAGTAATAATAAGATCGATGATTTGATGCAACCTTTTCGTGACCAATGTTTTAATGTAATTTAATTCTTTTAACCATGACATCCTAGATTAAACTCGAGTTATGGAATGTGTCATACTCTTCATAATTTAATCTAAATTTTCTTGATCAATGAGTAGACTATATGAAACAAATCACTATTTGAGCATGACCATCCATTTTATAGTCCAACTCAATCAAGAGGCCTATGGATATCACCCCTAATATATATGAGGGTTAAATTCCATGTAGATCACTCATATTCCTCACACGATTCATGATGTACCCAATAATCACCTTTATTGTCTACCCTATTAAAGGTAACTTTTGATAATATCAAAGTACATAATTTCCCGTGTAGTAATATAGTGATTTCAGGTCAGAGGATCATTACATCATTGTCACTATGAGAATCGCTAATGACACTTTGCATAATGCTCCACGTAGAATTCTCATGGTGGGTCTGTCCAGTACATCGTTCTCTAACATGTACCTATGCATTGACTCAATATCTCATATATTTATGACCAATGAGATTTGTTCATTAGTTAATCCACATACTAGTCTCAATGTATCATTGTTGTCCCATTAGCAATAATACTTGACTAGGGATATTTAAGAGCAATGATACTAATTGTAATTATATAATCTCATGTTCAAGTCACATACTCGAAGCTATATAATTTGTATCATTATTCTAAGAACTTTTATTATGATAACATTTATATGACGCAGTAAATATAACCATAATAAAATAATTCATTTATTCAATCAAATATAATATCAAATTGTTAAGCAATTATATCAAACAATTGGCCTCTAGAGCATAAATTCTAACAATAAGCAATTATATTCCATAAGATTGGGAATATAAACCCTAAATAAACAATTAGGGTAATATAAATTAAAATTGTTAAAGTATGTTACTTACATAGCCCAACTAATTAAATTAGAAGCCAAAAAGAAATAAAATGCAAGACCAAACCCCATCCCTATTGATTAGGGACATTTTTAGACATTTGATTAATCAATTGGCATTAAAAATAAAAGAAAAATGGAGGATAATGGGAGCTTAAGTGGATGGTTTTGGGAGGACCTTTTAAGGCATGAAATATTGCTAACCCACTTTCCTTTTATAGCTAATCACCTTACTTTTCCTAATCTCTTACACAATGGACATTATTGTATACTCCTCATTGGTTGGGAATCTCATTAAGCATATTTAAAGATAAGATAAGGGGTATTGTCTAATGGAAAAAGAAAGTATGTGGGATAATAGGATTGCAAGCATCCCTTTAGTCCATTCCATTCCAATTCATTTCATTTCTTTCATGTTCATTTATCCTTTCTTTTTCTCCCAAGCTTAGAAAGAGAGAGCTATAGAGAGAGGGTTCGGATTTTGTGAGAGGAAAATAGGAAAAGCTTAGCATAATTCATGCACCCTAAACACATCTCCTACTTTGGAAGAACAAACTAGAAAGGTAGCCAGGAAAACTAGGTGAGAACTTTTCTAGTTATTCTTCTTCTATTTTGTTTGATATCAAAGTTTGATGGGGTTATGTTCTAAGACCCAAGGTACCATAGTTCTACATATCTCATGTATGAAACTAAGTATCTTGAGTGTTAGAATAGAGAGTTAGAAGAAGAAACTCAACATGTGTTCTTTAAGGGGGTGAACCCCTAGTTTTTCTTCCACTAAATCTTGTGTAACTCAAGTTTTATAACTTAGATTTGTAATCCATCAAGGGGTGGGGGGTGATAGATATATGAGTTATCGAGTAAACCCAAGTGGTAGAACACAAATCTAGCAAGTATTGAAGCCATGGAGGCTGTTTTCCCCAAAATAGTCCACAAGAAGCTTGAAGAACCCTAATCGTAACAACAACTACTGCCCTCATTTTTCCTAAGGCTGTTTTGGCCAATTATGAACCTTTTAAAAATCTAACAAACATCAAAGAGGTACCTTGAGAAGCTATCTACATGTAGGAAAAAGAACAGACACGTTTCGATGTGTAGTTTGTGTGTAATGACTTTTACCGCGAAGGACTCCTAAAATATTCTTACCCGGATTCCTCACTGTGAATACACTGAAAAAATCTGACATTTTTACAGTAAGTTAATATATGTTATGAGAGTGTACCCTGAAAGTTTCTAAATTTTCTGAGCAAAACTTGATTTATGAAAAATGTAGCAATATCCGAGTATTTTAGGCACTTTAAAAATAGTAAATCACTTTCTAAAATTTCAGGAAAATTTGGGATTCATTATTGGACCATACACTAGTCAAATCTAGAAAAGAAGAATTTTTGGGATCAGTTTGGTACTTTTACTACAATTGATGAAGTTATGAATAAAAGGAAATAAATAGTCAAATGATGTCATAAATAAGAAAAATGTGATTTTAATGCTTGAATACTCCTAATATATAATATTCTGACTATTTGAGGGTATTTTGGTAATTTATAATAAGAAGTATTATTTATGACCTTTTATGGGTATTAAATAAGCGATTTAATAAAGGGTAAACAATTAAAATAAATTATTTATTGACCTAATAAATTATTAAAATGTTATAATGATATTAATAATGTTAGAATCTAATATTTTTAAATAAATAAAAATTTTGAGATTAAAATTAAATTTAAGATATCATTAGATGACTAATAATATTAGATTATAACATTAATAAATATTATTAATGACTAATAATATTAGATTAAAATATTATTAAAAAATTAATAATATTATATTAAAATATTATTAGATGATTAAAATATTATTAAATAATTAATTAAATAAATTGTTATTAAAATATAATAACATTAGTAAAGGAATAAAATACTAATACATGAATATTAAAAGGTTAATAATATTAGCAAATCAATAAAAAATTATTAAGAGGGTTATAATATTAGTAAGTTAATAAAGTATTATTAGTTGATTAATAATTACTAAGGAATAAATAAAGTATTAATAAAGGATGAGTGAAGATAATGTTTACGTAATAGTAATATTATCAAGAGATAATAATGTTACTAAGGAATTAATGTAATAACTAATATTTAACCGCGTGACTAAATATTAGGCAATTTAATATAGAATAATGATATTATGAATAAGTATATGATTTGCTAATCAAGAGGTCAATTATAGGTCTTTTGAAGGAAGGTCGATAGACTGCTAACCGGATATATTTATTTTCATAGCAGTAGACTACAGACAAGGCAAGTTCTCTAACTCAAACTCGAGTTATTATTTTTCAAGCATGTTAGTGGATAATTATTGTTGATTATTCCACATCTAATATTATTACTTAATATTCGCATTATGGAAAGTTTCCTAATTCCACTTGAGTTATTAATTTCAAAGTATGATTAGTGAATAATTATTATTGGTTATTCGCATCCATAATGATTATTGTTATTTGCACCTAGTGCATCTGATTTCTTGATCTATTACTTGAACTATGAAATAATTTAAAGTTCTTTTATGCATGAATCATTAATGAGCCGTGTCTCAACTATTTGTTTTGGCGAGACTAATATTTGATAAAGCATGAAACGTTCTATTTATTTTGAGTTGATTTATGCCATTTACTTTGGCTAGATCATCATTGATATTAAATGATAAATTCATAACACTTCTTTGAATTCAATCCAAACCATATTGTCATGGTACGGACTCATGACGTAAGACCTCTTAATAGATGCTAGACATTTGCGTCAGTGAGGGCCTAACCTCGGTCGATTAGGTCGTCGGCTGGCAGTGTCTGACGTCATTCTAGTTGATGTCAGATCCTCTGTGTAGGTTTCAACTATCACTTATATTTAATTGCGATGATATTATTATGTGATTAATAAATTAAAATTTTCTAAATAAATTTTGTATTCTAGTATTATGGATCCTTTCACTAAGGCAACCGTACACGCCATCTGTCTGGCGCATCTCCCTACTGACTGCATGCGATTTAGCCAGTACTCGCGTTAGGATGCCGGCTTCATGGTGACAGTGTTGCGAAAGTTTCACGTAAGTCGAATTACATATATTAAATCAAGGTCCATGTTATTTATATATTGTTCAAATAATTAGTTATACGTATGTTATGTCTGTTTGATAGAGATACTATAGATACGATACCGGCATCACTGAGACGGATGGTGACGCCGTTATCATTGCCTCCATCTCAAAGAATTATGTCGGCTGGCTGTACGAGATGCGACAGAGGGCAGTTCGGGCGGTAAAAGAATCGCCCGGGACTACTTTGCGAGAACATCAACCGCCGATAGTATCAGATGCAATATGGGCTGTGATGTGTGCGTATTGGGATGATGCTGCGATCAAGACCAAGTCGGAGCAGATGAAGAAGAATCGAGGCAAGCTGCGAGTTGTACATACTTCTGGCTCGCAGTCGTTTCAAGAGGTTAAGGCGGTATGTATTTCCCTTTAGTTTAGTTTAATATTAAACTGTAACTATAGTAAATTAAGGTGATATTATTTAATGTATATGATTTAGGCCATGCGGAGTAGCTTGGGCCGACCTCCTACTATGATGGAGTTCTGGGATAGAGTCCATACGTCGAAGGGCTCTACTTCAGGGTCGACGATGTCTCTAGCAGCACTAGCTATACAGGTAATACATTTACTATAATAAATATTATTTAGGATAATATTACATAATTTATATGATGATACCAAGATAACTCACATGTACATATATTTTATAGGAGCAGTTTGAGAAGATCCGCAACCAGCGTATAGCGGAGTTGCAGGCTGCTAGGGACGATGTTGAGATGTTAGATTCCACCGTCCCTCCGCCCGAGATTAGTTTATCTCAGGACGAGGAGACGACTCTTTGGGTCGCGTCTCAGTATACTCCCACTAGTATTAGCGGGCGATATCAAGTGCTGGGGTTACCGATGATACCAGCCTATACACTGTGAGGATGTATAATATTTATAGTTTATTTCTTGTTTATGAATAAAGAAAATTTGCCATATTATTCATGTTACATTTATTTTTGTAGGCTCTAGCCAGCGTCTACGTCCGAAAGCCCCCATGGGACCATCACATATTGATGCTGGCTTAGACGATGCTTTGTTCCAACATGTTATGGTTGCGGTGTTGGAGAGGTTTGAGACCGATCCGCTGTTCCATCGTCAGGACCTGCCCAGCCATTCTTGCCTCCATTAGCTTGCGCAGCACGTTGCAGCTGGTGACACCGCCGAGAGTACGGGTATCCCTCCGGAGCAGTGGGCCGCGATACGCGACGAGATTGTTCAGATGGTGGTTAACTTAGTCGAGGACGCGTTTGGGCCGATATTGAGTCAACGCTCGACTGCTCAGGTATACTATTCATTTTAAATTCAAATATATATTCTATATGTAATTTAATTTTCATTTAGTTATCTTTAACTGAATCATATATATGGACTAATTAGTTACATTATATAGTATCAAAAGGGTGATGAGCAGACTAACGAGCAAGATGACGATGATGGCGATTTTTATACTCCTGAGCAGCGTCTATGCCCGCCCGATGATCCTCCCCATACCGGGTGAAAGACCCCAGCTTTTTATAAATAAAATTGAATTTTCCTCTAATTATTATTGTGAATAATAAGGTGTTAAATTGATATAATATTTTGGTTATGGGTGAAATGTGTAAAATTTTACAAAATAAGCAACTGGTTATAAAACAATCATTTTTGTCGGGAAATATTCGTTTGGTCGTGGAATATTCTTGTTGTCGGGGAATATTCGTACGACGGCGCAGTCATTTGTGGGCCCCATAACGGATAACTGTCGGATGAAGAAAATAACAAAGTTTGAGTTTTTACAAATAACAGCGTAGTTGTTACCGTTAACACTGTTGGATTACCTGGTGGTTGCGTAAGAAGGCACTACTCAATAATTGTTATAGTAATTACTGTCCAATATTTTATTTTATTGATTCAATAATTGTTGCCTTGATATTTTATATTGTTGTTGTTTCAATAATTGTCACTGCACAGTATTTCCCATTATCAGATCAATAATTCATATTACTTGAATAATATTATTAGATAGCATTATTGGCAATGCCTAGAAAGTTCTGTCAAAGAGAGGTTTGGTCACCTAATTGCGCGCTAGTAAGGAAAAATCCTTATTGGAAAGCCCCCTTTTTCCTGGGAACTGCCTGGTTATCATTATTGTGATTCTGTAATATTATTTGTGAATAATTAATTATTGATGTATATGATAAGAAAATATTTATTTTATGTTGATATAAATGTTGGATATATTTATTGTGGTTAAAAATGAAGGAGTTAATGTTGAGGTGTTTTATCAGTATTTTGTCGGATTGGAGGTATTAAAAATCAAACCAGTGGTTTTTGAGATATATTGCAGGAGTTATAATTTTTAATCCGACCGTTGGATCGTTGTGATTTTTGGATATGTTATACATATATAAGTTGAGTATATGTCCACAAATTTTGAACCGTTAAAAATAAACGTATGATTTGTTATGAATTTTAAGAGGTGACTGGTTCAGAAATAGTTGAAGTTTTGGAATTTATCATTTTGGTGGAAAATTCTAGAATTGGTGGGCCCCACTTTTGGTTGGTGAAAATGTGCTAAGATTTTTATTCAAATGAGGTGGGTGGGAATAGTAGCAGGTAAATCCATCAGGTTGCAGGTTAAGTCTGCTTCGGCGTGCTAACATTTTCCTATAAAATAGAAGGCTAAGTTATAATTGAAAATCACACAAGAAACAAGTTTTCTCTCTTTCTTTCTCTAGATTATTGAGTGTATTTTGTGAGTATTTAGATACTTTGTGAGTTTTTATTCATCAATGCAAGTTTCCTTCAGCCTTATACCGATATTCCGATCAAAATTACTGATATTTTGAGGTAAGGGATGTTATTTCTTTTTAAATGATATTATTTTCTTCAATATCATTATGCCAAAATATTGGTTTGAACTTTTTTTAGAACTTTTTGTGTCGGGATTACTATTCACGTATACGACACTATTCACGTATACGGCACTATTCACGAATACAACACTATTCACTGAAAAATAAAATTTTCTCCTTTTTGTCCAAGATGTCTATTATGGTTACTATCTTTGATTGTATCCATGTTTTGATCTTTATTCTTGAATTTTACTTCAAAATTGGTTATTATGGAGTATTATTGATCTTGGATAAATTGTAATACGAATCTCTAATATTTGTTATTTTGTTTCATTGGATTCGTTCTTTTAAAATATTTTTCATCATCCTAAGTCCTAACTGATGATATTACTGAATATCTTTGGCCTGTAGTGCAAAGATGAATGATTAACTGATGAATATCTTTGGCCTGTAGTGCAAAGATGAATAATTACGTAATGAATATCTTTGGCCCGTAGTGCAAAGATGAACTTGTGTTGAGATGAACATGACCAACTGGTGATACAAATGAATATCTTTGGCCTGTAGTGCAAAGATGGATATTTGATTAAATATGTATATTGATTGTTGTTACAGGGATAAAATATTGACGATGGACTTTTAAATCTTAGAAGATAGTGGAATTCTTTCTGTACTTGACTCTTCTAATGGATTGTTGTTTCCGCTGCAGTTGTTGATCTAAAACTTGTCGTCTTTTATATTTTATCAGATTTTTCCCTGTTGAATACTAATGATAAATTGTTGTATATTATCTTAGTCATAATATTATTTACTAGGCTAGTTTAGGTCACCCTTTTCCTTTTTTGTTCCATTTTTCTTCTCAGGAGGTGAGAACATAGCAGGATATAGTCGGGGTATGGAGTGATGGTTCTAGAAAGATGTTTTAGCAGTCCTCACTATTTTTGAAAAATAGTGTTTGAATAATTGTAATAAGGACTTATTTGAGTATGGATATTGTCTAGAAGATAATATTTGTATTTAAACTCACAGTATGTGTTATCGTATTTTACACGACAATTGTATTATTGAAGTTATAGTTTGCTTTCTGTACCATGTTTTTGACGACTCAGAATGGGTGTTGTATACCTATTTTGGGGGCGTGACACCGGGGCTCTTCTAGTTTTACTTAGTTTACATTCTTTTGTAGTTTACATTATTTTTGACTTAGTTTAAATTCTGAGTTACATTATTTTGTAGTTTACATTATTTTTGATGTATTGTAGTTTAAACCTTGTCATTACTTTGGTTTTGTTGCGGTTTGACATTTAGTTTAATTTAGCTTAATGAGATGTTTGATATAATTTATTTTAGATTAATGTGATGCTTTTGACCTTTTTACTTCTCATTTAGTTGGTTTTTGACATATTGTCGGCCTTGGTAATTGTAATTCATGTTATTGGTCATATTGTTAGCTTGTGTATGTGTATGTACTGTTAGGAATACAGGTACATGTACAAGATGTGGGTTAAATCCCTGGATATTGCCAAAACAAATAAAATATTAAAAAACACTATTCTCGACGGAATAGTACTATTCTCGATGGATTTCCGTCGAAAATACGTCCTTCCCATTTTTGTCACGCTGCCACGTGTCATGCTTATCATCGACTGAATATCCTCGACAGAAGGTTTTCTGTCGGAAATATATTAACCCCGACTGAATATTCAGTCGAGGATACATCCGTCGATGTTAAGTATCCCCGACTGAAAGATCGACGGACTTAATTTTGACCTTCTTATATACGACCGAATTTCCGACCAATATTTCGTCGAGAATAAGGTTAACCTCGACAGAATATGCTTATTACCAACGGAATATTCCGTCGGAAATAACCCTTTTTGTTGTAGTGGTTATAATATTTTTCGGAAGCTTTTAATAATTTTCTAATAATTATTATAATGTATAATAATTTTTCAAACACTGAAATCTATTTTAAATGATTTAATTATCAAATAATCAAATAATCATTAATATTTAATAATATAAAAATATTAATGACATACTTGTTAAAATATTAAAGTTATTATTAATAACTTAAAATATTTTTAAATCATCAATATTCAACTTAAATGATTTTTAAAATAATTAAAATCATTTTTAAACAGTAACCATTAATATTTAAATATTAATGAATCTCTTATCAAAATATTAAAAGTCATTAATTATAATTTAAAATATCTTTAAATTATTTTTCTCATTTTTAAATGATTTTTAAATCAATAAAACCATTTTTAATTCATTTATTTAATATAATAATTAAATAAATCTATTATCTTTATTATTAAATTATTAATGAAAATTACTCAAAAATATTAAAAGTTAGATTTTACAACTCAAAATATTTTTAAACACTTTATTCTTATGTAAAATAATTTTTATAATATTAAAATTATTTTTCTATAATTTATTTAATACACAAATTAAATAAATTAAATATCATTAATATTCAAATAATTATAAATATTAATGAAAAATATCTAAAATTATTAAAAGTTATTTTTCATAATTTAAAATTATTTTTAAAATTATTTTTGTAATTTTTAGAATTTATTTTCTATTTTTAAGTATTTTCCAAAAATTCAGAAAATAGAAATTAAATAAACCGTCGCTATAGGCTATAGCGACGCTTTGTGTCGTCTTAGGTGCTCTTGGCCTCAAAAACACTGACAAGTCAGTGTTCAAGGGGTCACGTTTGACCGACCATAATTCTGTGATCATCATATTTCTAGGCTTGCTAGAACCTTGGCCTTCTAGTGGTTATGTAACTCTACAAGAAATAAGAACAATCTAAGTCATATCACACATCACCATTAAGATTCAAGCCCTCAAAGTCCCTGTCAGACATCATCTGGGTTTTCTGGGTTACCTAGAAACCCAGACAGTCTCGAGGTACCACTTTCAAGCGCCATTAATTTGGTATGCTGATCATTCTTTCATTGTTCTCATGGTCAAAATAGGTAGTACACATGACAAGGAACAATAACATATCCTTATCTCAGTCCAAGGCTAACACATTAATCAAATGCAACTAGGTCAAACATTGTCAGAAAGTTCATGCAAACAGTTTCTGGAAATTCCAGAAATTCAAGTCATGGCCGAATGACCTACTTTGACCACTGCTACAAGTGATTTGATGATTATTTACACGATCTAAAGACACAAATATAAAGTACACATGACAGACTACAAACTGGTTACAAAAACATCATCATAACACTTAACAACTGACAGATCAAGGCATTTGAAAAACTTGTCAGACGTTGTTCATGACTTTCTGGGTTACCCAGAATTCATCTGGTCATATCCGGTCAACGGGGTTTGACCAAAAATAACATGAAATCTAGAAGTTAACTGACTGTGATTCCACTTCCAGATCAAAGACCGCATACCAAACTACAGATCCAAAACATAAAACATCAAAAATCATGAATAGGCAGAGATCTATGGCTCCTAACATTAGCTTGTTAGACCACAAACCATGTTATTGAATAGTTTTTAAAAAACATCATTTTTACCCACTTTGATGCTATGGATCTATGATAGTTCATCATAAAATATCCTATAACACTTATATAAACTCAAAATCATAAACTTTATCTTAGCATACATGATCAAAATAGGAGTCTAGGGATTATACCTTCTAGTTTAATCCTTGATCTTGATCTTTCTAACTGATCTCGGGTGATCTAGGGGCTTGGTTAGTAACTGAAATACTTAAAAATTTCGGAGGTTTAGAGAGATAAGGAGTTGGTGAGAGCTTGTAAGAAAAATGAGGCAAGTTATTAAATTTCTTTCTCTCCAATCTATATATATTTCATGATGTAATGTATGATCTGATGTTGCTGTCATTTAGAGGCTGATTTTCTAAGATTTTGAAGTAACAAAATCAATTGGGTTGGTCACCAACTAAAGCTCTTGGCAATTTTTACAAGTTACTTTAATAAAAATCTAAAAAGGGCATTTTGGTCTTTTTCCTTCCAATTTTAATGGCATTATGGTCAATTGTCCAAATCCTTAGGGCTTAAACCTTAGGGTTTAACCCTAAGATTCTAACCCTTAGGTTTTATAAAATCCAATTCTAGAATTTTCTTATTAGGATTTTTAAATAGAAAATTAAGATTTTTAAAATGTAATTAGGGTTTTAAATAGAAATTAATATTTCTAAAGTATAATTAGGGTTTCCTAATTATATTAACATTTACTAATCACTTTAGGGCTTACTAATAAGGATTAGGGGCTTCCTAATTAGGGTTTAGGATTCCCAAATTTAAAATTAGGATTTCTCGACATTCGATTAGGGTTTCTAACTGTACATTAGTATTTCTAATCTTGAGATCAGGGTTTCTAATCCCTTATTAGGGTTTACTAATATTGTACCCTACCCAATCAATCATTGATCAATAATATCATACAGTACAAACACGTACTCCAAAATATATAATTATTTTAAATATATTTTCTATCGAATCCCTATCCGGACTTAGGGTTAGGACTTCCAAATTTATTAAGCACAACTCTACTCTTATTTTCTCAGTCAATACACAAATTGACTACTTCTCGAGACTCATATTACATATACTCGTCACAAAATTAATAATCAATATCAATATTAATAAATAAAAAATTTATTCGTAAAATTCGGATTATTCAAAATCTTGGGTTATCACAAGTACGTAGTTTCAAATTTTTTATATAGAATTGAAATGTTAGTATTATTGGTTCTACTTACTTCACCACTGTTGATTTGTTGTAGAAGTGTTATTCAAAGAAAATATTTAATCCCTTATTAGGGTTTACTAATATTGTACCCTACCCGATCAATCATTGATCAATAATACCATACAGTACAAACACGTACTCCACAATATATAATTATTTTAATTATATTTTCTATCGAATTCCTATCAGGACTTAGGGTTAGGACTTCCAAATTCGTTAAGCACAACTCTACTCTTATTTTCACAGTCAATACACAAATTGACTACTTCTCGAGACTCATATTACATATACTCGTCACAAAATTAATGATCAATATCAATATTAAAAAATAAAAAAATTATTCGTAAAATTCGGATTATTCAAAATCCTGGGTTATCACAAGTACGTAGTTTCAAATTTTTGATATAGAATTGAAATGTTAGTATTATTGGTTCAACTTACTTCACCACTGTTGATTTGTTGTAGAAGTGTTATTCAAAGAAAATATTTAATCCTTTCAGCTAATAATTATTGTTGCTATTACTTACTGGGCAATCAAATTTGATCAACTTGAAGGTTCAGGCAAGAACAAGGGGAAATGAAAGCTGACCGAATAAACTTATGATATCTTATGTAATAATTAGACTTTATTAAGACGGTGATATTTATTATCTATCATGTAATGAATGTTTAAAGGTCGCGTACCTGGGATTTAGACTCTGATATATGTAAATTAAGTTTGGTATTTATATTGTTGTTATTATTCCGCTCAACGAAATGGTATCGTGAAGCACCGAGTTTGGGTTTCAAGTACTTGAATTTGGGGGCTTTATAGGTAGGTATCAGAGCTTTAGGTTAGAAACCTTAGGTGAGATAGACCTTAGGCTATAACCTTTAGGACATAAGAAAACGTTGAGAATACAAATAACTCATATAGAGTTTAAAAAAAGATGAATTCTATAACTTCATCGTCAGCCAAAATAAAAGATAATCTATATAAAACTATTATTTATTGTGTGTATATATTATATGTTAATCAGGATAATTTATGTGTGTAGATGTCAGGTGGAAATGAATTAGGATACCCTCATATCGTAAAGAAGGAGCCAATATCAAAGCTAATAGCTGAAATAGAGGCTCACAGTGTAAGCAACCCTGATGATTTAGTTATTGTGGAAAACGTAGTACCAGATCCGGAAATGGTAGTATTAACAGATAGTGATTCGGACACTAAAGTTGAAGCTAATCAAGCATCAATGGAGGTGCAGAATCTGAGGAACAAGGTTTCTTCTCTGGAAAAGTTGTGGGAAATAGAGAACCTGTTAAATAGTTAATTGCGAAAGACGTTAATAGAAATATTGGAAGAACACGATAAGCTTAAAATCCAAATTGATCAAATGGGAGCCAAAAGCAACAAATCGGGTGCAGCTCCGAGCAAGAAGGGGAAAAGATAGATGAAAGACCACGATATAGGAAATTCTGATTCTAACCAAGGGAACTCTAACAAAGTAGGAAGGTGTAGAAACTGTAGCAAGAAACATGAAGGCTTATGCAGAAAATGGGAAAATGTTTGCTACAATTGTGGACATGAGGGACATATCTGTCCTCATTGTCCTAATCCGTAGCAAGGTGTCTATTTTATTTGTGGGATAGAAGGTCATCAGGCGAAAGGTTATCTAAGATCCAGAAAAAGGCGTAGTGAACCAGTAGTATAAGTATTGTTAGATTATGCGTGTTCTATAATAAGTATGTCTATATAATATAATATTCTTAACTTTTGTATAAGTTGTAACAGTAAATCCCTACTTTTGTTGTCACCAAGGGATAGCAGTATGTGTTATGTTATGTAAAATACTATGCCTTAGTTAAATGAATGTGAATCTATGTTTGATTAATGAAATAAGTTTTGTATAAAACTTTGTGTTATATGTTAAACTTATACAATAAGGTTTATAATGTAAGTTAAATTTATGTTTTATTTAATCAGATAATGCCGCCAAGACGTCAAACTCAAAATCAAAGGGTAGAAGAATCTGTCAACAATGATGGAGGACAACAACCAGACCCGATGCAAAACTTTGCAAACATGGTAGCTCAAGCCATGCAAACTTGAATTCCAGCCACAGGGAACCATCCAGATAATCGTTTGGCAAACATTGAAGATTTTAAGGTTGTAGGACCGCCTGAATTCAGAGGGACAACTGACCCTATAGAAGGCCAAACTTGGATTAAGGAGGTAGAGAAGGAGTTCGTGATTGCTAGGGTAGATGAGGGGCAAAAGATAGATTTTTCCACCTATATGGTGAAGGGGGAGGCGAATTTTTGGTGGGAGGCAAATCAAGCTAGGGCAGGTGAAGGTGTAGTTACATGGGCTAGGTTTAAGACAGTGTTTTTCGAAAACTATCTCTCAGCTAGTATGCACGCAAGGATGGAGGTAAAATTTCTAGAGTTAAAGCAAGACATTATGACAGTGTCAGAGTACGCCACAAAGTTTAATGAGTTGGCTAGGTTCGCTCCACATCAAGTTGATAAGAAGGCTAGAAAGGCAAGGAGGTTCGAGCTGTGATTAAAACACTGGCTCTATAACAAGGTGGAGGTGTTTCATATCTCTACATTCGCAGCATTCTTGGAAAAGGCTATCATAGCCGAGGAGGAAAATAAGGTCATGAGCCTCTACAATAAGGAGAAAATGAGCAAAAACAAAGTCGAGGGAGCTGTGAAGTTGGAAACTAATAGTTGGAGCAAGAGTGGAAATGGAAAGAGAAAGGGGAACAATTTTGGTAATATCCAGGTGAAGTAGGAAGGTGTGAAAAAGTAGGTGATTCGGTGTGAGAACTGTGGAAAGAATCATTCTGGTGAGTGTCTGAAAGGTAAGTTTGTATGTTATAAGTGCAGGCAGGAGGTCCATATCTCTCCCAACTTCCTAAATCCAAGGATAAAAAGTTGGTGTTTTCAGTGTGGGTTAATGGAGCATAAGGTTAAGGACTGTTTGAAAAAGAGAATGGAGGCAAAGAGTGTGACTATGGGGAATGGCAGCGGTACTTTGGCGATCACAGGGCCAACTTCAACCAACAAACCAACAAAATCAACTGCAAAAGTCTTCAGCATGACCATTCAAGATACTGTAGCAGCTGGGGATAGAACTCTAAGTATTTTTCGTATAGGTTTTATTTCCTTATACATGATTTTCC
This sequence comes from Panax japonicus, assembly GCA_020205505.1. Taxonomy (NCBI): domain Eukaryota; kingdom Viridiplantae; phylum Streptophyta; class Magnoliopsida; order Apiales; family Araliaceae; genus Panax; species Panax japonicus. The sequence goes on from CM035111.1 coordinate 22,106,287, forward strand.
TATATATAGTAATTTATTTTATAAAGAAATTTTGAAGGAGGAATTTGAGTTCTTTTAGAAATCAAATTTATGTATAATCAGATAGACAAGCTTTATGTTGGATAGTTAAAGATCAGTTCGACCGACTCTGATCGAGATCTACTTGCAATGACTGCGTATGCTATTTACCCTAGTGTGTATAGATTTTAAAACGGTGATTCCGAGGATGGAATCTTTATAAGGGAGGGTGAAGGTAATAACTCGATATTTTCTATATAAATAAATAAGAAATTTTGCATATAAATTTAATTTTTTTTAAAGGTGGGAATAGGTTCAAGGGAAAGTGTATATATTTATGTGATAAATAAATTTTATTTATTACATTAATAATTGTAAATAAATTTTTTAGGAATTATTGATCATTATAAATTATATTATTATATCCAATTAATTTTGGTAGTAGAAATGTTTTTATTATTTATTTTCCATGAAAATATGATTATTATATTATTTAAATAATATATGAAATGATTATTATAATAACTATTTTATTAGGTAAATTTATTCACAATTGTTAAGTTAATAATTTTAACTTAATTAATAATGCTATTTGTGCAAGATAAATTAGATATGGAATCCAAACCCTAATTCTGGATTTTAACTAAGGAATGAGAATAATAATATTATATTAATTATATTTTAGTGCTATAAATATGTATTGTATGTATAGACTGATAATTGTTGGTCAATTATGGTGTAACATGACAAAACCCTAGCATTGATGATAAACCCTAATTCAAAAAGTCAAATATGACTTTAAGAATTTGTTAAGTCGTTATGTAGTCGTGTTAATGTTAATAATGTCAGTTATTATACTTAATTAGGAAAACGATAATTATTAGAAACCCTAAATTCTAAAATTAGAAACTCTAATTGTTATTTGGAAACCCTAATTATAAAAATTATAAGCCCTAATTACTAAATTAGTAATCTTAATTGTAATTTGTGAAGCTTGAATCTAATTTTCATGTTCTATGTAATTAGAAAATTAAACACAATTAGGAAACCCTAATTTTCAAAATTAGAAAGTTAAAATATTATTTTTTTAAACCCAAAATTGAAATACTAGAAAACTAAATTTTTTAAAACCTTAGGGTTAAAACCTAAGGGTCAAACCCCAAGGGTTTGACAAGATTACAAAGTTGCCATTAAAATCACAAGCCAAAAGACCATTATGCCTTTCATGCATTATTTTTTTAGCTAACTTGCAAAATTGGCCAACACTTTAGTTGGTGAACCACCTTTGACTTCCATATGACTGAATTATACACATCTCAGCCATCTTATATCACTAATACATTGCATCTAAGTTATATACATAGAATAAGAGAGAGAAAAGTGCTCATATTTGCCCATTTGTTCACAACACTCATCCAAGACCTTCTCTCTAAAACCCATGAATTCCATTCCTAAATCAATTCCCAAATCAAGCCCCACTAACACTCATAACAAATCAGAGGCTTTGAATCAAGAATTTGTTCATAAAGGTATAAAACCCTAATAAAAAATCTGACCCTTGATCCTCTATTAAATGTTATGATTTTGTGTTTAAACATGTTGTTTGTAGTCTATATAAGTGATCTGGGTTGATAGATATTAGATCCATAACATCTATAGGCTCAGATTTGATATTTTTCAAAATTTGAAAAAATTTTAAAATGTTGTCTGACATCGAATGTCAGACCTCATAGTTCTCAGTATGTTTATGTTTTTGGTTGTTTTAAGGTTTGATCTCGTAGTATGCTATAAGATCTTTGATCTGGGACTTGAATCAAGGTCAGAGCATGAACAGATTACAAGTTAAGGGTGATCAAACCCTGTTGATCAACCATGATTGATCATGTTCTGGGTAACCCAAAATTTGCCCAGGTCAATCTGACAGCATGTTCATGGCCTTGGATCTTGCAAGTTCTTGTTTATTTGTGCTTGTTGTTGTATCCAAGTTATATTATAGTAGTTATACTACAAATTCATGCTTTTAGATCACTGATATTACAAACATATTGGATTTGGAGGATGGTCAACCAAGCAGAAAGTTCACGGATTGCGTTTTCTGGGTAACCCAGAAAATTCAAGGTCGTGACTTCTGACATGGTTTGACCAGACAAGATCTGGTGATTCTGTTGTTGTTATAGTGATTTTACGTAATGGATCTCTTCATTTACATGTTGGCTACACACTGCAATCTTTAGATCACAAAAATAACACAAGGATCACAAGTTGTGGAAGCCCAAAGTAGGGCAGTCGAACTGTTTTTCATTTCTAGGTAATCCAAAAAATGAAGAACAACTTTGACAGCTATTTGGCAAGCGCAGATCTCCTTTGTTTTGTGTTGTATAATCATGATTGTTCTTGTATCATGTAGTGTTACATTAGTTCTACAAGCTATGATCAATAGATAGCCTAGAAACATCATGATCTGATCATTACACTTGGTTAAAGTAGTACCCTTGGTTACTGACTACAAAGATCTGGGTTTCTCAAGAACACAATAGGCGACGGTTTCTATCGCTAAAAACCATAGCGACAGATTTAATAATTTTTATTAAATAAGTTTCTAAAAATCATTTAAAAATATAAGATAATTTTTGAAAATTACAAAAATAATTTAAAAATTATTTTAAGTTATAAAAATTAAATTTTAATAATTTGACATATTTTTCGTAAATATTAGTATTTATTTTTGTATTATTGATATTTAATTTATTTAATAAATTCATTAAATAAATTAATTAAAAATTATTTTATTATATTAAAAATCATTTTAAATGATAATAAGGTATTTAAAATATTTTTAAGTTATAAAATATTTTTTTTATTATTTAAGATAAATTTCATTAATTATTTAATATTAATGATATTAGATTTATTTAATAATTATGTTTAATAAATTAGTTTAAAATGATTTTAGTATTATAAAAATCATTTAAATTAAAATAAAGTTTTTAAAAATATTTTAAGTTATAAAATATAACTTTTAATATTTAAAAGTAAATTTCATTAATAATTTAATATTAATGATATTAAATTTATTTAATAAATATATTAAATAAATAGTTTTAAAATAATTTTATTGAATTAAAAATTGTTTAAAAAGGATATAAATGTTTTAAAAATATTTTAAGTTATAATTAATGACTTTTAATATTTTATAAATAATACATTAATAATTAAATATTAATGGTATTTATTTAAAAATAATTTTAATTATTTTAAAAATCAATTAAAGGTAATATTAATACTTTAAAAATATTTTGAGTTATTATAAATTATTTTAATATTTTGGCAATGGTTTCATTAATAATTTAATATTAATTAAATATTAATGATAATAGAGTTATTCAATATTTAAATCATTTAAAAATGATTCCAGTGTTTGAAAAATCATGATAAATTGTAATAATTATTTAAAAATTATTATAAGGCTATGAAAAATAATTTGAGTAATATTTAAAATTATCTAAATGAATATTGAATTATAGAATAGAGTTTTAGACTAGATAATTACCCGATAAAGCCGTCGGTACACCGAAATGTCTCAGAAATTGATCTGGACTTAGTCAATTTGACTAGATACGTGTTTGTTTGCGATCCAATAACTGCTAAACATACGTGACAATGTGATTAGGTTATGTGTTGACTGCAAATAACAGTACTATGTGATATGATATATTATTCTAATCGAACGAATGATCTTATTAATGATAGGTCTTGATATAAAAGATAAAACTAAGTTGTGTAATTGTAAGCAGCAGCTCATGCAAGTATCTTAACTTTGCATTTACTTTATGCAATGGACATGAGTAAGAAAGTTTAAGAATTATATTATCGTTATGTCAGATTATTAACTCTATTGTTATTGATTCTGTTTCCAAACATTTGTATTCATACAAGTTCTTAAATTATCCGATCATTGTTTATCAACACAGTATTATTGTATAATCCAGATATTTATTATGTTCGTAAATTTCTAAATATGGTTAGACAAATGTCCTCACTTAGATAATCATTGTATTTAATCACATGTTGATACATACTTATTGGTTCCAGTATGTATGTGTTGACTTAAAAGCCGTCTAGGCTATTTTATTCGGCTAGACACACACTTAAAAATATTGTTGAACAAGATAGAATCATATTGTTATCCAACCAAATTATTTTGGTTCAGATTCAAGTATGAACATCCCGAATGTAAGACCCCAACTTTTATGAATAAAGAATAATTTTCTCAAAATATATTTTTGAATATTATGGTGTGGATTTGATATAATATTATAGTTGTGGGTAATATTTACAAATTTTGCAAAGTAAGCAAGTGATTATATAATATTCGATTGGTCATGGAATATTTGTTTTAACAGGAAATATTCGTACGACGACACAATCATTGGTGGACCCCACAACGGAAGTATTGTCGTAGTTAGAAAATGACAAAATTATATTTTCATAAAAATAACGACGAAAGTGTTACCGTTAAAACTGTTGAACTACCCGGTAGTAAAAGTACAGTAATACGCGTGGTTGCATAGTAGCACACGGTATTGATTATTGATACTTACGTGAGAAGTCACTCAGTTATACTCGATTATTGCTACAGTAATTGTTGCATCATATCTCTCATATTATTGATTAGATTATTGTCACAGTATCATCTACATTATATGTTATATTATTAAATCAATAATTGAGACGACAAAGTTATTCATATTATTGAATTGCAATATTTACAATGTCTAGAAGTTCTGTCAATGAGAGGTTTGGGCACCTAATTACGTGCCAATAAGGAGAAATCCTTATCGGAAAGCCCCCTCTTTCCTGGGAATGACCTGGTTAGTAAATATTGTGAGTTATAATATTAATGATGAATAAGTTGTGTTGATTAAAGATGAATTTGATAGTTCCATTGTGTTGGGATTATTAGTGTTAGTAGAAATTGACGTCTATTCCGATGATAATTGATGTCTGGGGGTTATATTGATAAATCGGGTAATTTATCGGATAAATGAGCAATTAATTGCTACTAATTCACGTGCTTATATAACTATTTGTTCCCATGTGTGTGCTATTGAATCACATTCTTGTACTATTAGGGGAGTTGGTGCAAGATTGATAATACTTGCAGGACTAAATTAAAAATGAAGAAAAAGAGGAATGTATTATACTGTAATATTTCGAGCCCCAAAACGTGCAATTATCGAAACTATATTTTTCTATAAATAGAAGCTCATTTTTCCTTCATTTCTCACCAATTCAAAAAAGCTTTAGAGCAATTATTATAAAGAGAAATTATAGAGAGAAAGAAGAAGAGAATTCTGCTACCTCACTATTCTAGTATCCAGTTTTTCTAAGGTAAGGGGTATTATTTATTTCTTTCGTCTTCATGAAGAGAACTTCTGTTATTCCATTCTTTATTATTATGTTAGAATAACCTGTCTATACGAAGTACCGCATACATGGTGAAATTCTTCTGTTATTCCATTCTTTATTATTATGTTGGAATAACCTGTCTATGCGAAGTACCGCATACATGGTGAAATTCTTTTGTTATTCCATTCTTCATTATTCTGTTGGAACATCCTGTTTGTGCTTTATGCGTGATCTGATTTCGTTATTTATTATTCTGTTCGAACAACCTTTCGGTGCTTTATGCATGACCTGGTTCCGTTATTTATTATTATGTTGGAATATTCTGTCTGTGCATTTACGCATGACCTGGTTTTGTTATTTATTATTCTGTTGGAATAACCTGTCTGTGCGGTCTATCGCATGCATGGTGATTTCTTTTGTTATTCTATTCTTTATTATACCCAGTTGGTTAATGTTTTGACTTCTATTCTCCATGAAATTAGTGGAATATCCTTGATATTTGTGTTTCATCCAGTATCTTTTCATGAAAACATTCTTCTGAGCATTCTTGAATTTTACTCTACAAAGCAGTATCATGTTGACAATTTAGACGTTATTGGTTCTTGGATAAATTAATTCTTGAACTTGTTTTATTGAATTCTTATATCATTGTCATCATCCTCATGTTTATATTATGTTGAAAGTCATCTGTGGCCTGTAGTGCATAGATGGACTTGGTCTGATTATGACCAGAGATTATTCGGTATAATCGTGACTGTAATGTTACAAATGATGTGGTAAAAGTCCTCATTGGCCTGTAGTGCATTGATGGACAGATGTTGGCATGATCATGACCATTGATGAATACACGAATATTCTTTGGCCCGTAGTGCATGGAGAATTTGTGGTCGTGATACTAATGAATATCCTTGGCCGTAGTGCAGGGATGATGTGGTTTATTTATTAAGCTGAGTCTCAGCGATTAAAGTGATGAAAAACCTTTTAAATCATAGAAGATAATAGATTTTATTCTCTACTTGACTCTTCTAATGGATTGCTTGTTCCATTGCAGTTAAACTTGATATTTGTTATATTTTATCAGTTTAACACTATTGAAGGCTAATGATAAATTATTATGCATTATCTTAGTCATAATATTTCTTACTGGGCTAGTTGAGCTCACTCTTTTCTTTCATTGTTCTCTTCAGGAAATGAGAACGTAGCCGGGACTAGTCGGGGAACGGAGTGACGGTCCAGATGATAGCATTAGTAGTCCTCACTATTTTGTTAAATAGTGTAACAATAAATATAATGAGGACTCCTTTGAGTTTGTATATTGTCTAGATGACAATATTCTTATTAAAAACTCTTAGATTATATTTTGTCGTATTTTACTCGACTGTTGTATAATTAAGTTGTATTTGAATTTTGTACCATATATTTGGCGACATGATGAGTAGGTTTTATACCTATGAATCCGATATTATTAAACTTAATTATTGTTATATTTAATTGTTTTGTAGGATCTTTTTATGTGTTTTGTGTTTATTTGTTGTAGGTTGGAGCTGGAGGGACAAATTGGTCATTTCGAAGAAGAAAAAGGTCAAAAATCATGAAAATTAAAGCTGAGTGACATTTCTGTAATTACGTCGTCCTGGTCAAGCGCCTAGGCGCTTGAAAATAGCCTATGATGAGCGCCTAGGCGCTCTAGTGCGTAAAAAGGTGCGTTTTTCTGCTGCCAAGTGGTATTTGAAGCCAAATAAGAGTCTGAATGAGGACTGAGACCAATACAAATAGGAGAGGACTCTAGAAAAGGGGGAGGAATGAATTTTGCAAGGAATCAATCAATTTTTCAAGAGATTTACAGAGAGAACAAGGAAGAAAAACACGAAGGGGAATTGCAAAGGCTGAAGATCTAAGAGAGAGTTTAAGATCAAATTCAGAGTTTCTTCTTCTCTTCTCTAGTTTTATCTTTTGTAATTATTTGGGATGTTTGGTTTATTAACTTGGATGATGTTTTTCTTTATTATTATCATGAACTAAATTTTAATTAAGATTGCAACGGAACTTGGTATGTAGTTTAAATTGCAAGCTTCCCATTGAATGAAAGTTAGTTTTTATTGAATTGTTTATTATATCTTATGTTTATTAATTAATTGTTTGGCCAACAATTACTGTGATAATCTATATAAAATTGGAAGATGGAGTATAGATTGAGATCTGGATATGATAACATCTGTTCATATAATCTGAATAGGGTTAATATGATTAGCATGTAGGATAGGAATATACCTATGTGTCTTTTGTATCCATTGAAAGAATTTGTGCGTAAACCCTAATTAACTTGATTCACATAGGAATATAGTGAGTTGATTAATTGGGGTGTTCCTTGTAATTCCGTATCTTAAAGATTGGATTTAGGAGGATTTGTTCACGTGTCTTTGGAAGAAGTGCGTGAATATTCATAAAGCATTCTTGGATAACAATTCATATTAATTGATTTATTTTAAATGGGAAGTAAATTAGTTTAAATGAAATACCAAGGGAAGTTGTAATCTTAACCTGTTAAATCTGCAGTTATTCTTGTGAAATTTTGATTTTAATTATTAGTTTGTTAAGTTTAAATTTCAAATCACAAACAAAATTTTCTTAGTTTAAAATAGGATTAATTGCATTAGAAATAGTAATTGATAAATATTAGTCTATTTCCTCGTGGGAACGATATCCTTGCTTGCTGAATATTACAATTGAACGCGTATACTTGCGTGGTAAAGTGCTATTAAAAAGTTAGGCAACAAGTTTTTGGCGCCGTTGCCGGGGAAATTAGTTTAATATTTTGTTATTATTGATTTTTATAGCGTTAATCTTAATTTAAACTTTTTCTGTTCTATTCAGGTGATTCTTGACTAGTGTATGCAAACGCGATCGAAGAAGCCAGATTTATTGCCTCAAGAGGACGACATCGAGAAAAAATTTCAGCGGTTGCGTAAGTGGGTTAAAGAAACCAAAGAAGCACTTGATAAGAAAGATATTATGGCTAAAGAAGAGCAAAAAGCACTGCGGGATTATTCTACGCCGCGGGTTACTGAAATTCAGTCGAGTATTACGAGACCTGCCATTACTGCTACAAGTTTTGAGATAAAACCGGGGACAATACAGATGATTCAAAACTCATGTCAGTTTGGAGGGTTACCAAACGATGATCCGAACGATCACATAGTCAGCTTTATAGAAATCTGCGATACTTTCAAGTACAATAATGTGTCAGAGGATGCAATAAGGCTACGGCTATTTCCATTTACTCTCAGATATAAGGCTAAGAGTTGGCTCCATTCACTATCACCAGGCTCGATCACTACATGGAATGATCTAGCCCAGAAATTTCTTGCAAAGTTTTTTCCGCCTGCAAAAACAGCAAAGTTGCGGAACGATATCTTCTCTTTCGTTCAGCACGATTCAGAATCACTATATGAAGCTTGGGAGAGATTCAAAGATTCATTGCGAAAATGTCCACACCATGGGATTCCTAAATGGCTTCAGGTGCAAACTTTTTATAACGGTTTATTCAGCACAGTGAGATCGAGTATAGATGCTGCAGCAGGAGGAGCTATTATGGCCAAGAATTGTGATGAGGGGTATTAGTTGCTTGAAACCATGGCAGCTAATAATTACCAATGGCCAACAGCAAGAACAACTCAGCCAAGGACAGTCGGAGTGTATGAAGTGGATGCGATGACAGCATTGTCAGCTCAAGTGACAGCTCAGATTTCTGCTCTTACAAATAAGATAGATGCACTTGGGGTACAACCAGTTCAGAAAATAGAAACGACATGTGAAATATGTGCGGGTAACCACTCAAGTGATCAATGCGCAATAAATCCTGAGTCAATCCAGTTTGTTTCCAATTCTGCAAAGAAAGTTACCATCGAAGTTGAAGGATCCGGGTAGCTTCACCATACCTTGCACGATTGGGCCCCAGTTCTTTAACAGATGTTTGTGTGATTTGGGTGCAAGTATTAACTTGATGCCACTTTCGATCTACACTCAGTTGGGATTACCAGAGCCAAGGCCAACAAATATCTCTCTACAGCTTGCAGATAGATCAGTGACATACCCTAGGGGCATTGTGGAAGACATATTAGTGAAGGTGGACAAATTCATATTTCCAGCTGACTTCATTGTGTTGGACTACGAAGAGGATAAAGACATACCCATTATCCTTGGAAGACCGTTTTTAGCCACTGGAAGGACATTAATTGATGTACAAAAGGGAGAGTTAACAATGAGAGTTCAAGATGAAGAAATAACTTTTAATGTTTTCAAGGCTATGAAATTTTCGAAGGAAGAGGAAGAGTGCTTAAGAGTTGATCTAATTGAAGAAGCAACTGAAGAGGTATTTAGTGAATATGTGATTGAAAACCCTCTTGAAACCGCATTGGTTAGTGAAAATTTATTTGATGATTCAACTGTGATAGAATGGGTCCAAATGTTAGATTCAACTCCGAAGTTCACACGATGTCTACAAAAATTTGAACCTCTGGATTATCGGGGAAAGCTAGATGAAAAGGTGACATCATCCGTAGAAGAACCGCCTACCTTGGAACTTAAGCCATTGCCTAACCACCTCCGGTACACCTACCTTGGTTCTTCTTCCTCCTTGCCAGTCATTATTTCTGCATCACTTGACAAGATTCAAGAAGAAAAGCTACTAAGGGTACTTCAACAATACAAGACTGCTCTTGGATGGACTATTGCATATATCAAGGGAATAAGCCCATCGATTTGTGTGCATAAGATTTTGTTGGAAGACGAAGCGAAACCGACTATTGAACAACAACAAAGACTCAATCCCATCATGAAGGAAGTCGTTAAAAAGGAGATCATTAAATGGTTGGATGCGGGAATTATCTATCCTATCTCAGATAGCTCATGGGTAAGTCCGGTTCAATGCGTGCCAAAGAAAGGGGGAATGACAGTAGTTGCGAATGAACAGAATGAATTGATCCCAACGCGAACAGTTACTGGTTGGCGGGTGTGTATGGATTACAGAAAGTTGAATAAGGCCACTCGTAAGGACCATTTTCCTCTACCATTCATAGATCAGATGTTGGACAGACTTGCAGGGCACGAGTATTATTGCCTCTTGGATGGATACTCGGGATATAACCAGATTGCCATTGCACCCGAGCATCAGGAGAAAACAATATTCACATGCCTATATGGCACCTTTGCTTTTCGCAGAATGTCTTTTGGGTTATGTAATGCGCCAGCAACGTTTCAACGGTGTATGATGGCTATTTTTTCTGATATGGTTGAACAAAATCTTGAGGTATTTATGGATGATTTTTCAGTTTTTGGGGATTCGTTTGATTATTGTTTGAAAAATCTCACACTCGTTCTCAAACGGTGTATGGAAACGAATTTGGTTTTAAACTGAGAGAAATGTCATTTTATGGTGCAAGAAGGGATAATCTTGGGTCACCGAGTATCATCAAATGGAATTGAGGTTGATAGAGCTAAAATCGAAACCATTGAGAACCTGCCACCACCAATTTCTGTAAAGGGTATTCGAAGTTTTTTGGGACACGCTGGTTTCTATAGACGATTTATAAAAGACTTCTCCAAAATCAAAAAACCACTTTGCAATCTTTTGGAGAAGGATGTCCCATTCAACTTTGATCAAGCATGCCTAGAAGCTTTTGACGTGTTGAAGAAGAAACTTGTTACCGCACCTGTAATCATAGTGCCAGATTGGACTATACCGTTCGAATTAATGTGTGATGCTAACGACTTTGCGATTGGCGCAGTTCTTGGCCAACGAAAGGATAAAATTTTTCATGTTATATACTATGCTAGTAAAACATTGATGGATGCTCAACTGAATTATACCACTACCGAGAAAGAGCTATTAGCAGTTGTTTATGCATTTGATAAATTTCGCTTATATTTGATTGGAACAAAGGTGATTGTGTTTACAGATCATTCGGTAATTAAGTACTTAATAGCAAAGAAAGACGCAAAGCCGAGATTAATTAGATGGGTATTATTGCTACAAGAGTTTGACTTGGAGATCCGGGACCGAAAAGGAACAGAAAATCAGGTTGCTGATCATTTATCACGGTTAGAAAATTCAGAAATAAAGAAAAATGACACAACAGTGATCAACGAATTTTTTCCGGATGAACAACTATTTGCGGTAAGGATGGATACACTATGGTATGCAGATTATGTAAATTTCATTGTCAGTAAGGTGTTTCTGCCTGATTTGACAAGCCAGCAGAAGAAGAAATTTATCCATGATGTGAAAGAGTATTTATGGGATGAGCCATTTTTATTTAAACAATGTGGCGATCAAGTAATAAGAAGGTGCGTCCCGGAAGTTGAAATGGAGAATATTCTATACCAATGTCATGCATCTGACTATGGTGGACATTTTGGGGGAGAAAGAACAGCAGCTAAAGTGCTTCAATGTGGATTTTTCTGGCCAACACTCTTTAAAGACGCCCGTGTGTTTTCATTAAAATGTGACAGATGCCAAAGAGTTGGTAATATATCAAAGCGACACGAGATGCCCCTTAATATGATCCTAGAAGTCGAATTGTTTGATGTTTGGGGAATTGACTTCATGGGACCATTTCCACCATCTTTCTGTAACTCCTATATACTTCTAGCGGTGGACTACGTTTCGAAGTGGGTAGAAGCTATAGCATCACCCACCAATGATGCGAAGGTGGTGATTAAGTTCATTCGGAAGAACATTTTCTCTAGATTCGGCACTCCTCGCGCAATCATTAGTGATGAAGGAACGCACTTCTATAATAAGCAGTTTTCAGCTATCCTCGCTAAGTACGGAGTCACTCATAGGATAGCTACTGCTTACCATCCACAAACAAGTGGTCAAGCCGAGGTATCTAACCGAGAAGTGAAACGAATCATCGAGAAGATAGTGAATCCTAGTCGGAAAGATTGGTCTAGCAAGTTGGACGATGCTTTATGGGCATACCGTACAGCTTACAAAACTCCGATAGGGATGTCTCCGTACAGGTTAGTTTATGGGAAGGCATGCCATCTTCCAGTTGAACTCGAACACAGTGCTTATTGTGCAATTCGGAAGTTAAACTTTGATATATCTGCTGCGGGGGAGAAGCGCCTCTTACAATTGAATCAAATGGATGAATTCAGACTCCAATCGTATGAGAACGCGAAGTTATATAAAGAAAAGATTAAGAGGTGGCATGATGAGAAAATTCTGGAAAGAAAGTTTGAAGCAGGTCAAACAGTGTTATTATACAATTCAAGGCTTAAACTGTTTCCTAGAAAGTTGAAATCTCGTTGGTCTGGGCCATTTATAATTACAAAAGTCTATCCTCATGGAGCTGTAGAAGTGGAAGACCCGTATTCAAAACGTAATTTTAAAGTCAACGGTCAAAGATTGAAGCACTACTATGGGGGTTGTGTTGATCGTGAAAAGACATCGGTCAACCTTGCTGATTAGAACAGAGGAGAAAGTCAGGCTGAAGACTATAAACCAAGCGCTAACTGGGAGGCAACCCAGGAAGTTTTATTGTTATTTGATATTTTTACTCTTATTAATTTGCTCTACTGTTAGTTTATTCAGTGGTTAAAGTTTTTATTGTTTAGGATTTGTTACATCCATCGTTCTCTAACAGATATTCAATTGATTGCAGGAAAGGAGGCCAAGCATTTATGATCTTAATATGTTGAACGTCTTCTCATCAAAATCTCAAATTTCTAATCAAATCCACAAATTTTGGTGTGGAAGGAAACACGTTATTGAAGGTAGGGCATGCAAGAAGCGTAAAACACTAAAACAAGCACTGTACACTGACCAAGCGCCTAGGCGCTCCATACAAGCCAAGACCAAGCGCCTAGGCGCTCAAAGTCAGTATCTGTTTTCATGACCAAGCTCCTAGGCGCTCCAGCCAAGCACAAACCAAGCGCCTAGGCGCTCCACACGTCCAAAGCATTCTGCAAGCCACCGCCTAGGCGGTCCAGACAGCACATTATCCAGCACCTAGGCGCTCCACTACAAAAAAATAAAATAAAATAAAAGCCCCAATTCGGGCTACACTTCTCCCATTCCAAATCAAACACTCTCTTACTCTCCTACTCCATCTCTAACCCACCACAACTCTAAACCCTCATCTAATCTAGCCTAAACAACCAATCTTTCTCTTCCAAATCCTAATCAAACACTAAATCTCTACTCAAACCAAGGCAACTAAGTCCCATATTGTCATCCTTCTTCACCAATTCGGGATTCAACTTGCATTCAAGCCACATCTATCTAAAGTAAGGGTTCAAAGCTCAAATTGCTCATCCAACTTTGATTGAACATCATATTTGGCTATACCCAAGTAAGTACACAAGATTTTATTGCAAATTATTTGGATTCACTTGGATAATAGCTAGGTTAGTACTTTGAAGCTAGTTTCTATCATTGTGTTGGCTCAAGTGGGTGTGGGTACTCTTAATTGTTACTTGAATTGCCTTGGATGTATAGTGTGTTTAGTAATTGGAACAATTGGAGAAAATTAAGTTTGGGGGAGTGCATACCAATAGTGTTCCAATTCTGTGCACACCAAGTGTTCGACAGTTTGTCACAAAGAGGATTTTGGCTCTCCTAAGTCATTGAGTATCATTTGGGTTGGCAAGAACTTAGTACATAAGACTATGGCTACTAAGAGACAAAGAGGAGAGACTTCGGGCACTTCGCAAAAGTATGACAAAAAGAGATTTACAAGTGCCAAAGCGTCCGAAAGATATTACAATGTACTTTCTAATAAAGCACTAATTCCCGAGCGTGGATTATTGCCAGAAATAGAAGATGGGGAATTACTACAGATGATTGGGAGTAGAAGATGGGTGAACTTTACAGCCCAACCGGATGCATCAGTTGTTAAAATTGTTAAGGAATTCTACGCCAATGCAATAGATCACGTGGGTAACATAATTTGGGTTCGCGATAAATCTGTGGAGGTCAGTTTTGGGTCAATAAATGCTTATTACGGCTTGAACACGATACCCAATAATGGATACATGCAATATTTACAACACGAGCTAGACTACAGTGAAATCATTCAAGCCTTGTGTGTACCTGGAACAACATGAAAATTAACTGATCAACAAGAAGCTGTTTTGTTCCCCGCATCCAAACTAAGCAGTTATGGGAAAGCATGGCATGCCTTTATTTGTGCCAAGATGATGCCATGTAGGCATATGAGTGATGTTATAAATCAAAGGGCAGCACTGCTTTTCTGCATTGCATCAGGAAAAATTATAGATGTGGGCCAAGTTATTCATGATTCCATTGACAAAGCAATTCGAGGAGGGACCTCAGGTGGATTACCACACCCATCTTTGATCACAGGACTATACCTACAAGCTGGGGTAAAATGGGATGCCGAGGAAGCTACACAACCTCCTTTAGCCGCAATTGACCACTCGCTTATTAAGAAGTACAAGGTATGGGGTGGGGGTATACCACACCCGAGAGGGTTAGGATTCATTATTGCTCCTCCCGAGCCTGCAGCCGAGTCTATTCAACAATTACACGACAATCCTCCTGCAGCTGGAAGTTCTGAGCAACCACCTAATTTTTATGAAGATATCCGTCGAGATTTGAGAAATCAAACTAGAAGAATCGACATGGTGGCCACTCGAGTTCAGCAAGGATTTGACGGAATGGAAAGAAATCAGGATAGTTTAGCTCAGCGGCAAACGGGGGTGTATCAGAATTTTAATGCCGCATTCCTTGAAATGTTTGCCCGCATGAATCCAGGAGCCGCTCCCTACCAATTTCCACCATTGTCTGCGTACCCCCCAGATGATGAAGAAGAAGAAGAGGAAGAGGATTCTGACGAGGAATAAAGCTTCTATCTTTCAGGGAAGTCCTCAGTGCTTAATTTCTTATATTTTGTTTCTTATATACAATGAGGACATTGCATCGCTTAAGTTTGGGGGTGTAATTTTCCAGCTCCAGTTCATGCATGTAGTATTCATCTAGTGCATTCATATAGTATTCAGTTAATAGTTTTTCATATAGTTTGCATTCATGTAGTTTTCATTTTAATTTCCCAAAAAAAAACAAAAATTTTAAGTATTTGCATGTTTCCAGTCGTTAGATAGTTTAAGTCTGTTTTGGCCAGTGATGAGTTTGGAATTGAGTAGACAAGTATAGTATTGTCTGTTAAGACTTTGATGTGATTTCTTGTCATGATTTGAATCTTTACCTGTTTGAAACTGATATAATAAGGATAGCACAGTAAAAACAACTATGTTGACTGATTGAGTTTAAATTGACACATAATGGACTTCTAGAGGATAATGCTAGTTTGAATGAATGAAAGACATGAATAGGCGAAGATGACTGAAGTTAGATAAAAACTTAAGTTTGGGGGAAAAATTTGGGATATATAAGCTTAAAAAAATAAAAAAAAAAAGAAAAATAATATCGTGGCTAGTTTTGTTCCGGGGCCTTTGTTACTTGAGCAAGTACGCCCGAAGGGGTATCTTAAAACCTAGCGCCCTAAGGTCTTATATGGTCTGGGAGTCGTTGGTCGAAAGCTCGCTAAGGGGTAGCACTGTTAGCCTAATGGAATGAGACATTGCACAGTCATGGTTAAAAAAAATATATATATAAAAAAACCAATAAAACGGGAAAAGAGCAAAAAGCCCCCGTAAAGCACAATAAAGCATAAGTATCCTGGATTAGACTCTTAAATTTCGGTGGATATTTGTCTTTAGTTGGTTTTAGCTTGTTCGTGAATTTTGTGAGTTTAAACTGTAAGATTTCTTTAAAGAGATTTATTATGTGTTGTATTTAGCATCATATCAGTTAGCATGGATGTTAAGCACACACACACTATATCAATAATAACCGGTTAAGATTTGATGATTGACGAGGAAATTATTAATCTGTTTTGATATGATGTACTAGCATGTTTATTGTGATTTCTCTGAGGCTTGATGAATAGATTTTGTTCTATTTGACTGCTAGAATGTAGGCATTTAGATAGCTGCATTTGCATTGCATATTTAGTTATTGCATTGTGTTGTGTTGCTTGGGGACAAGCAATTGGTTAAGTTTGGGGGTATTTGATGAGTAGGTTTTATACCTATGAATCCGATATTATTAAACTTAATTATTGTTATATTTAATTGTTTTGTAGGATCTTTTTATGTGTTTTGTGTTTATTTGTTGTAGGTTGGAGCTGGAGGGACAAATTGGTCATTTCGGAGAAGAAAAAGGTCAAAAATCATGAAAATTAAAGCTGAGTGGCATTTCTGTAATTACGTGGTCCTGGTCAAGCGCCTAGGCGCTTGAAAATAGCCTATGATGAGTGCCTAGGCGCTCTAGTCCGTAAAAAGGTGCGTTTTTCTGCTGCCAAGTGGTTTTTGAAGCCAAATAGGAGTCTGAATGAGGACTGAGACCAATACAAATAGGAGAGGACTCTAGAAAAGGGGGATGAATGAATTTTGCAAGGAATCAATCAATTTTTCAAGAGATTTACAGAGAGAACAAGGAAGAAAAACACGAAGGGAAATTGCAAAGGCTGAAGATCTAAGAGAGAGTTTAAGATCAAATTCAGAGTTTCTTCTTCTCTTCTCTAGTTTTATCTTTTGTAATTATTTGGGATGTTTGGTTTATTAACTTGGATGATGTTTTTCTTTATTATTATCATGAACTAAATTTTAATTAAGATTGCAACAGAACTTGGTATGTAGTTTAAATTGCAAGCTTCCCATTGAATGAAAGTTAGTTTTTATTGAATTGTTTATTATATCTTATGTTTATTAATTAATTGTTTGGCCAACAATTACTGTGATAATCTATATAAAATTGGAAGATGGAGTATAGATTGAGATCTGGATATGATAACATATGTTCATATAATCTTAATAGGGTTAATATGATTAGCGTGTAGGATAGGAATATACCTATGTGTCTTTTGTATCCATTGAAAGAATTTGTGCGTAAACCCTAATTAACTTGATTCACATAGGAATATAGTGAGTTGATTAATTGGGGTGTTCCTTGTAATTCCGCATCTTAAAGATTGGATTTAGGAGGATTTGTCCACGTGTCTTTGGAAGAAGTGCGTGAATATTCATAAAGCATTCTTGGATAACAATTCATATTAATTGATTTATTTTAAATGGGAAGTAAATTAGTTTAAATGAAATACCAAGGGAAGTTGTAATCTTAACCTGTTAAATCTGCAGTTATTCTTGTGAAATTTTGATTTTAATTATTAGTTTGTTAAATTTAAATTTCAAATCACAAATAAAATTTTCTTAGTTTAAAATAGGATTAATTGCATTAGAAATAGTAATTGATAAATATTAGTCTATTTTCTCGTGGGAACGATATCCTTGCTTGCTGAATATTACAATTGAACGCGTATACTTGCGTGGTAAAGTGATATTAAAAAGTTAGGCAACACGACATAAGATGGGTGATGTATACCTGATTTAGGGGCGTCACAGTTGGTATCAAAGATTGGGATATGATCCTTGGCTAAGATGTGAGAGTAGAACTAGGAGGGGAGAGACGGGGAATTTCTTCGCTAGTATGACCTACCTAAGTTTATTTGGTATTTAATTGGTCAGTCAGAGTATGTGGATAATATGTTGCATGTCAATTAACCCTTGTTTTCTGGAAGTATTTGAAAATGACATCCAAGAATGTTGAGAATAGCAATGGAGCACAGAAGACCGTTGAGTCTCCACAGAACAATAATCAGGATAATGTGCATCAGGAAGGCGACAATCCTCATGCAAACAACAACACTGACCAAATGATGAACGATGGAATGTTCAGAGGCTTTATGCAATACATGAAACATCAGGCGAGAGGGGCTCCTGTCCAAAATGTAGGTGGAAACACTGGAAACTCTCGGACGGTCACCGCTAAACAATTCAAGGAGCTGGGACCACCAGAGTTTATTGGGGAGCCAAAACCACTTAAGGCGGAAGCGTGGATAAAGCAGATCACCTAGATATTTGATATCTTGGGATGCTCTGAGGAGTAAAAGGTTCCCTTTGCCACCTTTATGTTGTGAGGAGAGGCAGATTACTGGTGGGAATCGGTAAAGCGTACTCAACCTGCCGCACTGAAGATGTCTTGGGAGAAGTTCCAAGAACTATTCAACGACAAGTACTTTCCCGAAAGTATTCGTCACATGAAAGAGGTGGATTTTATCAAGTTTAAGCAAAACAATATGACCGTATCGCAATACGAGGCTAAATTTGCGGAGTTATCCCGGTTTGCGTCCCATTTGGTTGATAACGAGGAAAGAATGACTCGGATGTTTTTAAGAGGTTTGAAACCAGAGATATGTCAATATCTTATTTCTCATAAATTTTATTTGTATTCAGATGTTGTAAATAGGGATCAGTTATTGGAGCGCGATAACGAGTCAACACAACCAAGAGAAAGCAGCCGGCAGAATGAAAATACCAGTGGTAGCAGTCATCGAAGCGGTGATAACAAACGTGGAGGGAATCAACATGCCAGAAATGGTACAACTTCGGTGGTAATCATGACCAAGATAATAAGAATGGACATTTCAAGAAAATGAGATTCAACAATGATGGAAAGACGTCAGCATCAACACCCGTTGTTAAGGAAGGAGAACGACCACCTTTCATATGCTTCAAATGCGGACGGGAGGGACATATCAGTCCAAACTGCGCAATGCAGTCCAAAGCGTGTTATAATTGTGGAAGGGACACCTAGCCCAATTTTGTCGTGCACCAAAGACAAGTCCAGCTGGGATGGAGGCACCAAAGGCCGTCCCAGAAAAGTTAAAGTCGATAGTTTTGGGAGAGCGTTTGTCGTAACCTCCCAGAAAGTAAGGAACCCAAACGAGGTCATCACGGTTAAGCTTATCATAAACTCTAGCGAAATTTATACCTTATTTGATACCGGTTCTACCCATTATTTTATTTCTCCTAATTGCGCTCAATGTTTAAATTTGACTCCGAAGAAATTAGACTTTGACTTATCGGTTGAAACTCCGTTGGGAGAAACCTTCATTACATCCACTATTTATAAGTATTGTTTGATTCAAATCGGTAACAACACGTTACCTGTCGATCTTATTTCTATAAAAATACTTGCATTTGATGTGATTCTAGGGATTTATTTGTTAACTACTCATCATGCTAAAATTGATTGTTTTCGTAAGGTTATTAGCTTTCATATTCCTAATCAACCTATTATGCGAATTCAAGCGACCAAACCATTAAAATCAATCACGGTTATCTCAAGTCATAAAGCTATTCATTTATTGAAAAATGGATGTCAAGCTCTCTTAGCTCATGTCACAGATTTAAACAAAAATACGTCAGATTTGAAAGATATTTCTATTGTTAATAATTTTCCTGACGTATTCCTCGAAGAACTTACTGTCCTACCCCCGGAGCGTGAAATCGAGTTTGGTATCGACCTTGAACCCGGTACAAAACCCATTTCCAAAGCCGCATATCGAATGGCTCCTATTAAACTTCAGGAGTTAAAAATCCAACTACAGGAATTGTTAGACATTGGATTCATTCGTCCTAGTACCTCTCCTTGGAGTGCTCCTATTCTATTCGTGAAGAAGCAAGATGGAAGTATGCGACTTTATATTGATTATCGGGAGTTGAATCATGTCACCATCAAAAATAGGTACCCGTTTCCTCGCATTGACGACCTGTTTGCCCAGTTGCAAGGCGCCAAATTCTTTTCAAAGATCGATATTCGTTCCAGATATCATCAGTTGAAGATTAACATCGATGACATTCCAAAGACTGTTTTCAGAACTCGGTACGGGCATTATGAATTCCTAGTCATGTCTTTTTGATTGACTAATACTCATGATGCCTTCATGGATATGATGAACTTAGTATTCAAGGAATATTTGGATCACTTTGTGGTCGTCTTTATTGATGACATCTTCATATACTCCAAAACCCGTGAAGACCATGAGCAACACTTGAGGCTGACACTCCAAAAGCTTCGTGAAAATAAGCTATATGCAAAGTTGAAAAAATGTGAGTTCTGGTTTGATTTAGTTGCATTCCTTGGGCAAGTGATATCAAATCATGGGATATCTGTTGACCCGACAAAGATTGAAGCAATTCAAAGCGGGGAGCAACCTAAATCAGTGACCGAAGTACGTAGCTTTCTCGGCTTAGCTGGTTATTATCGGAGATTCGTAGAAGGGTTTTCTCGAATCGCTACTCCATTAACTCAGCTGACTCGAAAAGATATAAAATTCGGTTGGAGCGAGGAATGTGAGAAGAGTTTTCAAGAACTCAAGAGGAGACTCATTTCTGCACCTATTCTGACAATACCATCTAGCTCGGAGGGATTTGTCATCTACAGTGATGCTTCAGGCAAATGGTTAGGATGTGTTGAAAGTCATTTGTGGCCTGTAATGCATAGATGGACTTGATATGATTATAACCAGGGATTATTCGGTATAATCATGACCGTAATGTTACAAATGATGTGGTAAAAGTCCTCATTGGCTCGTAGTGCATTGAGGGACAGATGTTGGCATGATCATGACCATTGATGAATACATGAATATCCTTGACCCGTAGTGCATGGAGAATTTGTGGTCGTGATACTAATGAATATCCTTGGCCGTAGTGCATGGATGATGTGGTTTATTTATTAAGTTGAGTCTCAGCGATTAAAGTGATGAAAAACCTTTTAAATCATAGAAGATAATAAATTTTATTCTCTACTTGACTCTTCTAATGGATTGCTTGTTCCGCTGTAGTTAAACTTGATATTTGTTATATTTTATCAGTTTAATACTGTTGAAGGCTAATGATAAATTATTTTGCATGATCTTAGTCATAATATTTCTTATTGGGCTAGTTGAGCTCACCCCTTTCTTTCACTGTTCTCTTTAGGAAATGAGAACGTAGCCGGGACTAGTCGGGGAATGGAGTGACGGTCCAGAAAAGAGCATTAGTAGTCCTCATTATTTTGTTAAATAGTGTGACAATAAATTTAATTAGGACTCCATTGAGTTTGTATATTATCTAGATAACAATATTCTTATTAAAAACTCTTAGATTATATTTTGTCGTATTTTACACGACTGTTGTATAATTAAGTTGTATTTGAATTTTGTACCATGTATTTGGCAACGCAAGATGGGTGATGTATACCTATTTTGGGGGCGTCACACCGAACATGGGAAAACTTTTGTGCGCCTAAGGCGGATAAGATAAACGAAAATATCGTTCTTGCATGTAGGATTGATCAATATAGGGCATACCGGGCTGATCACCCCCCATGCTTGTAAGTTATGACGGTTTGCAGATGAAGTTCTGTTAAGCCTTATCGAAAATTGAAAACAAAGTTCATAGTCTGTCGACTATTTTTCATTTATAGTTAGAACATAGTTTCAAAATTTTGATATAGAATTGAAATGTTAGTATTATTGGTTCAGCTTACTTCATAACTGTTGATTCGTTGTAGAAGTGTTATTCAAAGAAAACATTTAATCCTTTCAGCTAATAATTATTGTTGCTATTACTTGCTGGGCAATCAAATGCTCATTCTTGCTTTAAATTTATATGTTTTCAGCTAAGCGTGATCAACCTGAAGGTTCAGGTAAGAACAAGAGGAAAGGAAAGCTGACCGAATAAACTTATGATATCTTATGTAATAATTAGACTTTATTAAGACGATGATATTTATTATCTATCATGTAATGAATGTTTAAAGGTCGCGTACCTAGGATTTAGACTTTGATATATGTAAATTAAGTTTGGTATTTATATTGTTGTTATTATTCTGCTCAAATAAATGGTATCGTTAATCACCGAGTTTGGGTTTCAAGTACCTGAATCTGGATAAGAATTTAACAACCAGATCATTCCCATGAAAGAGACAGCTTTCCGGTAAGCATTTCTCCCTATTGGCGCGCAATTAGGTGACCAAACCCATTTCCTTAACAGAACTTTCTAGACATCATCAATAATGCAAATAATAATATGAATAATTTGTCATCTCAATTATTGATTTAATAATATAGAATATTATGCAGATGATACTATGACAATAATTGAATCAATAATATGGGAGATATTATGCATCAATTACTATAGCAATAATTGAGTATAACTGAGTGACTTTTCACGTAAGCATCAATAATCAATACCGTGTCCTACTATGCAACCACGCGTATTACTGTACTTTTACCACCGGGCAGTTCAATAGTTTAACGGTAAAAATTTCGTCTTTATTTCTATAAAAAGATATTTCTATCGTTTTCTAACTCCGATAATACTTCCGTTGTGGGGTCCACCAAAAAGATATTAGGGTATGAATATTCCTTGTTAAAACGAATATTTCTCGACCAATCGAATATTTTATAACAACTTGTTTACTTTGCAAAATTTGTAAATATTACCCACAACTATAACATTATATCAAATCCACACCATAATATTCAAAAATATATTTCAAGAAAAATTAATCTTTATTCATAAAAGTTGGGGTCTTACAACCTCACATTCTTATCAAATTTCACCCTCGAAATTAAGGTACGTATATGGTATGTGGAAGAGGTGAGAATACCTTGACTTCATTTCAAATTCTAACTCCCAAGTCATTTCCTCAACATTGTGATTTCTCCACAAAACATTTATTTGAGGTATAACCTTGGAGCGAAGAATATGATCCTTCTTATCTAAGATTTTAATAGGTACATCTTCATACGTTAAATATTTCTCTATCTCGTCTGGTTCTAATTCGATAATGTGGTTCGGATCTTTTACATATTTACGTAACATAGATATATGAAAAACGTTATGAACACAAGACATACTTGGCTGTAAGGCAAGTCTATAGGCCACAGTTCCTACTCGATCGAGGATTTCAAATGGGCCAATGAATCAAGGATTTAGTTTTCCTCTCATTCCAAATCTTGTGACTCATTTCCATGGAGCAACACGTTACAACACATGATCTCCAACATTGAATTCCACATCCTTTCGATGAAGATCAACATAACTCTTTTGTCGATCAACACATCCAAATCTTGTGACTCATTTCCATCATTTGAATCTTCTCCGTAGTTATACGTACGAATTTTGGTCCCAATAACAATGCTTCACCCACCTCATCCTAGCATATTGGAGAACGACACTTGCGACCATAAAACGCCTCGAATGGAGCCATGCCAATATTTGCTTGATAACTATTGTTGTAGGATAATTCCACTAATAGCAACAACTTGTCCGAACTTCCTTTGAAGTCAAGGACACAGAATCTTAATAGATCTTCAAGAGTTTGAATAGTCCTCTCCAACTGCCCATCCGTTTGAGGATGATATGCCGAACTAAATCGTAAATCCGTGCCCATAGCTTTTTGTAAACTAACCCAAAATTATGAAGTGAATCTTGGGTCTCGATCAGAAACTATGGATACTGGCATACCATGCAGTCTTACAATCTCATTTATGTACATACGAGCAACACGTTCAAGTGAATAAGTTTCTCGTATAGGTAAGAAATGAGCAGACTTGGACAATCTATCGACAATGACCCAAATCACATCTACGCCTTGAGAAACCGTGGGAAGACCAGTAACAAAATCCATGGTAATGTACTCCCACTTCCATTCTTGGAATTTCAAGTGGTTACAATGGACCTTTTGGCACTTGATGCTATGCCTTGACTTGTTGACACGTTAAACACCTTGAGATAAACTCCGATATCTCTCTCTTCATATTACTGCACCAAAATGTATATAGAAGATCACGATACATTTTGGTAATCCCAGAATGGATTCCAAACGGTGTGTTGTGCGCCTCCATCATGATTTTATACTTTAAATCAAAATTGTTATGAATAAAAAGTCTGGAGTTGACTCGAAGTATTCCTTCTTCATCGATTCTTGCTTCTAGAATAGCACCTTCTTGTACTTTCTTCTTCATACGCTTCAGCTCCAGGTCCTTAGCTTAATCAGCTTTAACTTTATCGATTAAAGTCGATTCTACTCGTATATTTGTCATCATCACTTGGGTCCTTGGAGTCTTTAACTCTATCTCCATCATTTGTAAGTCATACAAAATGGGCCTTTGCGTTGACAATATCGCACTCGTACCCGCATATGATCTTCTACTCAACGCGTTAGCTACCACGTTCGCTTTTTCAAGATGATATTGAATGGTATAATCCTAATCTTTCAACAGCTCAAGCCAACATCGTTGCCGTATGTAGAGCTCCTATTGGGTGAAGAAATATTTGAGGCTTTAATGATCTGTATAGATCTCCACTTTCTCCCCATACATGTAATGCCTCATGATTTTAAGCGCAAAAACGACAGCTGCCAACTCTAGATCATGAGTAGGATAATTCCTCTCATATTCTTTGAGTTATCGTGAAGCATAGGCTATGACTTTCCCATGTTGCATGAGAACACATCCTAAGCCCTTGCCTGAAGCATCGTTGTATATGACAAATCCCTTTAAACCAGATGGTATTATCAGAACAGGTATTGAAATAAGTATCCTCTTGGGTTCTTGAAAACTCTTCTCACATTCCTCACTCTAACTGAATTTTGTATCTTTCTGAGTCAGCTGAGTTATTGGAGTAGCGATTCAAGAAAACCCTTCTACGAATCTCCGATAATAACTAGCTACGCCGAGAAAGTTACATACTTCGGTTACTAACTTAGGTTGCTCCCAGCTTTGAATTGTTTCAATCTTTGCTGGGTCAACAGATATTCCATGTTTTGATATATCACGTGACTAAGGAATGCTACTTCCTCAAGCAAGAACTCGCATTTCTTCAACTTGGCGTAAAGCTTTTTTCATGAAGCTTTTAGAGTATCAGCCTCAAGTGTTGCTAATGATCTTCACGGCTTTTGGAGTATACGAGGATGTCATCAATAAAGACGATCATGAAATGATCCAAATATTCCTTGAATACTCGGTTCATCATATCCATGAAAGCAGCAGGAGCATTAGTGAATCCAAAAGACATGATTAGGAATTCGTAATGCCCGTACCGAGTTCTGAAAGCAATCTTTGGAATGTCATCAGTTTTAACTTTTAACTGGTGATATCTGGAACGAAGATCGATCTTTGAAAAGAATTTGACGCCTTGCAACTAGTTAAACAGGTCATCAATGTGAGGCAACGGATACCTATTTTTGATGGTGACATGATTCAACTCCCGATAATCAATACAAAGTCGCATACTTCCATCTTTCTTCTTCACGAATAGAACAGAAGCACCCCAAGGAGACGTACTAGAACGAATGAAACCGATGTCTAACAATACATGTAGTTGGGTTTTTAACTTCTGAAGTTCAATAGGAGCCATTCGATATGGGGCTTTGGAAATGGTTTTTGTAACGGGTTCAAGGTCGATACAAAATTCGATTTCACGATCTGCGGGTAGGCCAGGAAGTTCTTCAGGGAATACATCAGGAAATTTATTAACAATAGAAATATCATTCAAATCTGACATATTTTTGTTTAAATCCGTGACATGGGCTAAGAAATCTTGACATCCATTTTTAATAAACAAATAACTTTATGGCTTGATATGACAGTGATTGACTCTAGTGGTTTGGTTGCTTGAATTAGTATAATAGGTTGGTTAGGAATATGAAAGTTAACAACCTTACGAAAACAATCAATTTTAGCATGATGAGTGGTTAACCAATCAATCCCTAAAATCACATCGAATGCAAGTATTTTCAAAGAGATAAGATCGACAGGTAACTTGCGGTTTTCGATATGAATCAAACAAGACTTATAAACAATGGATGTAATGAAGGTTTCTCCCAACAGAGTTTAAACAGATAAGTCAAAGTCTAATTTCTTTGGAGTTCAATTTAAACGTTGAGCGAAAGTAGGAGAAATAAAAGAATGTGTAGAACGGGTATCAAATAAGGTATAGACTTCGCAAGAGTTTATGATTAACTTACCCGTGATAACCTCATGCGGGTTGCTCGCTTTTTGAGAGGTCACACCAAACGCTCTCCCTTGAACTACCGTCTTTGACTCCTTTGGGACGACCTTTGGTGCCTCCATCCCAGCTGGATTTGACTTCACTGCACAATAAAATTAGGCTAGGTAACCTTCTCTTCTGTGATTATAACACGCTTTAGATTGATGCGTATAGTTCGGACTGATGTGTCCCACCCCTCCGCATTTGCAACATACGATCGGTGGTCGTTCCCCTTCCTTAACAACTGGTGCTAGTGCTAACGTCTTTCCATCATTATTGAATCTCCTCTTCCTGAAATTTTCACTTCTATTATCTTGGCCATGATTACCACCGAAGTGGTTACCATTTCTAGCATGTTGATTCCCTCCACGTTTGTTGTCATTGCTTCGATGACTGCTACCACTAGTATTATCCACTTCTGAGTTTTTACACGAATATTATCTCATAGACGGTATCCAAACTGAAATTCAATCCTCATTACATTTATTATCACACTAAATAGTTAGGACTACTTAAACAACCATCTCGGACCATAACTCCATTCCCCGACTAGTCCTGGCTACGTTCTCATTTCCTGAAGAGAACAATGAAATAAATAGGGTGAGCTCAACTAGCCCAGTAAGAAATATAATGACTAAGATAATGAAGAATAAATTATCGTTAGCCTTCAACAGTGTTAAATTGATAAAATATATTAAACATCAAGTTTAACTGCAGCGGAACATGCAATCCATTAGAAGAGTCAAGTAGAGCATGATATCTACTATCTTCTATTATTTAAGAAGTTTATCATCAATTTTATCGTTGAGACTCATCTTAATAAATAATCCACATCACTGAATTATCTATGCACTACGGGCCATGGATATTCATTAGTATCACGTCCACAAATTATCTATGCACTACGGGCCAAGGATATTCATGTTATCACCAATGGTTATAATCATGCCAACAACTATCCATCAATGCACTACGGGCAAATGATGACTTTTACCACATCATTTATAACATTATGGTCATGATTATACCGAATAATCCATGGTCAGAATCATACCAATCAATAGTCCATCAATGCACTACGGGCCAATGAGGACTTTCATCACACTATAAGCATGAGGATGATGACAATTATATAAGAATTCAATTAAAAGAAAGCAAAGGAATAATTTCTAAAGATTATTAAAATAATTTATCCAGAATTTAATAATGTCTAAATTGTCAACATGATACTGCTTTGTGGAGTAAAATTTAAGAATAATATTGTATCAAAAATGATTTTGACCGAAAAGAAATAAATTTTTGTCATGAATAGTACCCCGGGTGAATAGTAATCGAGTGAATAGTGCCCAATGAATAGTACTTCAGGAATAGTACCCCATGAATAGTACTCCGATATGAAAAAATTAAAACTTATCAAGAATGCTCAGAATATATATTTTCATGAAAAGATACTGGATGAAGCGCAAATATCAAGGATATTCTACTAATTTTATAGAGTATAAAAGCTTAAACTTAACAAAAATGAGTGTAGAATTCAAAATCTGAAACGAAATAATATTACTTATATACTACAGAGTATGGAAGAAAATATTATTTCTTATGAGTATTGAACAAAAATAATATCCATTACCTTAAAAAGGAGATTATTCCAACTGGTATATAGCGGGGATATTCTTGAAGAAAAAAAACTTATATTGTTTTCTACGCTCAGAGCTTTCTTAAACTCTAAAGAAATACGCTCAAGATTATAGAAGAAGAATTTTCTGATTCTGGTGTGATTTTCAATTCTAAACTTAGCATCCTATTTATAGGAAAATGGAAGGATACTATTTAGAATTTTTTCTCACGGACCAGCAGTAGGATTTCAGACGAAAGCATCACTGGAGAAATGAGATTTCGCAGATGCCCAACATTCAAATAAAACAAAATATATATATACACACACCAATTCCCTCTCTTACAAGGTATTATCACCCCACCCCTTTTTGTTTTTCCCACTACACACACCAATTCCCTTTCTTGCAAGGCATTATCACCCCACCCCCTTTTTCTTTTCCCATCACCACACACACACACACACACTCACACACACGGCACAGACACACATGTCAAATATATATATATAGGGGAAAATGGGAATGCACAGCAGTGCATTTTTTTTACACAGTCAACTGAAAACGACGTCGCTTGGCTGTCTTGTTTTAAAACAAAAAAAAAACACGGCTTCTCAGTTCTTTCCCACGTTCTTGATCGCAGAGAAGGGCTTCATCCTCCCAAATCAGAGGTTTCTCTCCTCCCTAATCGCGGAGAAGGGCTTCATCCTCCCAAATCAGAAAGCGAAGAAACCTTAAACGAAGAACCCTAGGTTTTGCTATGTCGGTGCGAAGAAGATGAATACGAAGAAGAATTTAATGGTCCAGGTTGGAGCTGGATTGTGTGTCGGATCCTCAAAACCTGTATTGCCTATTCGAGTGGAGTCACCACTGCAATTCCTTTCCGATCTCTCTCAGGTCCGTACAATTGATTGATTTCTGTGTTTTATTTCTGTTTTTGTTTAATTTTGTTGCTTTTGTTATTTTCGTTACCATATTTTATGTATAGGCTCAGGAGATGTTGTAACAAGTTAATTGCAAATGGGTTGATTTAGTTTGGAAAAGTAAGAAATGGGTTTGGTTTAATTTGAAAGATTTGTTCTTTTCCTGTGATGGGTCAATTTGTATGAATTTAGAGGGTAATGGGGCTAATTTTGAGACTTGTATCTTGGGTTTTGGGTTCTAGTTAATTCGGATTGGTTCAATTTTTAAACCTAAGAAAGGGGTTATTTTCACAAAGATTCAATCATATACATTGTTATGCTCTATGTTTTTCTTGACAATAGTTTGAATCATATTTTTTTCTTGACTATCATTAAACAGATGTGGAGATGGTTGAGGGCAGTCAAAGCTTGAAATCCTTAAAACCAGTTGGTGGTATAGGGAAAAAGTTGAAAAAGAAAATCAAGCATGGTAAAAGGATATGCTTGGGGGAAATCAGGAGGAAGCGTAATGTTTAAAAATTTTGGCAGATGAATTTTGTGATAATTCAATGTGCAAGAGCGACACTCTCGTTGTGTTTTCACAATCTCATTCATGTTAACTTGTGTTATGTTTTTGTAGTTCTATGAAAAGATTTGAGAAAATCATATTAGTAATGGAAGTTGAATGTTATAACAAAATTCTGAATCACAAATTAGTCTTTTGATTAACTCATCATTTTTTGTGCGAATATTGGCTTTGCTAATTTGCATGCAGAAATTATTATTGTTTGTCAACTGCCTTGTGATTTGGTTGCTACACAAGTGATGCCATTGGGAGAGCTACCCCTAGGAGGCCTGCTGGTTTTTAGTTTGTGTAATTTGTTATATATATTGGGTTTGGACTATGAATTATGAATGTTTAGTTGTTGAAGCAAATATGTCCAGTAGACTATTATTATAGGTGATTGAGGTATTAATGCAATGAAAAGGCTTGTAAGCTGGTCAACTGCTTGCTCTCTGAGTATGATTTGTCTTGCAGAGCTAATGCACAGCAGCCTAAGCTTTTTGTTGGCATGATCCATATACTCATCTTTGCTGAAGCTCTTGCCCTGTACGGTCTCATTGTTGGCATCATGTTGTCTTCACGAGCTGGCCAGTCCAGAGCAGACTAGGGTAGGGGCTGTTCTTACAGTGTTTTTTATTTTTATTGTTTATGGTGCTGCTTTGGAAGAATGATAGTGGGGGAAAGAAGTCGGTTCTTTTTAGAGTAAGATCAGTTGTTGTGGGGTTGCATAATCTTCTCTTTTAAAGTAATTACTCAACAAAAATTTGTACTTTTGCAGACACTAATCAACAAAGATCAGCTTTGGAAGAATGCCATTGTTAATGAGAAGTTAGTGTGCAAATGTTGGGTTTGTACTTTTACAGTTATTTATGTTGGTAAAATGGAAGAGTTCTCAATTGTTGTATGTTCAGCAATATGTAAAGTGAGATTAATTCTGGTATAAAATTGCACAGAGGTCTTGGGGAAGATTTTCAACAGTAAGTATAAAATTGTAACTAATAGTTTCACTTCCCAACTAAATATCTATATCTTTACAAAAAGAGCTAAATGGCAAACACCCGCATAAGCCAACAACAAATCCAAATATATAGAACCATAGAGCTTAATTCATAATCAAAATCTTTGAAACCTTCATCAGCAGGTGGTACTATAAACAAATTGAGATAGACTAGCAAATATGTATTATAAACAAATTCTTTATTTAGATGATTCATCCAAATATAAGCTTAGACCCACCAATTCAATTTATATCCTTATATATATACATTTCTAGATTTTCCATCATACCAAGAATCTGTTGATATACACATCAAGCTCCAAGTCTGAATATTTTACACGGTGGATTTTTACAAAATTTTGCCAAGGATAATATAGCTGCATCTCCAAGTTTATAGCAATCCAACAACATAAGAGGACTGACATCAAATGCTTATCAAATGACATCAAATTTTTACTAGCGTCTTAGTTATCTCGGTTGTGATCAATTAGCTGATGTTAAAAAACATGATTATCCTCTGTTCTGGGCTGGTTATGTTTTGTAGCACAGAGGACTGACATCAAATGCTTCTTGTTGAGCTCTTTCTGAGATCTTACAAGCTGGGTAGAATACAGGAAGGTCCATCTTGAGTCCATGCTCCAGAAGTTTAAAACCATCCTTTTTTCCCCTTTCTTCATATTTTTTGTTCATAAATCACAAAATTAAAGATTTATCAATGAGCAGAGAGCAGACTAACGTTGCCAAACAGTTAGACTAAAAACTAGGCATTAGATGCTTACGAGGCAATGAGCATTGAAGAGAGACCAAGAAGCTGAAGCTTCTGCCTATTATGAGCATTCATTGATAAGTATTTATCAATGTAAGAAACAGCTAGATACAAAGTGTCTGAAAGAAGCTTGTATTCCACTGAAACCTCAACCAATAAGTCCAAACTAATAAGTCCTAACAGTCAAAATGGTTAATGTTTATAGCATCACTAGCAATCCATTTCTTAGAAAACAAATTTAATTGCAGCAAACCCCAACATTTATTAAAATACAAAATTCTAATTACACATCTCTGGAAATTGAATTCGCTAAACCACTTTAAAAATTGAACAAGCAATGTATATGATTGAATCTTTGTGAAAATAACCCCTTTCTTAGGTTTAAAAATTGAACCAATCCGTATTAACTAGAACCCAAAACCCTAGATACAAGTCTCAAAATTAGCCCCATTACCGTCTAAATTCATACAAATTGACCCATCACAGGAAAAGAACAAATCTTTCAAATTAAACCAAACCCATTTCTTACTTTTCCAAACTAAATCAACCCATTTGCAATTAACTTGTTACAACATCTCCCAAGTGCTTGAAGCAAATAAAGAGGCGATTTTATTAAGCATTTATTTAAACACACTACGTACTAAAGAGCCTAGGAGCCTATACCTTGAAGTCAATTGAACAACATTCTAATCAGCTTCTCCTAAAACTAATAAAAATCAAAGTACATTAAATAAACTAGTTAACATTATTATTGGCTCAGGAGTTCTCTTATCAAAGTCAGTTAATGAAGATGGAAGATTATAAAGAGAAAAACTGCAATTCATAAGTAAAAATTAGATGCAAATATATGATATACTTTTGGAATTATCCTGACATGTTACACTTCTTAAAGCTAAACAAGCAGGTCATCATAAATATTTTCACATTATTAAGTTTCAGTTAAACAAATCATGATTTGGCCACTATAGTAGCTCCATTTACCTGCGATGAAGATATAGATCAATGGTATTACAGCTCCAATAATCCCCCGAGGTAAACATATACATATTTGTCCCTAAGAGAAATACACATTTAGCATTAATACTAATAACATTCATGAAAAACCTACAGAAATTTAAAACTCATACCATTGAGAATCAATGAATCCTATTGTAAAAAATAACACCATCCATAAACTAACTTTCAATATGTCAAATCCAAATCCGCACAAATATTTATACAATAGCTCCACAACTAATTGAGTTCATAGCAAATAATTGATAGTTTCACCCCAGTATGTAATTGCAAGGTTGAGAAATGAAAATGTAAATTTATTCAATTGAAAGACAAAATAAATTGTACCTGGAAGAAGAAAAGCATAAACTATAACAGCTTCGAGACGCTACTCAATGATAAGAAATTATTCGAGAACACCACTCCGGTACTACTACATCTCCCGAGCCTATACATAAAATATGGTAACGAAAATAACAAAAGCAACAAAATTAAACAAAAACAGAAATAAAACACAGAAATCAATCAATTGTACGGACCTGAGAGAGATCAGCAAGGAATTGCAGTGGTGACTCCACTCGAATAGGCAATACAGGTTTTGAGGACCCGACACACAATCCAGCTCCAACCTGGACCATTAAATTCTTCTTCGTATTCATCTTCTTCGCACCGACATGGCTAAACCGAGGGTTCTTCGTTTAAGGTTTCTTCGCTTTCTGATTTGGGAGGATGAAGCCCTTCTCCGCGATTAGGGAGGAGAGAAACCTCTGATTTGGGAGGATGAAGCCCTTCTCCGCGATCAAGAACGTGGGAGAGAACTGAGAAGCCGTGTTTTTTTTGTTTTAAAACAAGACAGCCAAACGACGTCGTTTTCAGTTGACTGTGTAAAAAAAAATGCACGGCTGTGCATAACCATTTTCCCCATATATATATATATATATATATATATATATATATAATACTTATATACATTATAACTTCCTTCCGATTATTTTAAAAAACGGGTAAATGGGGTCCAAATAATAAGTAAAATTCACAACA
This sequence comes from Panax japonicus, assembly GCA_020205505.1. Lineage (NCBI taxonomy): Eukaryota > Viridiplantae > Streptophyta > Magnoliopsida > Apiales > Araliaceae > Panax > Panax japonicus. The sequence goes on from CM035111.1 coordinate 22,139,546, forward strand.
AATACTTCATGAAAATCCTTTCAATATTTTTAACAACATTTATTCATCATTATTATAACTCGCAATATTAACTACCAGATCGTTCCCAGGAAAGAGAGGGCTTTCCGATAAGGATTTCTCCCTATTGGCGCGCAATTAGGTGACTAAGCCCTTTTCTTCAACAGAACTTTCTAGACATTGTTAATTATGAAAATAATAATATGAATAACTTATCATCTCAATTATTGATTTAATAATATATAAAATATTAATAATAATTGAATATAAGTGAGTGACTTCTCACGTAAATATCAATAATAAATACAGTGTGCTACTATGCAACTCGTGTATTATTGTACTTTTATCACCGGGTATTTTAACAGTTAACAGTAAAACTTTCGTCGTTACTTTTATAAAAAGATATTTCTGTCGTTTCTAATGTCACATTTCAGACTTTAGGTTTAATGTGACAACCCGAGAATTTAGACAATTTATGAAAATCTTAAATGATTGCTTTAAGGTTAAATATTAGACCTAGACAGAAAATAAGTGTATGCGTTTGATGATATTGGGATTGTTTGGCTGCTTTGCTGCTAGATTGTTGATTTTGTTGTTAGACTGGATTGTTGGCTTTGCGGTTGTCTGCTACTATCATTGTCAAGCAGCCTTTTGGTTTTGGGCTGCTAGTCTCCTTTTGTATTTGCTCCTCGGTATGTGATGTATAGTCTTGCCTTGTGTTTTTTTGTATCATGCTTGATGTTTAGGCTTGTACTTCTTGTATACTTTTCCCATCATAGGGCATGTCCTATGATGGTCATGGTATATTTGGTCTTGGGCATGCCCCTTGAAATTTGTACATTCTCTCTTTTTTTAATACAGTTTAAATTTACCAAAAAAAAGTATGGCATTTATATGAACTTGAAATACTAAATTTAATATATATTATAGTAATTAATAATAATAATAATAAAAATATGAAATCACTAATTTGAAAATTAATTATAATTTGCAATGAATTTTGGTTATTTATCAATTATTTTTTTATTTACAAATTTATAATTTGTGAAGGATTTAACTTGAGAAATGGACATTAATGAAGGATTACTTCCCTAATTAGTTAATTAGTTAGTCATCAATGAAGGATTATTTTCCTCACTAATTTGAAGATACATTCTCAATTTATAATTAGTGAATGATAATTTTCTCTCGTTAAATAAATTTGTTCTTCATAATATATTATTTGTGAGAAAATAAAGTTATTCAATAATTTTAATTAGTCATTCTTAAAATATTATTTGTGAAGGAAAACGATCTTTCACAAAATAACAATATTCCATTACCAAATACAATTTGTGAATAAAAAAGTTATTCACAATATATCATTCACAAAAAATATTTAGTTACTACTTAGCGAATGATACCCAATTGCGAGGAGGTCTAATGGAAGCAATCGTGTTTAGGAAATATTTTTTCGCAATAAATCACTTGTGAGTGATATTTCGTCCTTCACTAGAGGCCATTTTTAGTATAGTGTTATAATCATATAAGCTAGAACATACTGATATTTCATGCTTATATAATATCTCTAACATGTTCTACCATTATCATGCTATTCAAGCTTTCTTTTCGTAGCAAAAATATAAATGCTCATGCATGGCATCATATACATCATGTTAAGCACGAATTTTAGCACAATATAGCTCTGATACAAATGTAAGAATATATAGCATACATGCAGAGCCGGCTCTGGGGGTGTGCCAACAGGGCAACCGCCCAGGGCCCAAAATTAAAAGGGGCCCAATTTTTTTTATAAATTTATGTATTTATGTGTATAAAAAAATAATAATAAAAAGATTAGCGATATTATGTATTGAAAATGATATATTAGAAAACATTAAATATGATAGTATAATTTATGATTTTGCATCTAAAAGTGTAACAAGAAAACATTTTAAATGATGTTTTGTTGTTTAGATTTCATTGGGCAAAACTAAAAAATACCCACTGTAATTGGTAGGTTTTATTAATTAAAACCATTGAACTTTTGATTTTTTAAATTACACCACTAAACTAATTATTATTTTGAAATTGAGTCATTTCGTTAAAAAAAATAAACAGACGTTAATTTTTTATCTACAAAACTAATGAATTATCCCCTATAGTTGGCACATTTTACTGATTACACCATTGAACTTTTAATTTTTTAAATTACTCCATCAAACTAATTAAAAATAATTATTTTAAATATTTTTAAAAATAATTATTATTTTAAGTAAAAAATATTAGAAACTTTTTTACTTCATAAAATTAGTAGAGTTTCATAAAATATAGATTCAAAAAAATTAAAGTGATTTTAAATTAAATTAATGTCTACTTAATTTTTTAAAATAATGACCCATTCTTAATATTATAATTTTTAAAATAAAAACTAAAAATAGAAATTAAACAAAAAATAGTAAAAGATAAATAAAAAAACTGATTCAATTTTTTCAAAAAAGAAATTAATAATTTTTATAAATAAATATTATTTTCAAGAAAAAAATTGGAAAATTCTTCATATTTTAAAAAAATGCGCAAAATTTTATAAAATATAGATTCAAAAAAAATAAACTTTATTTTCAAAAGAAAAAAAAAGAGTTTTTTTTTAAATCAGTAAGGTTTCATAAAAATTTAATTTTTTTAAATCTATGTTTTATGAAATTTTACTCATTTTATGGAAAAAAATTAAAGTTTCTAATATTTTTTACTGTAAATAATAAGTATTTTTAAAAATATTTAACATAATCATTTTTAAAATTAATTTAATAGGGTAATCTGAAAAATTAAAAGTTCAATGATGTAATCAATAAAACGTTCCAACTACAGTGATTAGTTTTGTAGATAAAAAATTAACGTCCGTTTATTTTTTTAACGGAATAATCCAATTTCAAAATAATAATTAGTTTAGTGGAATAATTTAAAAAATTAAAAGTTCAATTGTGTAATCAGTAAAACTTGTCAACTATAGTGTGTATTTTATTAGTTTTATCGATTTCATTGATATTTTTATTTTGTCGGTACATGTGATGAGTCTTTACTTCGATGACATTTTAAAGTGTTCTTTCTTATCTTTTGTAAATTCTTATAATTTTAATAAAATTAATTAGTTAATAATTTATTTATTTTTTTATTTAATTTGTATAAAGGGGCACACTTAAATTTTTTTGCCCTGGGCCTTAAAAAACCAAGGACCGGCTCTGCATACATGCAGCGGATTTGAACCGGAAAAATTAAATTTTCTAGTTACCTCAGCTTGAAGCGTATGCTCACAAACACGAATGACTAAAATCACAAACTCAACGAACAATTATCTCAGCCATAATTTGGACTATGTTATCACGAGCACCAAGTATAGTTAATTTCCACAGTTCAAGTAACTTCAAACTTTCTAGCTTAACATGAGACCTCTAATGGCTTATAGATAATATTATTCTAATGCTCTTGTGTGTCATGTTGTGTCTCTTTTTTCAACATCCAAGGATCAGCACTATCCTTTTGTGTGTGTGTGTGTGTATATATATATATATATATATATATATATATATATATATATATATATATATATATATATATATATATAACTCCCAAGTGCATCAATGCAAAATTATTTTTCACATGTTCATTGTATCTAGACAATGAATTGTATCTAGACAATGAACCATGTGGATATCCACCGGATCGACCGCTTCGTGGGCACACCGGTTTGATTCCAATAACCAATATTGTGTATGACCATTATTCCCATAAAATAATTATAAATATAAAAAATATAAATATGTCTTCTAGTAAAATTTTCCTCAAAGCCACTAATTTCTGTCCATATTATTGTAATTGGCTTATATAACTATGACTGTCTTCTATAGTTATATCATCTATTGGCTTGTCTCTAGATGATCTCACTATAGTTGGGGTATGCCTCTCTGCCAATGTAATTTTGGTATTCTAAAGCACTCAAGCAAACTTAACAAAAACTAATAATAATAATAATAATAATAATAATAATAATAAATAAATAAATAAATAAAAAACACCACCACTAAAAAAGATCGATTCATAAGTAAAAAGTATTTGAGATTCGATGCACCAATTCAATATGAATTATGAAACAAAATCATCGATCAAGAAAGTAAATATTCAATCATGATCATATCATCCCATTAAATTCATCTATCCTTCTATCGAGTATAACTAATTGGTTTTTCAAAACGGAGGTTCTAACATGGTACTACCTCCATTCCATAATAACTGTCTTTTTAGAAGAAAAAAGTTGTTTCAATTTATTTGTCGTTTACAACTTTCTAAGAGAATAAATTATTTATTTTCCTATGTTACCCCTAACTTTTCGCATTGTCCCAAGAAATTTTCTCTCTTGTATTAATAGTTTTTAGTTTCCCATAAAGGGGTAGTGATGGAATTTCCTATAAATTTTAATTCTTAAATGATAGTATTAAATGAGTTCTTAAACTATGTGCATCAAGCTAAAAAGACAGTTATTATGGAATGGAGGTAGTATAAAAGTTGGGGTTTTTCCCATTCTTATTCTTGTGGCTTAATGATATGCATTTTAATATTTTTTTATTTTAATATTTCACGTCTCTGTGTGGAGGACACGTCCATATCGGGTTAAAGTTCTATACGGTTTAGTTTGACTTAAAAAATCACTAGTCACTACATAAATTTGAAAGACTTCTCCACTTACTATTAATTAATTTTAAATTGATCGAATTATTGATCATGGTATTAGAGTTAGGGTCTTCCCCCATCAACATGTCATAATGGTAGTGTGACCAAATGGGGGGTCTCTTCACTTACCAATAACTGCGACCACGTGGAGGTATCTTCGCGTGGAACCAATTAATTTCAAGTTGGTATTTGTTCAGAATTTGATGTCACCATGTGAGAAACATGTGGTGCCTAATTACGTTTTAAATTGAATGCTTCAACAAATTCTCCTCACTACATATATACAAGGCCTTAATTTTGTTGGCAATAAGCAACTATTCCGCCTAGTTCTCAAATAAGGGCAACAATGATCCATCATGATCATCTCATCCCAACAATTCTACCCTTTTCACGTAGAAGACTAAAAAACTGCTGTCAAAATTTAGTTTGTAAAGTATGTTATAGTGTTGCGCACTAGTTTGTAAAAGTTTAATTTACCAAACAAGTGAATGAAAATAAAATATGTTGTAAGAGTTCGTGATAGTGTTTGTTCTTACAGTAAGTTACAAACATGTAGTTTTATTAAGTCATACACAAAACTTAAATATTCAATTACCAAGTAAAAAATTATATGTTTACAGCATCAAATCATAATCAACTAATAATAGTTGCAATATCAATAAAGTATGAGACATTTGATTCTCAACTTTTGGCAACCATAAAAAATTATCATATACTCCCTCCGTCCCAAATTAATTGCTCAGTTTTGACTTTTTAAAGTCAAATTGACCATTTTTAAAACTAATCTTTTTACTATTTTTGCTAAAATATAGGTGAAGAGATTATAACCAAAAGAAAGTATATACAATTTATTACTAATCCTAATTTTTATAATTTTAAAAATATATTTATATATGCTTAATTATTAATTCTAAAAATAGTCAATTTGACTTAAAAAAGTCAAAACTGAGCAGTTAATTTGGGACGGAGGGAGTACCTTTGAATTACAACAACATTTCATATATAGACTAAAATCAACTTTGCACCACAAATTTTGCAGCGAAAATCGATTTACATCTATACAATTTTTTTTAGATTAAATGCACCCTAAACTTAAACTCATACAATTAAATGCACACCCAACTAGATTTACCAACTGAATTTTCACTAGAAGTTCCAAGCGTGTGGGATATAAGAGTATTTAGGTCAAATAATATCATTCTTTCCTTTAAAATAGATATGAAGCTTTTCCAAGCCCTTAAATTCATTCATCTGAAAAATATATATTTCATTCATTTATCAAAGAGGTCAGACTACATATGAAACACACCACTTCATACAACTAATATTTCTTACTTTTCATGAAACACGACCATTTTAAATATCATCACTACAAGAACAACATAATCATTTGAGACAGAAGTTGAAAAACATAGCATAAAATTGGTCAAAAATGCAATTTCACAAATCAGACATGCCATTGTCTTTCTTGACTTGATTCTCAACAACTCAATTTTGAGTTTTTCAATCTATGTCCTCCACATGTGTCGTTCTTTATTTTTTGTCTTCAATTTACCAATTAATCATGGAATCACTACTCTTACACAGACACACAATTGGGGATCTATCCATTTGAAGAATTTGTAATCAATCAAAATACCTACTTCAACCTACTATTCAAAACAATGAATTGTGTTAATTGCCAAAAAAAAATTACCATTAGCAAAAGAAATTTTAGAAGAAGAATACCCTCCAATAGACTAAACCAAAGAATCTTCTCACTACATTGTGGTTTTTCCAAATATATTTCATCATCACTTCTTCTTACAATAGCATAATCAATCCATTGCAGAAACACCTCTTCCCCCCTCCCCCCTATCGTCCTGTAATTTGGTGGGAATACAATTTTAGAGTTTGAAAAAGCTTTAAATCTATTTTAATGGTGGGAAGGATGTCATTTGACCTAAATACCCTTATATCCCATGCATTTGAAGCTTTCTGTGAAAATTTGGCTGCAAAGTTTGGGATTCGAAGTGGATTTTAGTCATATATATATATATATATATATATATAAAAGAGTTGTTACGTATTACCACAAATTTTTATTGAATTACAATTGTAAAATATATCAGTAATATCACTATATAGGATTGGAGAAAACTATAAAAAAATCATACTTATTATACATCTCTCCTAAAATATTATTACTAATACTTATCTATATATCAGACAATCAAAAAATGAACAAAAATATATCACTTTTCATATATAAATCTCACTCCTCGTTATATAAGCAACCGCTACAATCCAGTTATTCTGAATTGTGTTGGCGAATACTCATACTCATACTTTGGAACTATTCGTAGAATATGACTTAGAACCACAAAAATATTTAGTAAAAGATGACAGGTTTCTGGTGACTAGTAAAGCTAAACCACTACTTTTTCTTTTCTATTTTGTTTGTAGACTCTGACCTCATATCCACCCATGCATCCAAAATATAAAATATATTGAGCATTTAAATTTGATTTGGGATATTTTTAATGTCAAAGTTTATGTGAATATTTAATCTCTTAATAATATAATTATGAAAATTATAAATTTTGATTTTTTTTATTAATTACAAGATCTATTATTTTTAAAAGTACAATAAATTGTATTAATTTTATATTTAAAAATATCTCATATATATATACACGCACACACATGTACACATACATACTAATTATTAATTTGCAATATATTCTTATATTCGTATTTTTGTTCATTATATTTCGATCTTGTCTATACATGCTGGACTGATAAATTCTTGAGATGTATAATGCTCAACGTTATCAATTCTTTGTGACGTTTTTCCCCTTCTATCAAACTTGTTAATAATTTGCTGTATTATACCAATGAATGAGCATATAGAATAAATACCATTCTCAAAATAATTTAACATATTCTCAAAATAATATAACATATGCTTTATAAAACGCAATCTTGATTTGTAGTAAAATTTATAACTATATTCCGCTTGAATGGTTTTGGTGGAATGCTAAATATGCTGTTTGGTTCCTTGACTGAATTCTATGACGCAGCAACTTGGTTAAGTTTACGAGACACTTTCCACAATGTGTGAATAACGTGACTTCAAGTACAAATAATACTAAGAATGCATGGTAACCTATAATTAATGCTCTAGTAATGCAAATGCAGAATAGTTGGCGGAATCCAAGACACACTCGTGTGAGGTGATATCGCTCGAATCATTTCTAATAAAGTTGTAGGATGAATTGTTTGTAATATCTTAATCCCTACATATATGTAGACGGTAATTTGAGTACAATTGCTTGCGTTAGGAATTATGCATTGAATAGACACTAACGACATCCTTGACCTCTAGCTTATATGTAAGCGATAATCTTTGTACAATTGACGATTGATGCGGTAGAAGACGCCATACACAACTATGTATTGTTGTATGATAAGTCAATATTGAACCTCGCAAAAAAACAATGAAGAGTTCGAGAGTTCTCAAGGAACCAACAGAGAATAATCTCACCAGAATTTTATTAATCAAAAAATTGTCTCTAATACATCAGCAATGTATTCTATATATACTAATAAAATAAACCCAAATTCTATAAGAAAAATTTGAATGAAAATATAAATCCTAGCTAACAAATCACAAGGAAATCAAATCCTATCCAAAAGTAACCTAATTACAATAGGAAACTGAAAATATACTAATTAATGAAGTAAATCCGCGTCCAAATCTGTCAAAACGCATCAACAAAATCAACTGAAATTCGACCAACTCGCCGGGGCGAGTTCAGCTTGTTGGGGCGAAAACCAGAAAAGAAGACTTGGCTGGGGCGAGCTCAGAACCGGCTGGTGCGAGCTCGGACAGAGGGGAACTCACCGGGGCGAGTTCGCTGGGCTTGACGAGCTCGCTAGGGCGAGCTCAGCTGTTTTCACATATTCATCTTTTTTTTTGTTTCCTGGCTTGGCATACTCATTTGCAACATAATCACAAACTTATAAGTTAGCTCAATAGCCTTTATACTTGTTCCAATCTCATTCCAAACTTCTTGAATCAATTCCCATGATGAACGTCTTGTCGTATAGCTCGAATCTCTTTCCATTGTTCGGCGCATTGCATGATGACTTGACTTGCGTTGATTCGATCTTACTAAATAGATGGTATCTAGTTGTTCATATGAATTAAGCTCCAATGTAAGTATCCTTGAGTACTCTTTAACCCAATCATTGAAGATTGTTGAATCCTCAGAAATTGAGTTGAGTCATTGTTGTTTAATGTGAGCCTGGTCAGGATCGTACCACTAATGGTTGATCATAGATGTCTCTATTTTTAAAGTGCAATAATAAAAGTTTGAGTCTATCCCTCAAGAAAAGTTTAAAAAAAATCAAAATTAAATAGAAAGCCGTAAGTTTCCCTATCACTACAAGAAAAGGGATTATTTTCGATGGAATATTTCGTCGAGGATACCTTAATCCCGACGAAATATTCAGTTGGGGATTCGGTCGGGTTTAAGCATGTTGAAATTAAGTTAGTCGAGATTTCAGTTGAGGATTACTATAATTCTGACAGATATATAATCGATTGAATATTCCGTCGATGTTAGTCTATCCTCGACCGAATAACATCATTCGAGAGTATTCGGTCAGTAATTAGGCCGCCACGTGCCAACATACTGTTGGTTGAAAATTCCGTCGATTTTAAACTATTCTCGACCAAATATCTTTCGTTGATCTTATTCGGTGGGTATTAAGTTATCACGTGGTACATCCTGTAAAATGTAAAATGGATTATTTTCGATGGAATTTGTTGGGAGATTGCATATTTAAATTTAATGTTGAAAGTAAATATTCATGACTATATGTAAAGTCCTTCAAGGAATACATGTACAAGGACTTAGTGGTAGATCAAATTTGTTAGGTTAATCTGAGCTTTTAATGTTTATCATTCTATAAATGAATGTATAGATGAAGAGATCAAAGATGTTAGGTTGATCTATATATTGAGATGTAATAGACAGGCTTCAACAAAATTGTAGTTTATCGAGCTAATCAAAAGATTACAGAAGCCAAGGCAGAATCGTAGAGCATCGAGAATTGTAGTGTGTCTACTTTGGAGGGCATCTCCCGAAATGGTAGAGTAGTCCAAACGCTTGCCGAGCTAACTCAGAGATCATAATGTGCTCTCGGAAGCATAGAGTCTGCAAGTCAAGCAAGTGAAGATCGTAGTGTGCCAGTACTTAAGACAAATCATAGTGTTCTTGGTTGCTAGTATCGGATCAAGCACCAAGGTGGCAAGACACCACGATCAGAATCGTAGAGCATCATCTGTCTATGTTAGAAGGATCAAGCCTTGTTCATTTGTTTAAAAGTAAATCACAACAAATATGGAATAGATTATAAACATTGAAGTCCTCGGGAGTCCTAATGACACAACAATCATCCTTAGTATATATCAAATAAACGTATTAAAGAAGCTAAGGAAAGTACTATGGGTCAGCAGAAAACACCTTTTCAGGTGTTAGGTGAGATAACAGTGTACTGTGTCAGTGGGCCAGACTGCTAATCAGAAGTTGTGCAAGAAGTCTCCATCAAAGCTCAGAAATGTCAAATTCATTTAAAGCTTCAACGGATGTCTTCAACGGATACATTTCAATGGCCTCATATATGCAAAACATAAGCAGATGAAAAGAAATCAAGCAAGCACTGAACAAAAATGTTGAAGAACACTCAACGCTTAACTCTACGATCTGAAAAAGAAAGCTTGCTCAGCTACTCAGTTCTTTCGAACACAAGCTTAATGCCAACTATGTGACACCCCCAAATCCTAGTACTTCATTACCTCAAGATTTTGTGTTCACGTAATCAAAACATTCATATCTAACTACCCAATCATAATATAACTGAATAAATAAACCTGCCCATACAGGATTACATTAAATAAAATCTCCCAGGTTATGTAACCTTTACAAAAAAATCATTCATGTGAAAAAATTAAATAAACTTAAATACAATCTTTAAACCAAAGTCTGATAATAAAACTATCAAAACTATTACAAGTCTTCAGTACTTGTTTATCTTTCCCCTTCCCTTACTGGTGCTAGGTACGTCACCCTTTTCAGCTTTAGCTGTAAGAAATTTTACAAGCAAGAGTGAGCAAACAAGGCTCACTTGGAATAATAATAAATAAATCTTTAACCTTTACATCACTTGCCCAAATACTAGGCTTAATAGAACTGAACAATATGTTCTATTAACATTCCATAAATCATAACATTCACTGAGGGTCTAAGGACCACGAACCCTGTCCAAAGTTATAAGTAATCTTTCAACTTTAACTATAACAGTCATACGACTGCAATGACTCAAAGGTACTTAGGGGGATCAATCCTTCGTACATGTATTGTATACAAACATTTCAACACAAAGTATAAAACTAGGTGCAACCCCTAAAAATAGGGTTGTTCATCTCAGTATTTAGAGTACAAGTCCACACCAAAGTCCGTTTGGTTTGGATACACTTCAAGGTAATTTGGAGTTCAATGGACATCAACTAATGTAAGACCCCAAATAATTAATAAATGAAATTTAATTTCCTTTAATTATTATTTTGAATAGTAAGGGTTGATTTGATTATTGTGGATAGTTATGGGTAAAATACGCAAATATTTCAAAATAAGCAAGTGGTTATAAAATATTCATTGTTGTCATAGAATATTCGTTTGGTCGTGGAATATTCATACTGTCGGGGAATATTCGTACGACGGCGCAGCCATATGTGGGCCCCATAACGGAAAGCGATTGGAGGAAGAAAACGACAAATATAAGCTGTTTAAAAATAACGGCGTAGTTGTACCGTTTACACTGTTGGAATACCCGGTGGTTAAAATACAGTAATATGCGTTGTTGCACAGTAGCACACGGTATTGCACAATATTTTGAATTATTGATCCTTACGTAAGAAGGCACTACTCAATAATTGCTACAGGAGTTACTGTTTATTAATTTATTGATTCAATAATTGCTGCGTTGATATTTATATTATTATTGTTTCAATAATTGTCATTGCACAGTATTTTCCATTATCAGATCAATAATTCATATTATTTGAATAATATTATCAGATAACATTATTGGCAATGTCTAGAAAGATCTGTCAAGGAGAGATTTGGTCATCTAATTGCGCGTCAGTAAGGAGAAATCCTTATTGGAAAGCCCCCTCTATCCTGGGAACGGCCTGGTTGTCAGTACTGTGATTCTGTAATATTATTTTTAATAATTAATTATTGATTATTATGATAAAGAAAATATTTATTTTATGTGGATATAGATGGAGAAAATTTTAATGTGACAATGGTTGAAAATTAATATTTTATCTTTTTCTGATAAAATAATTCATTTAAATATATTATTTTAATAATATATTAACGATGATATTTTTATAATGAATGTGGGATATATGAGTATATGAGGAGGTAGAGTATTTTTGTGGCATTAAATGTTTAACATATGTTTTGTGTGTCGGTGGACATAATTTTTGACCGAAAATTGAGTATAGACTGTAAAATCGCCCGTTTGTGGATTTTGGATAATTTCTGTTTGGAATTTGGAAAAATTTTCTTCTGCAAAGTTGTAGAGAATTCAAATTCCTATAAAAAGTCGCGAGATTCGAATTTTCTGACAAAGGAGCTATTTATTGTGAATTATTGAAGTTTCGGAGTTCCGAAATAATTGATTTTTGAAAGTTTAATTATTTTTTTATTTCAAAAACATTTTTTTTTATTTTTTTTTCTAGAAGGTGAGCATGTGGGAAATGCTAAAATCAGATTCCTTGGTGGTGGGCTTGAATATTTGGTAAATATTAATATTTTATTAATTTAGTCTCCTTTGGCGTTCTAACATTTTCATATAAATAGAGGGCTAAGTTAGAATTGAAAATCACACCAGAAACAAAGTTTTCTCTCTTTCTCTCTCTATATTATCGAGCTTATTCTTGTGAGTATACTTTGAGTGTTGCTATACGGTGCGAGTTTCTGTCAGCACTATACCGAAATTCAGTCAGAAGTACGGCTATTTTGAGGTAAGGGATGTTATTTTCTTCTTAAATGATATTATTTTCTTCAATATCATTATGCCGAAATATTGGTGAACGTTTTTATCAAATTTGGAACTTTTTGTGCCGGAGTTACTATTCACGTATACGGTACTATTCACGTATACGGCACTATTCACGAATACATCACTATTCACAAAAAAAATTATTTTTTTCTTTTCGTCCAAAATATCTATTGTGGATACTAGCTTTGATTGTATCCATGTTTTGATCATTCTTGAATTTTACACCACTATGATTATTTTTGAAGGTATTTTTGGACATGGATAAACAAATACGAATCCTTAATCCTTAATCCTTAATCCTTGTCATTTTGTTTCACTGGATTCACTTCTTTAAAAATATTTGTTTATCATCTTCAGTCTTAAATGATGTTATTATTGAATATCTTTGGCCTGTAGTGCAAAGATGAATGATTTCTGATGAATATCTTTGGCCCGTAGTGTAAAGATGAACAGGTGTTTAGATGAACATGACCAACAGATGAATATCCTTGGCCTGTAGTGCAAGGATGAATATATGATTCAAGATGTGCATTGATTGATGTTACAGGGATAAAAAATACTGTTGATGGACTGTTAAATTCATAGACTATTAGTAGATTTCATCCTCTACGTAACTCTTCTATGAATTAATATTTTCCGCTGCGAATATTGATTTAAAACTTGTTGTCTATTGTATTCTATAGATTTTTCCCTGTTGAAAGACTAACGATAATTTGTTGTATATTATCTTAGTCATAATATTCTTTACTGAGCTAGTTGAGCTCACCCTTTTCCTTTTTGTTCCATTTTTCTTCTCAGGAGACGAGAATATAGCGAGTACGAGTCGGGGTATGAATTGATGATTCCTTGAGAGAGTTGTTTAGTAGTCCTCACCATTTTTGTAAAATAATGTATCAATAATTATGATGGAGAATTTATTTGTATGTGGATATTGTCTAGATGGCAATATCTGTATTTAAACTCACAGTTATATGTTGTAATAATAAAGCTTGAAGTTATTTCTGTACCATGTATTTGACAACTCAGAATGGGTGATGTATACCTGTTTTGGGGGCCTCACAGTTGGTATCAGAGCTTAGGGATATGATCTCTGGCGGAGATCGGGGAATAGAACTAGGAGGGGAGAGACGAGTAAATCCTTCGCTAGTGTGTCCTACCTAAGCTTATTTGTTAGTTGGTCAGTATATAGGGATATTATGTGATATATTGATTTCCTTAATTAACCCTTGTTTTATGACAGTATTTGAGAATGTCGACTGAGAATATTAACAGTGGAAATGAGACCGTGGAGACGCCTGTACTCACCAACGAGGAGAACGTGCAACAGGCTGGCAATGTTCCTCCTTGTAACAACACCACTGATCAGACGATGAACGACGCAATGTTTAGAAGCTTTTTGCAGTTCATGCAAAATCAGACGAGGGAGACTCGTGTTCAAAATACAGTAGGAAATGATAACAATTCACGGGTTGTCACAGCCAAGCAGTTCAAAGAGTTGGGACCACCAGAATTTAAGGGAAAGCCAGATCCGATCATGGCGGAGACATGGGTCAAGCAAATTACCAAGATATTCGATGTCTTGGGATGCACGGAGGAACAGAAGGTTCCATTCGCCACCTTTATGTTCCGTGGCGAGGCAGACTACTGGTGGGAGTCTGTGAAGCGTACCCATCCAGCCGCACTCAGCATGTCTTGGGAGACGTTTCAGAAACTATTTAATGACAAATACTTTCCTGAAAGTGTTCGTCATATGAAGGAAGTGGAGTTCATCAGATTAGAACAAAATAACATGACGGTGTCTCAGTACGAGGTAAAGTTTGCAGAGTTATCCAGGTTTGCACCTCATTTGGTGGAGAATGAGGAACGTATGACGCGGATGTTTCAGAGAGGTTTGAAACCCGGCATACGACAATATCTCATCTCTCATAAATTTTCTCTATATTCAGATGTTGTTAACAGGGCTCAATTGTTGGAGCGAGATAACGAGTACGGTCAACCGAGGTACCACAATCAAGATCATACCAGAGATAGCAGTCAACAAAATAACGATAACCAGTGGAGAAAGAAAAAGACGGACAAAAATGGTAACCATTTTGGTGGTAATCATGGCCATGAAAATAGAAGAAGCGAGTCAGGAGGAGATTTTAAAAAGAGGAGATTTAACAACGACCATGTGAAGATGACAGTGCCGGCAGCAACTGGTTCTAAAGGAGGAGAAAGACCACCGGTTATATGCTATAAGTGCGGAAAAGAGGGACATATCAGTCCAAACTGCCCACAACAGTTCAAGGTATGTTATAATTGTGGAAAGGAAGGACATATCGCTCGGGATTGTACGGTAGCGAAACCAATTCCAGCGGGGACGGTGATTCAGAAGGCTGTCCCAGAAAAGTCAAAGTCAACGGTTCCTGGAAGAGCGTTTGTTGTGACTGGTCAAAATACGAGGAACCCAAACGAGGTGATCACGGGTAAGCTATTTATAAATTCTTGCGAAGTTTATACCTTACTTGATACTGGTGCTACCCATTCATTTATCTCTCCTGCTTGCGCTCAACGTTTAAACTTGACTCCAGAGAAATTAGACTTTGACCTATCTGTGGAAACTCCGTTAGGAGAAACTTTCATCACATCCACTGTTTATAAATCTTGTTTCATTCAAGTTGGCACCATCACCTTACCTGTTGACTTGATCTCTTTAAAGATACTTGCTTTTGATGTGATTTTAGGGGTTGATTGGTTAACTACTCATCATGCCAAAATTGATTATTTTCGTAAGGTTGTTAGTTTTCATATTCCTAATCAACCTGTTGTTCGAATTCAAGCAACTAAACCATTAAAATCAATCACCGTCATATCTAATCATAAAACTATTCGTTTATTGAAAAACGGATGTCAAGCTTTCTTAGCCCATGTTATGGATTTGAATAAAGACACGTCAAAATTGAATAATATTCCTGTTGTTATTGACTTTCCTGACGTATTTCCTGAAGAACTTCCCGGTCTACCCCCAGAACGTGAAGTTGAATTCTTTATTGATCTTGAACCTGGTACAAAGCCCATTTCTAAAACCCCATATCGAATGGCTCCTATTGAACTTCAGGAGTTAAAAGTCCAACTACAGGAGTTATTGGACATCGGTTTCATTCGTCCTAGTACATCTCCTTGGGGTGCTCCTGTTTTATTCGTAAAGAAGAAAGACGGGAGTATGCGACTTTGTATTGACTATCGGGAATTGAACCATGTCACCATCAAGAATAGGTATCCTCTACCTCGTATTGATAACTTGTTTGACCAGTTGCAAGGAGCACAATTCTTTTCAAAAATCGATCTTCGTTATGGATATCATCAGCTGAAAATTAGAACTGAGGATATTCCAAAGACTGCCTTCAGAACTCGGTATGGGCATTATGAATTCGTAGTCATGTCTTTTGGATTGACTAATGCTCCTGCTGCTTTCATGGATATGATGAACCGTGTATTCAAGGAATATTTGGATCAATTCGTTGTTGTCTTTATTGATGACATCCTCATCTATTCCAAAAGCCGTGAAGATCATGAGCACCATTTGAAGCTAGTACTTCAAAGACTTCGTGAACACAAGCTTTATGCCAAGCTAAAGAAATGCGAGTTCTGGCTTGAGAAAGTAGCATTCCTTGGGCACGTGGTGTCAAAACATGGAGTATCTGTGGACCCGGCGAAGATTGAATCAATACAAAGTTGGGAGCAGCCAAAGTCAGTGACCGAAGTACGTAGCTTTCTGGGCTTAGCTGGTTATTATCGGAGATTCGTGGAAGGATTTTCTCGAATCGCTACTCCGTTAACTCAGCTGACTCGAAAGGATGCAAAATTCATATGGAGCGAGGAATGCGAGAAGAGCTTCCAAGAGCTCAAGAGGAGACTCATTTTGGCACCTGTTCTGACAATACCATCTGGTTCAGATGGATTTGTTATCTACAGCGATGCTTCTGGCAAGGGGTTAGGATGTGTTCTCATGCAACATGGGAAAGTCATAGCCTATGCCTCACGACAACTCAAAGAATATGAGAGGAATTATCATACTCATGATCTGGAGTTGGCAGCAGTCGTATTCGAGTTGAAGATATGGAGACACTACTTGTATGGAGAGAAAGTGGAGATTTATACGGACCATAAAAGCCTCAAATATTTCTTCACGCAGAAAGAACTCAACATGCGGCAACGACGTTGGCTCGAGTTGTTGAAAGATTATGACCACACTATTCAATACCATCCTGGAAAAGCGAACGTGGTAGCTGACGCATTGAGTAGAAGATCATATGCAGGAAGGAGTGCAATGATGTCAAGTATACGCATAGAGCCAACTTTAATAGAAAAAGTTAAGGTTGCTCAAGCCACCGATCCGGAGCTGATGCATATGAAGACAAAAGTACAAGAAGGTGCCATTCCAGAAGCGAGAATTGATGAAGAAGGAATACTTCGAGTCCACTCCAGACTTTGTGTTCCTAACGATTCTGATTTGAAGTACAAGATCATGATGGAGGCACACAATACACCGTTTGCAATTCATCCTGGAAGTACCAAAATGTATCGTGATCTTCGACATACATTTTGGTGGAACAATATGAAGAGAGAGATTGCAAAGTTTATTTCAACGTGTCTAACTTGTCAACGTGTAAAAGCGGAGCATCAAGTGCCAAAGGGTCCATTGCAACCACTTGAGATTCCGAAATGGAAGTGGGAACACATTACTATGGATTTCGTTACGGGTCTTCCTACGGTTTCTCAAGGCATCAATGCTATTTGGGTTATTGTTGATAGATTAACCAAGTCTGCTCATTTCTTGCCGATACGGGAGACTTATTCCCTTGAACGTCTTGCTCAAATGTACATAAATGAGATTGTAAGATTGCATGGCATGCCAGTATCCATAGTTTCGGATCGTGACCCAAGATTTACTTCAAGATTTTGGGTTAGCTTGTAAAAAGCTATGGGTACAGAGTTACGATTCAGTTCGGCATACCATCCTCAAACGGACGGACAATCAGAGAGGACTATTCAAACTCTTGAAGATTTATTAAGACTCTGTGTCCTAGACTTCAAGGGCAGTTGGGATAAATATTTACCATTGGTGGAATTCTCCTACAACAACAGTTATCAGGCAAGCATTGGTGTGGCCCCATTTGAAGCATTGTATGGACAAAAGTGTCGCTCTCCAGTATGTTGGGACGAGGTGGGTGAAGCAACATTGTTGGGACCCGAGTTAGTACGTATGACTACGGAGAAGATCCAAACGATTCGACAACGTATACAAATGGCACAAGATCGACAAAAGAATTATGCTGATCTTCATCGAAAGGACGTAGAATTTAGTGTTGGGGATCATGTATTGTTGCGTGTTGCCCCATGGAAGGGAGTTACAAGATTCGGGAAGAGAGGGAAGCTTAATCCACGATTTATTGGTCCATTTCAAATTCTTGATCGAGTAGGTAATGTAGCCTATAGACTCGCGTTACCTCCAAGTATGTCTCGTGTTCATAATGTTTTTCATATAACTGGGCTTCGTAAATATGTGAAAGACCCGAACCACGTCATTGAGTTAGAACCGGACGAGATAGCCGAAGATTTAACGTATGAGGAGGTACCTGTCAAGATCTTGGATAGGAAGGAGCATGTCCTACGCACGAAGGTAATACCACAAGTTAAAGTTTTGTGGAGGAATCATGCTATAGAGGAAATGACCTGGGAGTTGGAAACGGAAATGAAAGCGAGGTATCCTCACCTTTTCGAAACACCAGGTACGTATGTCAATATCGAGGACGAAATTTCATAAGGAGGGGAGGTTGCAAGACCCCAAATGATTAATAAATGAAATTTAATTTCCTTTAATTATTATTTTGAATAGTAAGGGTTGATTTGATTAATGTGGATAGTTATGGGTAAAATACGCAAATATTTCAAAATAAGCAAGTGGTTATAAAATATTCATTGTTGTCGGGGAATATTCGTTTGGTCGTGGAATATTCGTACTGTCGGGGAATATTCGTACGACGACGTAGCCATGTGTGGGCCCCATAACGGAAAGCGATTGGAGGAAAAAAACGACAAATATAAGTTGTTTAAAAATAACGGCGTAGTTGTTACCGTTTACACTGTTGGAATACCCGGTGGTTAAAATACAGTAATACGCGTTGTTGCACAGTAGCACACGGTATTGCACAGTATTTTGAATTATTAATCCGTACGTAAGAAGACACTACTCAATAATTGCTATAGGAGTTACTGTTCATTACTTTATTGATTCAATAATTGCTGCGTTGATATTTATATTATTATTGTTTCAATAATTGTCATTCCACAGTATTTTCCATTATCAGATCAATAATCCATATTATTTGAATAATATTATCAGATAACATAATTGGCAATGTCTAGAAAGTTCTGTCAAGGAGAGGTTTGGTCATCTAATTGCGCGCCAGTAAGGAGAAATCCTTATTGGAAAGCCCCCTCTATCCTGGGAACGGCCTGGTTGTCAGTACTGTGATTCTATAATATTATTTTTAATAATTAATTATTGATTATTATGATAAAGAAAATATTTATTTTATGTGGATATAGATGGAGAAAATTTTTAATGTGACAATTATTGAAAATTAATATTTTATCTTTTTCTGATAAAATAATTCATTTAAATATATTATTTTAATACTCCCTCCGTCCCAGGATAAAAGTCCTTATTACTATTTTGAGTAGTCCCATGTTAAATGTCCACTTTCTTTTAATAACCAAACTTTTACACATTTTTTCCTATTATGCCCGTAGCATTAAATATCTCATACTTTTCTTATTCTAATTCTCTCTCCATATTTAATGACATTATTATGGACAATTTTGTCATTTTATTCATCTTCTTAATATGCGTGAAAAGTCCACCAGAACTTTTATCCTGGGACGGAGGGAGTAATATATTAACGATGATATTTTTATAATGAATGTGGGATATATGAGTACTAGTAATTGCCCGTGCCTGAAGGCACGACGTAACAAAAAATTAGATTAAAATTCAAAAAATACTTTATTACCTAAAGACTCTTTGCAACTTAAAATCAGACATAATAATTATCATAATTTACCGCACTACCACAATAATTAATTTTCCTTTAAAAATAGATATCCAGAAAAAATTAAACTTGTCTACAAAACTTACAATTATCAATAAAAATTATCATAATTCACCACACCACCACAATAACTATTATTATTGTTATTGTTGTTGTTGTTGTTATTATTATTATTATTATTATAACTATTATTATTATAATTTTAATTATAATTATTAATATTAATATTAATATTAATTTTATTATAATTATTATTACTTTATTACTATTATTATTATTATTATTATATTATTATATTATAATTATTATTCTTTTGAATTAAAATTAGAATGAATCTGAACCGTACTTGTGATTTTCCGCTCAAATCAATTAAAATGAATCAGAATCTTTATTATATAGATTACTATTACTATTATTATTATAATTATTATTATAATTATTATAATTATTATTTCTATTACTATTACTATTACTATTATAATAATAATTATTATTATTACTATTATTAGTACTATTATAATTATTATTATTATTACTATTATTATTATTATATTTATTTTTAGTACTATTATTATTTGTTTTTGTGTGTGTGTGAAGAAGAGAAGAGAGAGAAAGATTTTGTGTGTGAACATGAGAGAGAGTATGGTGTATGAGTGAATTTGATTTGGGCGAGAAGAAATATGAGCCTTTAGATTAAGTTGGAAAAATTAAGTTAGAATGAATCTGAACCGTTCTTGTGTTTTGTCAAATTATAGAATTCAAATTGAGTTCTGTTTTATTATATAGATTTATTTTTAGTACAATTATTATTTGTTTTTGTGTGTGTGTGTGTGAAAAAGAGAGGAGAGAGAAAGATTTTGTGTGTGAATATGAGAGAGAGTATGGTGTATGAGTGAATTTGATTTAGGCGGGAAGAAATATGAACCTTTAGATTAAGTTGGAAAAATTAAGTTAGAATGAATTTGAACCGTCCTTGTGCTTTGTCAATTGAAAGATTCAAAATGGGTTCTGTTTTATTATATAGATATGAGGAGGTAGAGTATTTTTGTGGCATTAAATGTTTAACACATGTTTTGTGTGTCGGTGGACATAATTTTTGACCGAAAATTGAGTATAGACTGTAAAATCGCCCGTTTGTGGATTTCGGTTAATTTCTATTTGGAATTTGGAAAAAAATTTCTTCTGCAAAGTTGTAGAGAATGGAATTTCCCATGGAAAGTCGCGAGTTTCGAATTTTTCTGATAAACGAGCTATTTTCTACGAATTATTGAAGTTTTGGAAAATAAAATAATTTTTTTATTAATTATGGTGGGACCCACTTTTTGGTGGGTGTTGAATACACATGGGCTACTGAAATTTTCAGCATTGAGGGGCTGAAGTTGTCAACAAGCATGCGTAGGAATGTTGATTAATAATAATATTAATTTATTATTTAGTCTCCTTTGGCGTTCTAACATTTTCCTATAAATAGAGGGCTAAGTTAGAATTGAAAATCACACCAGAAATAAAGTTTTCTCTCTTTCTCTCTCTATATTATCGAGCGTATTCTTGTGAGTATACTTTGAGTACGGTACGAGTTTCTGTCAGCACTATACCGAAATTCAGTTAGAAGTACGGTTATTTTGAGGTAAGGGATGTTATTTTCTTCTTAAATGATATTATTTTCTTCAATATCAATATGCCGAAATATTGGTGAACGTTTTATCAAATGTGGAACTTTTTGTGCCGGAGTTACTATTCACGTATACGACACTATTCACGTATACGTAGGGGTGAACATGGTGCGGTTTGGTGCGGTTTGAAGTCCAAACCGCACCCGAAACCGCTTAGGTGCGGTTTGAAAAATTCAAAACCGCACCCGAAACCGCTAGTGATTGGTGCGGTTCGGTTTTAAAGTGTGCGGTGCGGTTTTAATTGGTGCGGCTTCGGTTCCAAAACCAATTGAAACAACAAAAAAGTTTAAGCCTTCAATAAAATTTAACATAAAACTTACATCGAGCAATTAACTTAGTGACAAAGTCGACAATGAGAATTATATCAAGCATGCTTTAAAACTAAAATATGCGCTATATAAAACAACGGAGACTATTCGATAACAAGCAAGAATGTTTATCCAGTTCCCTAAAAATTAAAAGTATATACTGAAGATAGAATAAAATATATTGCAGGGAGGACTAAAAATAATCTATTAGACTATTACAATTATAGCATTGACATTAACCAATGCATCAAGTGCTCGAGCCCCTCAACTATAAGCCCCTCCAATAACGCATCAAACAAATTCAAAATTCCAAAACCCAATTGCTTAATTTTTGACTCTATAACCTCTAACATCTTCTTTCAATTGGTGAGAAAATGACAATGCAAGACTGGGGTGTTCTCTGAGCGTGTTCAAGTGAAAAGTAACTTTAGAATTTACTAGAGATAATACATACATACACATATGGTGCGGTTTCGGTTTTATGTGGTTTGGTTTTGGCTAATAACCAAACCGGAACCGTAAATTTGGTTATTCAACCCACCTAAAACCGCCACATACGCCGGAACCGTTGGTGCAATTTTAATTGGTGCGGTTCGTGCGGTTTTTAGTGCGGTTTCGGTTCCAATTTGGTTACTTGCTCAGCCCTACGTATACGGCACTATTCACGAATACGGCACTATTCACAGAGAAATTATTTTTTTTTCTTTTCGTCCAAAATATCTATTGTGGATACTAGCTTTGATTGTATTCATGTTTTGATCATTCTTGAATTTTACACCACTATGATTATTTTTGAGGTATTTTTGGACATGGATAAACAAAATACGAATCCTTAATCCTTAATCCTTGTCATTTTGTTTCACTGGATTCACTTCTTTAAAATATTTTTTTTATCATCTTCAGTCTTAAATGATGTTATTATTGAATATCTTTGGCCTGTAGTGCAAAGATGAATGATTTCTGATGAATATCTTTGGCCCGTAGTGCAAAGATAAACAGGTGTTTAGATGAACATGACCAACAGATGAATATCCTTGGCCTGTAGTGCAAGGATGAATATATGATTCAAGATGTGCATTGATTGATGTTACAGGGATAAAAATACTGTTGATGGACTGTTAAATTTATAGACATTAGTAGATTTATCCTCTACGTAACTCTTCTATGAATTAATATTTTCCGCTGCGAATATTGATTTAAAACTTGTTGTCTATTGTATTCTATTAGATTTTTCCCTTTTGAAGACTAACGATAATTTGTTGTATATTATCTTAGTCATAATATTCTTTACTGAACTAGTTGAGCTCACCCTTTTCCTTTTTGTTCTATTTTTCTTCTCAGGAGACGAGAATATAGCAAGTACGAGTCGGGGTATGAATTGATGGTTCTTGAGAGAGTTGTTTAGTAGTCCTCACCATTTTTGTAAAATAATGTATCAATAATTATGATGAGGATTTATTTGTATGTGGATATTGTCTAGATGGCAATATCTGTATTTAAACTCACAGTTATATGTTGTAATAATAAAGTTGAAGTTATTTCTGTACCAGGTATTTGACAACTCAGAATGGGTGATGTATACTTGTTTTGGGGGCGTCACATTTTATATAATTTAGGAGAATTAATCACAATCTTTTTAAAACTACGCCCTCATAAAAAATATTATCGATGAGAGATAGAGTATGAAATAAGTATATAATAAAGTGTATTATAAATAATTAATATTATATTTAATTTTATACAATTATTTTTTTAATTCTTGTGCACAATTTTAAAACATCATACAATACATTATGGGATGGACTGATGGAGGGAGTAATTAATAAAAACAAACTTTGTCCCGAATGGATCCGGTTAGCATGAAGTTATTTTTTTTGGTAAGTTGATCGATTGACCAATAGAATATTGACACACATAAAATCTCACCTGTATATTAGTATTATATTGGTCAATTAACCAATTTATCCCAAAATAAACTTTATACTACTCACTTCCATCCCGAACAAAGTAACATATCAATGTTTCCGGACCTGTTTCCTAATTTTAAAAGGCAATAATGATTTGAAATATTTGAATCTTTTTGAAGCCCCCACTTTTTTAGATTTCATTACAAATGCAATGAATTTTTTTTATCACTATTAAGTATTTTGTTCATAATTATAATTGTAATGAATATAAACATCTAGTAACAATATGAAATTAGAATAATAAATTACAGTAATAAGTGAATTGTGAACAATAGAAAAACTCACACAAAAAAATAAAAAAAAAATAAAACATAAAAAGAAGAAATAATTGAAGCCAATTATAGTATTATTTTTCATGGATAAAGAAATAATCAAAATACAAGGGGGGAAAATGAAAAGTAAAACTTAATGATTAACTACAAAATTGTACCTCAAAGTTTTATCTTAGCTCAAACTTAAATTACGAAGAAAACCAACGTCCTGTCAGTTAACATATAGAGATATATACCAACACAACCCGAATACAACTTCACCCGTTTGCTGAAAAACTAAGCCAATCCCCCATTTGACCTTAAACCCGCCGGCCGGAGATGGCCGTGACGGACTTGTTTGCCGGAGAAATCGCCACCGAGCTCCTCAAAATACTTTTCAACATCTCAAGAAAGGCGTGCCTCTGCAAGCCGAGTGCCGATCAGCTCATCGATTCCATCAAGGAGCTCTTACCCATTATCCAAGAAATCAAATACTCCGGCGTCGAATTGACTGCCACCCGCCAACGTCAGCTCGACGATCTCTCCAAAACTCTTCGCGACGGCCTGGAACTCGCCGGAAAAGCACTCCGCTCGAGCCGGTGGAATGTGTACAAAAGCTTACAATTATCCAGAAAAATGGAGAAGCTAGACAAGAGTGTATTGAGATTCTTGCAGGGGCCCATGCAGGCCCACGTGCTGGCCGACGTGCACCACATGAGGTTCGAATCGGCGGAGAGGTTTGATCGGCTTGATGCCTCGGCTCGGCGGCTGGAGCAGCGGCTGGGAGCCATGAAGATTGGGGTGGGTGGCGGCGGCGACGGCGGAGGGTGGTTGGGGGAGGCGGTGAAGAGGGTGGAGGATCAGGAGATGTATGAGGGTAGTTTGGTAAATATGTTTGTGGGTATGGAAATGGGGAAGAGGAAAGTGAAGGAGATGGTTGTTGAGAGGGATGATTTGGGGGTTGTTGGGATTTGTGGGATTGGGGGTAGTGGAAAAACTACTTTGGCTAGAGAAATTTGCAAAGACGATCAAATTCAAAGTAAGTTTTCAATGTTTACATTTTTTTGTGTTTTTCTTAAGGAGATATTGGGTGTGTTTTAATTTGTTAATTTATCAATTGACTGAGATTCATGAGTAATTACTCGTTATTGGGTGTGTTCATATTTGTTAAATTTATCAATTGACCAGTATTAGGAGATTCAGGAGTAATTACTCACTATTGGGTGTGTTTCAATTTTGTTAAATTCATCACTTGACTTGTTTGATTGACTCTATTCTTGCAGGTTATTTCAATAAAAGGATTTTCTTCTCGACTGTATCACAATCTCCAAATGTGGAACAATTGAGGCAAAAGATTTGGGGAATAATATCAGGGAATGCCATTAATGGCTTTACTGATGTGATTCCACAATGTACTCTAAAGTGTGATTTGAAACCAGTTGTAAGAACTCTAGTAATCTTGGATGATGTTTGGTCACTCTCAGTGCTGGAACAGCTTATTTTTCGAGTTCCCGGATGCAAAACTCTTGTGGTTTCCCGATTCAAGTTTTCGCCTTCGGTTCTTAACTGCACTTATGAAATGGAATTGTTAAGGGCAGATGAGGCCATGTCCCTATTCTGCTACTCTGCCTTCGGCCAAAAGTCCATTCCTCTTGGTACTAATGAGAAATTGGTAAAACAGGTATGGTATTGAACTAGAAGTCTAAAAATTTTGTTTCTAACTATTTGCAGATGCTAATTGACAATGGATTTCAATAGGTTGTGGAGGAATGTAAGGGGCTTCCATTGGCTCTCAAAGTGATTGGAGCTTCACTAAGAGACCTGCCTGAGATGTTTTGGACAGGAGCGAAGAATAGGCTATCGCGAGGCCAGCCTATTTGCGAGTCTCATGAAATACAGCTGCTCGAGCGGATGAAGTTGAGTATTGACTACTTGCCGGAGAAGGTCAGGGAATGTTTCATGGACTTGGGTTCTTTTCCAGAGGACAAAAAGATCCCTTTGGACGTTCTTATAAACATTTGGGTGGAACTACATGATATTGATGAGGAAGAAGCTTTTGTAATTCTTGTCGAGCTTTCTGACAAGAATCTGCTCAACCTAGTGAAAGATGCACGGTATGGGGAATGAAATTTGTATATGGTTTGTGATTTACAATTCTTGAAATGTTTTTTGCCTTTTTATTGATGATAGGCGCACAGATTTGTTGATTTCATACAAAATATGCCTTTTCTAAGAAGACTTAATTTTGTTCATTTAGCAGAGCAGGGGACATGTATAGTAGTTATTTTGAGATCTCAGTATCTCAGCATGATGTGCTGAGAGACCTGGCTATTCATCTGAGCAACGACAAGAGTATAAACTGGCGAAAGCGATTGCTTATGCCAAGGAGAGAAACTGGGCTTCCTAAAGAATGGGAGAGAAATATGGATCAACCATTCAATGCACAGATTGTTTCAATACATACAGGTATTGTACTATTATCTATTTCATTACTATATTTTTCTGCTTAAAAACTTTGAGGTATCGGTATTTTTCTCATTGATTATCAAGGTCCTTTGACTATTGCTTATAGAAAAGACATAAATTTTTGACTCAAGTCTTGTGATATAGGTGAAATGACAGAAATGGATTGGTTCAATATGGAATTCCCCAAGGCTGAAGTTCTAATCATAAATTTTTCCTCCAGTGAATACTTCCTGCCTCATTTCATTAACAACATGCCAAAGCTTAGGGCATTAGTCCTAATAAACTATAGCTCCCCAAATGCAGTCCTTCACAATACACTAGTGTTTTCAAATTTGGCATACTTGAAAAGTCTCTGGTTCGAAAAAGTATCTGTTCCTCAACTACCAGAAACCACAACACCCCTCAAGAACTTGCGAAAAATATCTCTAGTTCTGTGCAAAATAAATAACAGCCGAGATCAATCAAATTTAGATATGCCCCTTCTCTTCCCTCGACTCTCAGAGCTCACAATGGATCACTGCATCAATTTAACTGAGTTGCCATCAAGCATTTGCCGAATTCAGACACTCAAGAGCTTGAGTATCACCAACTGTGACAGTCTCATTGGGCTTCCAACTGACTTGGGTAAACTTAAATTTCTACAAATTTTAAGGATATACGCTTGTCCGAATGTGGAAGAACTTTCCCCAGGGATTTCTGGTCTAATCTGGCTAAAATATATCGACATTTCTCAATGCATTAATTTGATATCCCTGCCCGAGGAAATTGGTGGATGCTTAAGCCTGGAAAAGATTGATATGAGAGAGTGTCCACAGATAAAGTATTTGCCAAAGTCTCTGGTTTCATTGCGATCGTTGCAGCGTGTTATTTGTGATGAAGAGATCTCTTTGCAGTGGGAAAAATTAAGCAAGGCTATTCCAAATCTGTGTGTTCAAGTTGCAGAGGAATGCTTTAATTTAGACTGGCTTGCTGAGTAAAAATTATTGTATTTTCAGTTTCGGATATAATATTGGGGGTATATGTAAATTATGTAAATAATCTTTAGTGTACCACTATTGTAAAAAATCCATTTTTGCTGGAGGTTTAGAATATTGAGAAAAAATATTGGACCAGATGGTAATAATTTTATAAGGTTAATTTTTAAGTATAAATATCTTTGACTTGTTAATACCAAATTACTGTACTGAAATAAACGTATGAACTTGAGTGGCAATTTTTAATACTTTGCGTCAATGTGTTAAAAAAGCAACTTGTTGAAAATTTGGAGGCTTTCACATTGTTCAACAGTCTGCTTTTTCTATACACTGTTCTTTCTATATATAGAAAACAGAGTAATTTCATAAAAACTGTGGTACATATACAGCATTTAGCTAACTAGATTACTCTGTGTACAACAGATTATAGATATTGTCATAATTCAATGCAAGAGGAACAATTGATCTTGAAAAGAGATACCCTTGAAAAGTATTCTCTCCAATCTTATTCCTCCTGAAGATGCTTAGCCAAATAATTTAAAATGAGAATTGATATTTCCATGATGAATAGTAAATAAACCCCACACTGTGAGTGAAAACTTGTGGAAATATCAAATTTTAATTGTAGAAATATCAATTCCCTTAATACATATACGGTGGCATGATTCTTGATGAATAGCAATAGTAGTATAATAAGAAACACATGATTATGAGAGAAAGTAGAGTCACTGATTTAATTTTCAAAAGAAAGTTTGGTAATATGGGATTGAAGATACTAAAGGGAGCAGAAAGTAACAACTGACTTATGATTTATCGCCCTCTCCCCTTAACCGCCCACCATGTGAGGAAAAAATAATAAAGAACGAAAAAAAGTCCAAAAAGAGCCTCGGTTGAGACTTGAGAGGAACTTTGACTACCTAAACCAAAGTAAGTAGTACTGATCTTTCAAGTCTTTGTTTACTGGAGTACCTTTGCTACTCTCTCCTAGGGATTTGGTAATTAAATTTTATCCCCAAGGTGTAGGCAGAAAGGCACTATAAGGGGGGGGGGGGGGGGGGGGGAAGGTCTAGAGAATGTGGAGCCCTTTTTTTATAATACAGAAAATGTGGAACCTAGTGGTGTTATTTTGAAAGAGAAGTTCATTATGCAAATTTCTGTATCAGTTCCGGATTTAATCGAGTGGCTTACCAGTAATGAATATGAAAAACTGAATGATAAAGAAGGAAGAACATTCCTTTTTCTTACCCATCCAGCATCGGTTTTGACAGCTCCATGGCCAGCCATATCAGTGTTCATGACAAAATATTGTGGTATTGATATCCCAAGGAACAGAGAGAGACCCAGTATGTAGATGTTTCGCATTGAATTGTTGTTTGTGAACTGAATGAATGAAATCCCAATAGCAGCTGTAGAAAATAAAGAATAAATATAAATTCCTTCGACGGGAAATTAACGAAGTGCAAGTGTAGCGATGGCAAGAACACTAACCAACAATACCATATAAGACGCAGTATATAGCAGCAAATATTGACAGAGGAATTGATGCAAAGAATGCCCCAAACTTTCCTGCAAAATAGGACTTCATAATCAATCATTTGTCATAACGAAAAACAGAAGATCTTCACCGCAAATATAACAGAGGGATATAACGAACCAAATATAGAGAAGAAGATCATGAAAGCAGTCGATATCTGAACCACTCTTCTGCTCCCCACATGACTCAGTCCAAGAATCCCAACATTCTCACTGCATTATCGTTGAAGCACTTCAATAAGAGATTCCTTTCACATTACTATTAGGCAATCACAAAGTTTTTAGATACCGAGTCTAAAAAATCAATTGGCAGAGATGGTTTGTTGGTGAAGAACTTCAACTGAAACTAAGAAGAAAAGCATGCTTTAGAGCAGGCAATATTCATCTGCAGTAGAACATAAACAAATGAGTAAAGTCAACCACAAGAAAGCTCTTCATATACTTTTCAATCAGGTGACTGGATTTTGTATTGGTGTCAATGAAGTTTTGGTTGACGTACTGGAGTTGAGCTTACACTATGGTTTCCAAACATGTTTCTTACGATTATTGCACAACTGAACTTCAATATATATATATATATATATATATATAAAACGAAAATGAGAGGATTCAGTCTAAATATTTAACAGTCATGTTAACGTTCAATTTCGTCCAAGACTTGTCGCCGGATCCGAAAGCAAAATTAACCTGCAAAAGGAACACACCGATGACCCAACGGCTGTAGACGTGGGAGAAAACACCCCACTGTGAGAAAGTACAAGATTTGAGGGAATAAAATAGAGACATTAGGGTTTAGAGCCAATAAAATAATATTGTGTGTACCTTGCACCTATTGTATCTTCTATTTATAGTTTCTACACCGTATTAGGAGGGAAGGATCCTTAGTTGACTCAACTAAAGAATTGTCATAAAAGGAAATTTTCATGTGAAGATTGAATTCTTTATGGAAATTGCTAGCTGATACTTGAAGCGCAAGTAATGTCAAGGCGGATCAAGACCAAATACCTTAGGTCT